>JARLTB010000062.1:467500-1080000 GCA_030141615.1 Unio pictorum | reverse complement strand
AAATTCGCAGACATTGGCTGCAGTATTCTGTAAGTAATGACTCTGTTTATTGCTTCTGCTGCAAGCTGTTTACCAGTAGCACAATAGGTGCGTCATCTCTTTCTGATAAAGGTTCACATGATTGGAAAAACATGTCCGCAATTCTATCAGGGCATGAGAAAAGCATTGAACATCTAGCGAATTTTCAGTCATGGAAGGAACTTGAGCTGCGACTACGACACATGACAACAATTGATGCCGAACACTTGCGTCTCATTAAAAAAGAAGAACAATATTGGCAGCAAATCCTGAAACGGCTGATTGCCTTAGTTAGAGTGCTTGGTATGCAAAATCTTTCTTTTCGTGGAACACATGAGAAACTGAACACTTCTGATAACGGGAACTTCCTGAAATTTGTGGAATTTCTTGCTTTGTTTGACCCACTTATGGACAGGGCCGGCGCTTCCGCTAGGCGAACTAGGCAATCGCCTAGGGCGCTGGGCTAAGGGTTTATTTGATGATGGGCGGGTGGGGGAGGGCGTGAGTGGAAGGGGGTGCCAGCTATCTCATCTCGCCTAGGGCGCCAAAATGCCTTGCACCGGCCCTGGTCACTCCATATTTCTGCGTATTTTGTTTATTATAATTTAAATGACAGGTGGCGGACAAAAAGCAGAAAATATTGGTATGAAATTGTGTGTGCATTATTAAATAAATACTTATGGTTATTTTCATAGATCGCTAACGAGTAATGTGTGTAAATTCACCATTGATCTAATATCAAAAGCTCACGGTTGCGAGTATGTGTATATTAGCGCATTTTTGCGCCATGGACGAATCACATATTGATTTAACATTCATATTGGCATATCAACTTGCTTTATACCAACACGTTAAAAGTCATGTAATTGTAACGTAATTAAATGTCTTACATAAACATCTTGTAATTTTTCCAATTCCTGTATGGAATAATATCACGTTACTTTACCATTGACCCGGCTTATTTTCTTCAGGTTGAACTATCATCCCATAATGCAAGTGCCACTGTGTGTTTTACAAATTAACCTAGATTAGACGGACGTATGCTATCCATATTGTTCTCTCTTACTGACCGGGAAAACTATTTTGTTGATGGCAATGTCAACATAGAAAAGCGGTCCCGAATTATATGTTTAAGTAAGATATTTTTTTTTACTATTTCTACTTTTCGTTTTAACTGTGATCAAGAGTTGGTTTTCAGGATGTTTGATTTTCCTGACGAAATATATGTCACGGCTGTGTGCAAATAATAGAAGTATCGCTAAATATATCGCAATTATTATGATAATTAGAAACTCAAACTGAAACGTGATTGCTGCCAACCCGATTTCAACGGTGCTGTCTCTACCATGTTTAGTTTTATGTCTACTAGCAAAATCGTCTCTTTTTGTGAAGTTGATAATGACATATTGTTATGGTTATCACCAGATTTGTTTCGTTGGAAAATAATATCTCTAAAAGGTAGTGACTTTCAATTGCGATAAGAAGGGGTCTTGACAATATGAATAAATGCGTATTAATCCACACAAAGATACGACTTCCTCTACAGGTTTATAGAGCAGTAATAAATAAGATTTGATAAGTGTGTGCATAGGCAGGCACAGGAGGAATTTTGCTACTGCAGACAAAACTCTGTCTCTTCTGAATTGATTTTTTCTCTCCATTTTCTGGATTGGCGACAGAGAAAACATAATTGGTTAATTAACATGAAAATATTTCATTTAAAAGTAATATAGCATGAACTTTGGATATATATATATATATATATATATATATATATATATATATATATATATATATATATATATATATATATATATATATATATATATATATATATATATATATATATATTAAACACAGTAAGCATAAGATATAAAAATGAAACATAATTCTCTATATCAGAACATCATACAACATTAGAAATATATTAATAATCAAAAAGCAGAGTGTTTAAGAATCATATTTTAATACTCTAAAGCAAATATGTAATTGTATCAACCTTTTGACTAAAGTGTAAACATAATAATAATAATAATAATAATAATAATAATAATAATAATAATAATAATAATAAAATATACTGCAATGGGCAGATAATGGAAATAATAAATGCAAGTAAAATTTGATTCTCTTGACTGAATGATATTCAGTGTATTTTCAACATTAGTCTACGTTCACCACAAATTGAATAAACATTTGATAAAAAGTAATTATGCAGTAGAATTTACACCTATATGCTAATTAAAACACACAATATAGACAAGATAGTTTACCAAAAATTGGCATTTTGTCATAGTCACTATTATCAGTTTCAATATTTTTCATGTTGTACGATGATAGTCATCTTCTCCTAGCAGAAGAGCGACGTTAATTGTGACATGTAAGCAATTAAATTTATACACATGGCAAAAAAAGTCATATTTAAAAATGGTAAGCAAGGTAAATTTATAGAATCTTACTATTCGGTTATACGTAATCTACCAGCTGTATTACCACTGGGACATTATCTGTATAACTATTAAAAGGTAAACTGCATGAGCCGAGTTATTTTTTTGTGCAATGTCAAGAACAAAACCCTTTTAGGGGGCAATGTTTGTGCAATGTCAAGAACAAAACCCTTTTAAGGGGCAATGTTTAATCTATATACGTCTTTATACTTTGAATATTACTTAAAATTGCGGCAAAATCTATTACATGCATACATAATATCAGTTATCATACAATAAAGGTGTGTGGAAAGAACGCGTTTGTCATACGTATGTTTATACATATTTAGAGTATTGTACACTTTGCCTGGTTTAGTTCAGTATAATAGAGACGTTAGCATCAATGTGTTTATAAGATTGTACCAGGACTTTACAATAAGTCGTCATATGGTGCTTACATGCGGACGAGAATTCTCGATTTTTAGGATTCATTGTTATACTTTCATGGGCTCTAATATAAGCAGCAGGAAACAAACTATTTTTTAAAATTTGATCCATTCATTATATTACACTAACCAGAAATTAAAATAATGATATGAATCATGTACTTAGAAAATATATTCATGAAAGAAGCTCTAAATATGTAGTGCACATAAATATTTTCTGCTTAAAAATTGTTTCTGTTTACATATACTAAGAGTCTCTCTCAAACGGATCTGCAGTACACATATTAAACAAAACCAAAGTTAATCAAATTTTGATAAATGATGAAATAATATTTAAAAAAATAAAAAAATAACTTTAACGGCAAGAAAAACATCTATATACCTAACCACTTTAACTTTCTTGATTCCCTTCTTCTGGAAGCATAAATTCTACCTGTATAGTACAGGTGGCCAGTATACAAAGGTCATATTAGTAATTATCTACCTCGCTGTACCAATATATGTGACCAGTTTACAGAGGAAGCCAAGTACATGCATTTTTGACATAAACATTCAGACATATCTGGTTATAGCTCTACAAAAAGCCCCAAATGTTCATCGTGGAACATTAGTTATATTTTCTTGATGTTCCAAGCATATCATCCTTCTCGGAATTTAGATGTCGGAGGTTTCAAGATCCAAATCATAATGGAATCCGTCATTAACAAACCCAGTGACCATCTGTTCTTTGCCATCTTCATTTTCACTGTGGCCAGCTTTTGAGTTTTCCAACTTGTGGACAGATGCCTGTTTTTGATTATCGTGTTCTCGTAAAGCAGCTTCAAGGGGGTCCTCTGTTAGCTTTGAGACGTAAGTATCCTCCCCATACATATCTAGGGTAACTTCCCTTTCTTCTACTTCGCACCTTGGAGATAGTTTAGCATCATCAACATCATTCGTATCCAGTGAATTGTGACTGAAAATTTAAATCTGAATATTAAAACCATATATAATCTGTCGTTCACCAATATAAACCAGTCTCAGTAACGAACTTCTACAATTGAAGCTAATCATTTTTAAGAACTGTTAGTATTGCTTATTAAACGCTATTGGGGTAAATGTTCGGGTAAAAAAATCTTCAAAAAGAAATTATTATAAAGACGCTATCACTTTGAACCAAATATGTAGTACTAATATAAATACAGGTACAGGGAATATATCAGGAGGTGACCGCATACGCTATTATTTGTTATGGTTTTGCTATCGAAAGAAACCTTGACCTCTGTCACATTGTAAGGAACAATATCCAGATTGCAACATGTATTTACTAGACCAAGAGGATTCCAATTCCGCGTCATAAATGTACGATGGTCAGTCCTGCGAACAATGAGTTGTGGAAGCCAGTTGTATAACATGGCCATAGGAACTCGTGACTGGCACCTTTTTTTTAGCAGCGCACTATGTACAAGTAAATGTTTGGTGTTTGGATCAAGGGAAGACTAAGTGGGAGTCGTAAAGACCAACCTTGACAGCTGGAGAGGTGCCAATGTCTAATAATTATGTAAACCATGGGTGAATCGTCATCCATTCAGAATTGAACACGGCGTGGCCACCATTGGAATAGCAAGCTTACATCTGGTATATTGATAACTAAACGTTAGTGTTCGCTACACCATTGTGCGGGATTTATAAGGGAAGATGCGCTATTCCAACGTCATTCAAAATTGGTGGGGAACTTTGTTATTATGGGAATTACAAAGGAGTTTCAGACAGGAAGCCTTTAAGGACCAGATGAGCTGTAGGAGACAGAGGAATATACCCTAGTGCAGTAGGTGCTGAGTCTCAGCGAAACGAGAAAATTAGAAAACGGAGGCAGAAGTTAGACGGACTGGAGAGAAACTGGAGTACCAGTCAAGAGAAGCATAATACAGATGAGTAGGAACATAGGACAGGAGGAAAATATATCACATTAAGTCAGATGATGAAATAGCCCGTCACTTAGTCGAGTTAAACACGAGAGATTGTGTTCTAAATTGTAATTGTATTTGAGAAATGACTATTTGTTATTGAATGATATTAAATCGTTGTTAATTTGAATGTCACATTTTGTGTATCAGTAATTTAACTGACAGCAACACTAACTGGGGGCTCGGAGCTTTGCATCTCTCTAGCACTATTCACTTTCGGACAAAAACGAGCCAGACTTGACCTTCTGTAATACGTACAAAGAATACTTGGAGCACCTCGTCCCAACCTAGTCCACGAGGCGCCTCAACAGCCATCACATTAATATCCGTCAAATAATGTCGAAAATCCTTGTCATTTGCCTTCACAATTCTAATTAGAAAAATCTGGATACATTGTTTAGGAAAGACAGCTCTACTAGTACTCTAGATCTCAGAAAGTCGTTTCCAATAGCAAGACCATTTTTAATGATATACCATAAAGTTCTTTACAAAACTGCGATGTCAAATAACTAGAGATAAGGTTACGTTTAACACATTGGACTAAGAAGGCATCAAGACTAAGAGGTTACTAAGCTATTGTGTACAGACTATGTAGTCTATACTATTAAACAGCTTAAATTAGTATATTGTACGTAATGCGACCAACATAATACAAACATTAACATGAACCGAGAAAAGTTAGCGATATATAATATAGTCAACAGACGCAGAAAGTAAAGAAATAACGCTATAACTACTAACAATTGTTAAATAACTAGAAAATGTATCTTATGGATTTTTATATTACACTGTACATATAATTTTACAAGAATATATCCAAATATAGAAACGTATGTATTCAATAATGATATCAAGCTGCTGCTGTTTATATCATCCCAACTGATACAAGTGTCGGTAACATTTTGTCCATATTACAAAACAAAAGATATATAACATAGATAATACTTGTAGATGGAAGTAAACATATCTAGACATACTTATTGGTATTGGAAACTCCATATTACATTTAGTAGGCTTTCCCGAGTGACGTCTAGCCTGTACTTTGTATAACTTCATGTCACAGGAAAAAATAATTCCCAGATTGGAAGGAACTACTTCAACATATTACAAACAGGCGCTACATTTTAAGGTAATTAAAATAATAATTATTTGGTAAATTCTATTCTTAAAAGCATATTTCGAGGAAAAATGGTTAAAATTAACAAAGTATAAAGAAATAATGCCTCATTTACAACGAAGCAAGCACATTTAGACACTTCACTTAATGTGGTAATATTGTCAAGACTCGGTGGTGTTAAACTAAGTAACAAGTTAAAGTGAAACCATTAAGTTAAGTCAAATTGACAAATAATTTATTTCTCTGAAGTTACAAAGTGGTAATTAAAGAGAAACGTCCATTATTGCGAATTAAATGCCAAATAATCCAACCGGTCCTACCACAAGTCAAAACATACAGAATATTCTGAATGAATGCCAATAATCTTGAATGTGCTGATATACTAATAAGTATGATGCATCACAACGATTTAATCCGGGCTGTTTTTGAATGAATTCAAAACAATAAGTAGTGTTTTAGTCCAGACCGAACTTCAAATAGGAATATATATATATATATATATATATATATATATATATATATATATATATATATATATATATATATATATATATATAAACCCCAGTTTCACTTGACCTAAGATACAATAAACTGCCCAAAAATGAGGATAATTTTAAATGGAATATTTCATCAGATTTTGAACATGTTTCTACAACATTCAGAGTAGTAAGTAATGTTATGCCCTGAGATCATATCGAAGTAAACATTTGTAGACGAGTTATATCTTTCAGAAGGGCATAATGATGGTCTCAATCACAGCGAGAGGTCACGTACACAATACGAGTTGGTCAAACTTGAAATAGTGATTCTGGTTGTTTTCTCATCTCTTCTTTAACTGTTACATCTGCTAACAATACTTTGCATAGTGTTATTATTACGATTTCCCGGATTAGGTTTTGCTTTGTATAGTCTGGTTGCTTATAGTAAAGTAATACGATTGAAACCATTAAATAATACAGGGTTCGTAGTCTTCGCATCATGTTCTTGTAATTGAAAATCCTAACGTCATTCCCTAAGCGTGATACTAACACCTTTGCCGTTTCAATATAACATTATTTCTAGTAGTTTCAAATATGGCTTTTGTTAAATAGCTTAAGTAACAGAATAATGCATTTTGTAAATGTTAATGGTTCCCATGTTTACACAAGAGCGGGTTACTCGACTTGGCTTAATTCGTGAGCAAAGTTGTTCTTTTTTTGCATTCTCTAGCTGAAAGCAAAGCTCCAGCTTTCGTCAGGGCTCAACGCGAGTTACTAACAATACGTTTGGGATTAAAATGTGTACAATCCAAGTGAAATTTAGACTGTGACAAGGACACAGAAACTGATAAATCTGAACTTCCTATGCTAAGCTCAAGATTTGTTTATAATAAATGTTGAATTCGTACAAACGTTTCCGTGAAAAAAGAATTGAGACATATGTGATAGCAATTAAACCTAATTTTGTTCCCGCATAGGTGGGGATACCTCTTGATTCTTCTTAACATTGTGAATGTCAGGTTTGAATAGCAGCGGTTCAGTTATTTTCATAGCGTTTGATGGCAATATTTTTTATGAGTTTGGCGCCAGTAGTGCGGTTTTCCTAAATGTTTTAACTACCACCCTTTTGCCCTAATTTCATCATACTAGTTTTGCCAACACTGGCTGAAGGTTTTCTTAATATTTACAATTGGTTCAGTTATTCCAGAGAGTTTGAAGATCAAATACTTGAGGTTTTATCATACAATTTGGTGACCAGCGGGTCGGGATGAATCTTTGGCAACCACTTGCGCAGAATTACCTCTGAACGTTTTGAAGAACACCGGCTTAAGAGTTGTTTTACTACAGTTTAAATGCAGGTGGTTTATAATCACCAGGTGTGCTTACTGTTATGGCCAGTGTTAACAACCGTCTAGGACATTAAGATCTCAGAGATTGACTCTTAAGCAGAACGTTCGGATGAAGATTGGCACGAATCGAAAAGATCATGATAACATAGTATGAGTAACAATATTCATAAGGAGGGAAGTGAAGACTAATGAAATGAAAACGATTTTGTTCTTTAAATTAAAAACGTTAAGGGACTATGAAATATTGTCGTTTTCTGTAAATCTAATCTTCCAATAACCGATAAATTAATTTAACCGCAGTTATATTTTGTGTAATATTTTAATTAGTTGGATTGAAAATTTAAAACAATTTTGCCTCTATACTTTAACATTTAGTCGATCTCTCTTCCTTTATATTTAACAGTGAAATAAAAAACGTGTCGTGTAGACCCAGCTGGTCATATTATATTGGCTGAGTACGCTGACCCTGTTATTGATCAGTTCAGAGTTAATGGTGTAAAAATGACTGCAGATAAACTGCTTTTATCTATTTTACATACAGTTATAAACATCATTCAAACATTTGGTAACATTCAGTTAAAGATTTTGATCGTTATGATTTGTAAAACTTATCTATAATCTTGTTATCTCAAACTCAAACGGTATACGACTACACAGTTAAATACTCATTGATGTGTACGTACCTCGTGGCATCGATTTCCTCATATACTGGTGGTGCATAGGCAGTGTTAAGCAGAGGATTTTCCCTGTAATAGATGAAGCAGATAAATAAAGACATAATGACAACTGAAAATTATTCCATGTAGCGAGTATTATCATTAAGTGTCTTATTTTTTCAGCAATTATTAACAAAAAGAGTAATATATATATATATATATATATATATATATATATATATATATATATATATATATATATATATATATATATATATAGTCCGTCACAAAAGAATTATCTGTCCAAAGTATGTCTAAAAACAGAAAGAAAAACCATTCGAAATTTTAAAAGTATTCAATCCCTTTAGACTACTCTCAATGGTTTTTCGTTTCTGACCAATCTGTTGTGAGTTTTTTTTCGTAACCTGCATATATGTTATATACATGGTTTTAGTTCTCCTTATACATTTGATACCTGCTACGTCAGTGGAATGTAACTGAAGACGTAGTTTAAAATGAGAATGCGATCATATAAATGTGCAAACATTTGATTGAAGGCCAATTTATTTCGGTTTTTAAAGGTCTATATCGGATAGGTTATGAAACATGCAAGCAAGCAAGTTGGGGTTTTATAGTAGCAACCGACCACTCAGGGTCATTTGTGCTACTTTTATATCCAGCATATCGCTGGACATTTATTGTCCCTTTTATATGTGCACACTAGTGCACTTATCAATTTGGGCGTTATACCGAATTACTAATTAGTAACTATCGGTATAATTATGAAACATACTGTGGGATTTCAAAGTTTAAGAAACTGAATGGCAACATAGACTGTCGATATGGTCATTAATAGATCGATCACAAATAAAAATTATTAGAAAGTAGGAAAATTATTGGAAAGAATTACAAACACGTCTCCACAATTAAATGCTGAAGCAGAAATAGTTTCATTTTGAAGTTTCAGTCATTTGTCAAGAATCTTTTAATATTAAATTCTTTGTGATATCAAGATGACTGTGAAGTACAAAGTATATGACCGGACTTGAAAATACATCTATGTATGCTATAGTAGGGAAGGGTTCACTATAGTGAGTGTTTAGGAACGGGTGGAAATACAAGAACCTGGATCTTCAGTCAGGGCGGGCAATCTTGAAATAAACTTACTGTGCAGACGGGATGTTATTTTCTTGATAGAATTACCACGACCAAGACCATGACGTCAGACTTGTAAACCCTATCAGCTCTTCGTTGTGTAAGTCATTGTTAAACTTTAGTACATGGTTGAGAACTGAATTTATTGCGCAGAAACTATTTTGTTCTGTAACAGTGACCTTAACTGTAGATATTTTGTTTCCAAAACAGACATGTCTATTCTTTAGAGTAAATGAGATACATTCAAATGGGTCAATCTATGCTTTATAAAATTAACTGTATTGTGTGGAAATAAGTGGGATTTTTGGGCGGTTATCTGACTGATCTCGACATGTGACCTTTTGGCCCGATATGAATACATTTATTGCTTACTTTGGACGCAAGCCATCCATAGTTTTGGTCCAGGTATAAGATGCAGAACTATTGTTATTTTGCTGACACCATTTTACTTCTTTTATTATTAGCAGTAGTAGTAAATTATCATTTTCATTAATATAAATAGTATCCCTTTCCCGTGGTATGTGTTGTGTTCTAGGCTACATTTTTTAAAGAGTAAAATATGAACGTTTAACATTTGCTTGTACTCAAAGTTCAGACATTTTATATCCGGGGTGGAGGTGGGTGAGGTTATCTAATATTTGCATGATAAACGTGTCACAGTTAATAAAAGACTTTATTATAAGCATATTTGAATAGCTTCAATGAAATGCTTTCATACGTACTTGTAAGCATACATATTACTTCCTGGAGTGATGAATTCATTTTTCTTGTTGATGTTGATCTCTTTCTCTGTTAAAGAGAAAAAATATAAAACTAAATGATACAATATATGGGTCATGATTTGTTTATTGTTACCATTTCACTAAGTACCAGATTGTATTATTAACAAAAGCGATGACGCATCTATTGTACGCAAATCTGGAAAATGTAAGTCATAGAAGTTAGTTCTCAAAATATTCTTGCACTTATGTTCAGAGCAGACATTTTGTCATGATAACATGTGTTATAGATGTGTTATAGACTATGTCCATACATCATTCTGTGATTTATGTTATGTTGTTAGAATTTAATTACACGACGCCCAGAAAAGTTTCAAATCGGTAAAGAAAATATTTTTAAACATTCATAGTGTTCGCAACTTACCTGATGGCATTGCAGCCCTTAGTTTTCTTTTATACCTAATAAATAAAATAAAAACATATTTGTCACCATTTACGACATAAGCCTGTCTTTCGACATAAGTTTGTCTTTATGATAAGCAAGGTAAAGGTGAAGTGGTTATTCTGAGTAATGATATATAAGTATATGTATATTTCATTAATATAAATCTCAAATGGAGGAAATTAGAAGAATAGTACCAAAACTATGAATTCCACCACATGAAGAAAAGTGTCATATATATATATATATATATATATATATATATATATATATATATATATATATCCACATAGCTGAAGTTCTAAACTGCTAATTGTTGTATGTATTTAATATCAAATAATAAATACGAAATACAAATCAAACACATCTTAATGTATGTTCACATTTACATTCAAAGCCTGCTATTCATATGACCTGTTAGAACTAGAAAAGAACATATATCCAACGATGAGAACCACCAGTGCTAAAAGGCCAATCACCGCAGCCAAGACATAGATCGTTTTAGATGATGCGTCCTCTGCATTTCCAGACTTCAGGCTGGACTGTTAATAAAAAAATAAAGAACAATATTTTCATAGTGATTAGCTTTGTCAGTCTCCGTTATCTGATACAGTCATTATTATTATTATTATTATTATTATTATTATTATTATTATTATTATTATACATTGTAAGATTCAAGACAATCTCATATTATAAATCTGGAATTTGATAATTTAGTAACAATTAGAGTAGATGTAGTAGTTTTTAAGAGGACAAAGAGGGTGAAAACGACAAACAAAATAGACGAGTGATAATACGAAGATAATCATCATCATCAGTATTTTCTTGACCTTGTGAGGTCGTCGAGGTATTGTGCTGCTGAACATCTGACCAGTTACCTCCCCTGATCTCGATCATGTGCCAATGCCTGTGTCTACGCAAAACGTTTCCCGGTCCATTCTTTAATATTGTCAGTCCACCTGTTTCTCTATACCCCACCGTCTGCCACCATGGACGCTGCCCTGCAGTACTATTGTTGATAGACTGTTGACTAGAGATATTGAAATACCATTTCATATTTTTCTTATTGACAGTGACGAGGAGGTTGTCATAATGTCCTACTTAGTGCTTGATTGTGTTGCACACTTCGTCATTTGTGATGTGGTCCATGTAAGAGATGCCAAGGATGGTTCTGTATCATTTCATTTTAAGTGATTGAATTATTCGTTGTAATACTGCTGTCAGGGTCCAGGCCTCACATGAATACAACAAGATCGAGATGACTAGTGCTCTCAAGTTTGTTTTCGGACACATATTCTTGTCTCTCCAGATGGGACTTAGCTTTGACATAGCTGCCGTTGTTTGTGCTGCTCGTGACAAATTTTCTGCACTTGATCCCTTTTGGGTGATTATAGAACCAAAATATTTGAACTGGCTTACTGTTTCCTGACCTATGACTTTAATCTTGGTTGAGATTTGTTTGCCACAATTTGTCATCAGCTTTGCATTCTCAACGCGAATCTTCATGTTAAATCTTGAAGATGTTTCGTCCAGGTCCTTCACTAAGATGGCAAGCTTGTCTTCACTGCCTGCTAGCCCATCAATGGCGCCTACAAAGCGGATGTTGGTACCGTTACATCCTCCATAGCTGACTGTCCCACAGTTGTTTTTCCAGGACTTCGATCATGGTGCGCTCAGAGTAGATGATGATACACTAAGACACTTAAGATATAGTTCCTCAAATATCTACCATAATTACCTCATGCTAGGATACAGTTTACCAAATATCTACCATAATTACCTCATGCTAGGATACAGTTTACCAAATATCTACCATAATTACCTCATGCTAGGATACAGTTTACCAAATATCTACCATAATTACCTCATGCTAGGATACAGTTTACCAAATATCTACCATAATTACCTCATGCTAGGATACAGTTTACCAAATATCTACCATAATTACCTCATGCTAGGATACAGTTTACCAAATATCTACCATAATTAACAAACTTTTAAACTTCTATATGTCATCGTACTTACTTCAATACTAACGATGTTGTACCTCATTCTAGCGTAGTACAATTTATCCGCATATTCATCAAGCAATCTGAAAAAGGGATTTTTAAAATTATTTTGCTCTGCAGTACTTTGCTAATTGCTACATAGACGCATATAGATAACAAGGCTGAATTTATTGATATTTAAATCACTAAACGCATCATGGCCCAATATTGTATACTGATTTACAGCTGTTGAGATTTGAGGTAAACACCTCATATGAACTATTGTTGCGATTTAACTGAAGGGATATAACCCAGGCGTAGAGTTTGGACCGGAAATGTATACCCATTTACTCTGAAAAAATGATAACACATTTGCTTATTTCATAATGTTTCCATCATAGACTCTTGCTACGTTTTGCGACCTTAACATCGTTCCAATGGATTGTCTCTTTAAGTATACCTCTTCGCTTCCTCGGCTGACAATACTTTATTGTTCTTGTGATCCTGGATGTGGAAAAACAGATCGGTTCTGAAATTTAACAAAACGAGTGAAGTTATCTAATTACTCATCATTAGTTACCAATATTTGGTGAAATCTTTGTTTTATAAATAAAACGATGTTATCTTTAAAATATGATTGTTTTAAAATATATTAATTTAAACAGAACACGGTAATACAAAATAGTGTCAGTTGTATTATATTTCCTGCACGAAGGCATTTGGCTAAACGAGAGATGCATTAGCAACTCCAGTTGCTGCTGTATGTTAATCTGTATCTGACTTTCTAGACAAGAAAAGTAAAATCATTATTAGTCCACATACATATATTGGCTTCCTATTTGAACATTTAATCATTTGAGTAAATATCTTTAGGTTCAACATTTAATTCTAGTTCAATGATTGTGAATAAAGTAATCATGTAAATTCAATCAAAGCTTTTTTTAATACATTTAGATTGGTGATCGGGGAAATACAAACATTCAAATCCAATAAACAAATATGAGTATGATATGTGTATGCCACAAGGAAAAAAAATAATGAGATGTACGAAGTTATACTTTCTCTGAGAATGCTAAGAGATGCAATTTTGTTTGATAATATGTCCAAATAATACATAAAAGAACAAAGTATTTATTGAGCTTTCCGTCTACGCCGAACTTAACATACTATACCTGAAATTAGTCTGTATAGAAATCTTAAAGAAAATAAGTATCGATTTGACAGTGGCGCGGCGAGGGTTCGAGACACCAGGGGCACAGTTCTTTCGTGACGACTTACCGTACGACAGTGAACAGTTGTTATATCAGTTGTCATACTACTCGCTATTAAATTGGCAACTGTTAAAAATTACAACAAATGTACAATCTTCTTTATTGCATAATTTGAGCATATATGGCTTTTCCTTTTAACTTATTTGGCGGAGGTAGGGAAGTAAAATGTTAAATTGTACACTTTGTCATAGTGTTATATGTTATTATATATGCATCAATACCGTTCATACTGACTAATATGGATACCTATTGAGGACTACATTTAAAGAAAAGATTTAGAAAAGCCGATTAGAAAAGCATGTGTCTCAGAACACATATACATATATCACCATAATCTGTGTTGTTACTAATAAAGAATTTCGTGCAGAAGAAAGCTGTGTAGGAATAAATTGAAAACATTATTCGTGTATAAAAAGGATGCAAATGAATTAATTTCGACTTATAACGGTTTGCATTGTAATATCCGATTGATGTACAAACGAAATATATAGAATACACAATAAGAAAATGCAAAAGTGAGTTACCTCAATGTATCCACTGTCCCGTCGTCAGCTTTGTGATCCGCAATGCTATCGTACACAAACAGTAGGCCCGTAACGTTGCTGCAATCGCTGTAAAATGAATATCGGAGCTAGGATCATTGTTTTGCGTCTTTTCAAAGGAAAACAGATTAACTAGAACTATCTAAATGAGGTACAGTAATTGTAGTAATTTTCTATTATCAACTAAAAATACAGGAATTAAGTCTATGTAATCACTTTGCTGAGGAAAGAAAACACCACATAAGTGAACTGGAAATAGGTCCTAAGGATACAGGTTAACTTGGCACAATATAAAAAGACTGGGATGCTAATGAACTGTAAGACAATCAAGTGTCTTAAACCAATCATGGTCTGTTTGAACATAATTTAATATAAAATCGCCATTTAAATCTCCCTTTGTAAACGCTAGGCGAAATTTGCTTTTATTAAATGAAGTCCTTCAGTACATACCTCCTCATACACAATCATTAACTGTGCGTTATGTTAACCGTATGTTTATCTACAAAACATTGAATATTACTGAACATCAAGATATATTAATTTCATTTAATTTGTCCTACTCTCATAAACATATAGTATATTGTGGATTTGAACTTCTACATCATCTTAAACATATCTGCAAATGGTACTACTACACTGCACATCTCTTTCAGTCGTTCGTAAAGTTAGTTGTGGTTAAATACATAACAGGTGAAATAGATCAGATAATCTTACTTGAAAACTAAATCGTGCCTGTCGACATTTTGTATGCTTAGTCACAATACAAATATGAAAAATGAGTATATATCATGTTTGATATTAAAAACAGTACTTCCTTTGAAAAATGTAAGTGCAAATGAAGAGACACTACTGGCTATTGTACATCTAAATATCAAAATATTTCACCTTAAAATTTCATCTTTGATCATAGCGATATTTGTTCGAATTCCGTAGATCGTCATTTTCAGAACTTGTGAGTCAGCAATCAAAAATATCTATAAAAGAGTGCTAGGATTCATTTTGTGTAATTAATACAGAGTAATCCGAATCAAACTATTTTTGCTTTAAAATTTAAAATCATTAATGTGAATTAAAAAAATTTGAATTGTATTAAACAACATCGTAAAGTGCAGTAATTAGATTTGGCAAGAAAAAAATATGAACATGCTATCTTAATGAGATAATAATAATAATAATAATAATAATAATAATAATAATAATAATAATAATAATAATAATAATAATAATTAGGACTTTGTATAGCGTCTAATCTTTAGAAGCTCTAAGCACTTTAAAACATCCTTAATGAAATGATTACACTACAGAAGGTACAAAACATTATTAGGTCTCTAAGTTTTTTCCTGCAGTCGAAAAAGGTGAGTTTTAAGAGCACTCTTAAAAGGGACCACCGTGTCTTTGTGTCTAAGTTAAAATATATTTGAAATTAAAATAAAGAAAAAGAATATGATCCCACAGATGTCTAATATGTTATTTAACATGACATAAATAATAATGTATGTATTTGAAAGCAATCACCATTTGCATTAACACACCAACAAGTTACAATGCTGCTTTCATGTTTATTTGGCGCACATGTCATTAGAGACTAAGTATATGTTGAATTTAGAATATACAATGATTTCTCCAAACATTCAATACTAAACGAAACATAGCGTAATCACCCTCTTCGTTAATTAATCTAGAATGAAAGAGAATAGATAGGCCAATACACAGTTTAATACATACTAAAATATAAGCTGTGTCATTTCCCGCATCATCTCTTACAAGAACGGTAACGTTGAAGAACCCAGACATGTCCTGAGTGTAATACATATTGTTTACAATAGTTCCATTCCCGGTGACGCATATCGGATCATTGCAACGACGACCCCTCTTTAGTCCCTTTAACTTATTTTTCAGCTCAGAAGTTATTTCAAATGACACATTTTGAAAAATCCACTTCTCAATTCCATTCTCTGGTGTATCATTGTCAGTAACATAACTCTGTTAAAATTGAATACAAGACATAATATAAATGACATTTTTTTAGCAAATATACAATTAGTCAAATATGAATGAAAACAACCGATGAATACTTTCTAATTTGTGCCGCAAAAGTCCAGAAATTAGATATTGTCATATGTGATATGTATCTAGGCATGAGAAACGCATTAGCAAAATTGGTGTATTGCTAAAATAATTAATCATGTTGATAAAAAGATTTCAACAGCTAAAACCAGTTATATCTTGCCACATAAATGCATATGACATATCACTTATATCTCACCGCGTACGTGTATATTTGATGTCAATTATATCTAACCATATACATGCGTCTTTGATTACGCAGAAAAAGGTAATATTTTTTACTGTGAGATTACTATTTTCAAAATTGGAATGAATGAAAACTTTAAAAGATGAATACATAGTGACAAAACTAAACGGGCTTAATTTCTTTACTTTAGCAGAACTTGTGTTTCACAGCTAATAAAGTAGAAATTTGGGTATAAACATGTACGAAATAAGTTACAATTCGTGCAGTTTTGGGACAGATACCTTTAATTCGAATATCTCCTTGTCTGGCTCCATATTTCTCTTCATCCCAACTCTAAAGTCTCGCTTAAGTGTAAATTTTGGAGGGCTGTCATCTGAATCTAACACCGTAATGATGACAGTCGCTGTTATAAATGAAAACAATACGTTTTATTGGTATATCTAAACATAGCATGATACATATTGGCAACAGTTGTATTAATATATAATCATTTCTGAATAAACATCGGATGTAACTTTCAACAGTACTGATAAAATGAACTTTTCAAAATTAATTTTTCGTTCGTGATAAAATGTTGTCGTATAATGACGATCGTCAAATGAATCTTATTACATTGATGACCTAAATTGATCTCATTGATCTGGTTATCGTAACCTATATCCTTTAAAATGTTATTGCATTCAAGTAAATAACCCCACAGCCGCTTTTGCTGGTATAATACATGTACTTTTTTGAGAGACATATGGATATTTTGTTAAAATAATTTTACTGGTTTCGAGAATTTTTGCAAATTAGCATTTTCAATAAACGCGTTGATAATATATACGGTTATTATTTCTTTAAGGAAATTGCAAGAGTAGAAACCGAAACAATAAACATGTTCAACATTTTCATTAGTACGTTTCTACGTCCCTGGTATTAATCAGTATAGGTTTTAATAAAGATCAATATTGTTCACCCATGCCATTTTCAGAGTCGCATCATCTACTCTGCTCACCTGTTGCAATCTGAGGCTCATTTTCCTCTGCTAAGTCATCTCTTGCGAAAATAGTCATTTCAAGCTTTGCCACCATCTCTCGATCGAGGCAAGAGTTGACATATAAAGTACCATTATTTTCGTCAATTCGTACGTAAAACTGAAAACAAACCAGTTTTATACCTGTATGAACAAGTGGTCATTAAATTTTTGTTTGCATTTATATTTCTATCATTTATAATTGAAAGGTGTACAATCATTGTTTGCTAAAATTGTTTCACTGTATTTTGAAGTTGTTGTTGTTGTTGTTGTAGGGTTTAACGCCATTTTTCAGCACACGATAGGCTGGCTATACATGGCGGCCAGTATTATTGGTGGAGGAAGATCCCGGGAAAACCCCCAAAAAGAACCACCGACCCACTAGAAGCTACTGGCAAGCTTTCTCACATAACTACATTAGCCGAATCTTAGACTCAAACCCACGCAGACAGAGGTGAGATAGCAGTGATCCGTAATGGAGAGCGCTTTCGACCACACGGCCACTCGGGGCCTCTCGTATTATGAAGTAGAAAACGCAATTGAAAACATTGTGGGCGCAAGAATTATATGCCCCTAATAACTAACTGTATAAGGCGGCGTATTGTGAAAACAAAGATCTAGCAAACGAAGGGTCTGTAATGTAGAGACTGTGAAACAGATTATGAACAGTAATTATGTAAGACGTTGAAACGACTAACTATATACTACTGTCCATATATTTATCGACGTATTGTGAGAAGAAAGCAGGAAGACCCCACATGAAATAATAACAAATTTGGACAGACTTCTGAAAACAGTACCCATTTAACCATAGAAGGTAAAACATGTATTCTAATGTTATATCGTATAGTCTTGATGTGATATGCTGTTTTTTAATTTCCTATTGACAAATTATTAAACAGCCTTTTAGTGCGAAGCAACCTTGTTCGATGTAGAGACCAGTTGGTCTCCTTGATTAACATCAGAAACCTCAAACAGATGCCTCAGAACACCTGTTCATCCATTATGGAAAAAGTGTCGCTAACTTTAATGAATGTAAAATTTTTAAAATGAATACTATCCAGAAAAAATTATTCATTCATATATATATATATATATATATATATATATATATATATAATAACGTGATGGGAAACTAACTAGTTACCCGATCCCATCATTAGTGTCTGATCGGCTTGTTCTAGAAGAATGTTAATATGTTAATCTTATCCTAGCCATACTGAGTGGATGTAGAGTGGTAGATCATTTTAGAAAATCTACTCTCGATTCATTTTAAAACTAAATATAAGGACTTCAGCTGTAGAAAATTGCACTGGAGAAACGGAATTTTAATATATACGTAATGTTCTGTGAAAACCATGAAAATATATTGTTTGAAGATTTTCTCTATAATTTATCTTGAAGTTGCTCTGACTGGTTAGTCAGAGAGCATGTAGCTTGAAATGGTTTACAAGACAATATATGCTCAGCAGCAGGAATGCGAAAACGTTGCGATGTTGATAGTAGTTACAGGAAAAGACAGCAAACTACACACATTCTGACTCCTTCGTCTGTGAAATCGCATGGAATATTACATTTTGATCTTTGCAAGTTGCAAGACAACTACTCATCAACAAAGAGAATTGATAAATAAACATTTTTGTTTTACAAACCTTTGGAACGTCAAACTGAATGCCTGGAATCGTGTATAATAACATTGCTAGATATAGTTACCGTGTTCCCAATGTATTGTAAAAGCGATATTGACCATGTTAATTGCCCACTAAATAATATAATTTATATTTGATACGTTTACTGATCATTACCGTTCTAGTGATATGATTGAATTTAGTGACACTTCGAAAATGACATCATCAGAATTCGTAGTTTCGGTAACAACTAAACTTAAATAAAACACAATTAATTACGAGCATTCGAGCTATCACTTTCACGGTAAGTAATGATTGTGAACGAAGAAAAAGGTACATAAGTATGTATGGTTGTGAAACCTTTAAAAGGTGCATAAGTATTTGTCCTCCGTATCCCATAAAGTGTAGATGTCATAAGATTTGAAAAACGGCAAGCCACTCCACGTTTACTATCGTCAAAAACTAATTTAGTAGATAAACTTATATTACAAAATAATCTCCCTGAATGTTCAAATTATCACAAATTTGGTTATAAAGCATCTAATCTAAACTTGCTCTAGCATTACCATTTAGTTTTACTATCCATAAGTAAGTAACACTATGATACTGACCATACAAAGTATTCTGCCATTGCCATCGTTTCGTAAATTACCTTCTCCGATAAGAAGTTTTGAACAAGTTTTGTTAAACTCGTATATGTGAAATAATAAATTCTGCTATTTGAAAGTATCCTTTTACATAGAGATGGTATTTTTTTAAATAATAAAGCTCAAATCCAAATGTTTAGCAGGGTCATTTGATGACTTATTTTGGAACATATTCAGTCCTGTTAATGTTGGCATTTTACAATGTCGATATGTCGTTGGATTATGACAAGGCAACAAAACAGTGTCGGTCCTTATCGATAAAAATCTAACTTAGAAACATGGCGAATGAAAGACAAAACAAAATCGAAACACAGAGAATGTGCACTTTAATGTTTTCCTGATCAAACTGGCATATACATTAAAACACATACCACACAATATCACCGTGCTTTAGAGGGCTATTCCTCAGAAATGAATATATAGTTACTTAAATAATTTGTTGGTCTATATAGAGTACATAACTGAAACACTACGTTGATGATTTGTTTAAAAGAATTAAACAATAGTTCACTGTCTAAACTGAGCGCTCTTTGCGCTCGGCATTTAAGCTCTATTTAACACTGTGTTGCGATCGAGGGAGATGTTAAAAATATACTTACAAAATACCAAAATATATATACTAAAATACCGGAATTCCAGTCACTTTTAATTTCATCTAACATATTGAGAAGCTTTAACAATAGATTTTGAACTGGTGTCAATCTTGGGCCAATATTGATGTAGGGATTACATGGTTACAAATCTGTGCTCCGTATGGAGAACACATCCATCTACGTTACTACATCGGTTGCAACCTTTATTGAACACACACACACACACACACACACACACACACACACATATATATATATATATATATATATATATATATATGTGTATATATATATATAGCATAGCAAAGGATAGGAATATATAAGTAAATACAATACCTGTAACATGTCCTGTTATCGCTTATTCGAAGGTTGGACATACAATATGTTTCGTATAGATAAAGGTAATGATATAGGCCAAATGGGTGACTTTTGGGGTCGGTTACTCATAATAAAAATGAGTGATGCCGAGAAAACAAATGTGGAGAAGGATGCTAATTCTTTTCATTCCGCATGAGGTATTACTGCGTACGTATGAATATGTATGTATGCAATAGTATGTATCAATACATCGCCACAGCAGCGGCTATGTAATGCCAACTGATAGCAAAGTTCGAACGATGCTAAAATGTAATCCACAGACCTTTTAGAAGATAAACATTTTAGAAGATAAACATTTCCAAACAAATGTAAGTCTTAACCAGTACAATAAAACATATAAAAGTTATTGATGCTAAGATTACGTTAAATGTATATAAAATAAATATAAATGTAATCTATTTAAAAAAGTTATTAACACCTGTTATTTAAAACACATTTATTTAGAAACTCTCGATTGAAACATCATACTTGATCAGAAAGGTAAACAGTCATCTAGTATGCAAGTTTACATGATCCATCGTCTATCACTTTATAGCTTTGGAAGCCATCAATAATACTTAATTACTAGATTTCCAAGTATAGATTGTACGGTTATATTTGTTTCAAAATGCATGTAAGTAATTGGTGTATCATTGGTGAACTAGTCATGCAAGAGGAAAACGATACCACATAGTTTGTTATGTGTCATCTGACACCTACTGCAGCAAATGTTTGCTTGCATTAAAACACGCATTGCCCCTAAATATTTGTCGTATGCATATCCATATTAATAAGTTTTATTCAGCTACCTGTACTATATGAGTTTTCTCTCTTACGGATCTATGTAGGATTAATACATCTGTACTGGACGAAATGCAACATTCTATATAGGATTTTCAATACACATGCATACATACAATTGAAATTCATTATGCATATGTCACTGTTTTATGGCTTTTCATTATTCAATCAAACTAAATTCTGACAATGATGTCTTTATTGTTCAAAATATCCTTTATTTGCAAGAACCATTTTTCTTTCTTAACTGCTGCAAATTAAACTCCTATCTACATGTGACAAAGTAAAATCACAATAGTGCTAAACTCGTATTGAAAAAAACTATTCACGCATGCCTTTCAAATAGTTTGAATTCTCTTTTAACAAAACGTCAACATGTCTATACAAATACTACTGTATTAATTTCCATTGCAAAGGAATGACGTAGCTAATGCTAATCCCGCAGTATCTTTGTTCGGTCTACGATTTAGTTAGTTGCTTAAAGTGAAACTTCACCACTCTTAACGCAAATGAATCGGATCGGTTTGTGTTGTGAAAAACTCAGCTGTTTTATTCCACTACTAAATTTATTTACAAAAAAAAGACCCACAAGAGTAATGAAGATGGTGTTATTTATATTCCTAATTCAGTGTATGCTACCGTATCCAAACATGTGGTGTTTGACTAGAAGGCAACATAAACTGATTATTTAGTTTTTATAAAAATTGTAATACATAAATTTGTCAAAATCACATCACAGTAACTGGCCCGGCAGATTCATTTATAATATCAATGTTGTGTTGTTGCTATTGTCTTTATCAAGGTCGTAATATACTTTTTCTCACGTCCTCTATTTAATTATAGCATCCACATATAATGAAACTTTTAAAAAAATAAGACATATATACAATTTCCAACTGTTATATTATTTACCAAGCGATATATCAAAACTGGTTATATTTTTCAAGCTACTGTATGCCATTTTGAGGCTTATTATAATAATATTTGCATTTACAGACTTTTGTTGTAATTAATAGAAAATGCGTTTTTATTTACAGGCAAATTAAGACCAAGGGTTGCAGCTAGACAAAGAATCGATCAAACAAGTTATCTCATACTACATATATAAGTCATAAGAAAACAAGAAATGGACTTCATGTTCTATTTAAATATGTTTTCAATCAATGTCTTTGCTTTGATAAATAATGTTAATTGGTATATGGTTTCATCAGCATTGAACATACACTCAAAACCGAGTTTGAAGAATGCCTTAATCCTACACGATGCAGTAACGTAATCTGGCTATTTGTGTTCAAAGACGATTGTGAGGCAAATATTGCTCTTTTACAAGTCTCTTGGAGAGAGAGAGAGAGAGAGAGAGAGAGAGAGAGAGAGAGAGAGAGAGAGAGAGAGAGTACCTCTGTGGCAGACTGGTTAACATCCCTTCCATTTTCATCCCATCCCTTGGTATTGTTTATGCTGTACTTCAGCTGATGGTGTTCATCTGGATCCGTGGCAATGCAGCTATTCAAGGAATGTCCTACTGTCATGTTCTCCGACGTTGAAATTAAATAAATGCTTTGATTAAATTTTGGGGGCTTGTTGTTGACATCTGTAATTGTGACGCTCATTGTGGCGGTAGCGGTGAACGAGTTTGACCCTTGATCAATTGCAATGATTGTCAGATTATAGAGGTTTATACTATCCCGATCAAAATGAGCTCCAACTTGGACCGTTACATTTCCCGTTGTACTGTTGATTCGAAAATTATCAAATCCACCTGCTTCTATTGCAAATGATATCTTCTTGTTCCTCTCCGTTTTATCAGCATCTGTAGCATCAACCATACCAACAAAAGTGCCTGCAAAAATGACAACTTAATCTGTGTCAATGAGCATCAACGGTAAAGTTTATATACATATCATGGGCCAAAGAGTATGAAGCATTGGCTGATATATGGAAGTTGCAGCTTTTAATATTAACGCTTTACTATTTGCACATATGTTTTTTTCACCAAAGGATTTCCAGTTTAGCAAAATATTTAATTAACATATTGATATCAATGTTTTAGGAAATGTTGACAGATACATCAACTGAATTCTACGCTGGGTAATATTAATACAAATACAAGAATAGCCATGTTTTAATCATGAATTTGTTTTTTGTTTTTGTTTTTTATGGTTTAACGCCATTTTTCAGCACAATATAGGCTATACATGGCGGCCAGTATTAAATGGTGGAGGAAGAACCCGGACAACCTCCCGGAAAAAACCACCGACCCACAAGAAGCTACTGGCAAGCTTACTCACATAACTACATTTGCCGAATCTTAGACTCGAACACACGCAGACAGAGGTGAGATGGCAGTGGTCCGTAAAGGACAGCGCTTTAGACCACTCGGCCATTCGGGGCCCCTAATTAAACATTTAAAACATTTATTTACAATGATAGAGCTAGTGATCTAAATGGTTATATTCGTACCGATACTCTGACTATAGTATACATTTATTCCTTACATCCCTGTCTGTCTGAGCGATACTTAAGACATTTATTGCGGAATGGTATTAACATAATCTGATAATGAAAATATTATTTAATCCTGCAAAATCATAAAGAATTTTGAAAACATATATTGTTTGTCAATAGATCTTAAAGAACATACATATATGCATCATTTTAAACAAATTTGATTTGATATATATTTTTTTTAGATTAATTGCTAGTCAGTTTTTAATCCTTTTTTCTTCATTGCATGCTATTATAATGTAAATTTATTCACTAAAGGTGATGTAAATTGTTTGACGTGAAAATATTATTTGGTAAACTAGTAATGTCGACCTAGTTCCTGACCTTTAATCATGATTAGTGGCGACCGTGTAAACAGGTTTTGGTTTAATTTTAAACGATGGGACTATTGAATTAACAAGTAAACAACCTTTTATTATTAAAGTAAAATAATTGGCTTTCGTCAGGGTCCTAATAGAAGAAAAAACATATGATTTAAAGACTATCATATGACCTCTTTCAACTTTGCCCGATTTCGCTATTTGGTGAAATTGTTTTTCGTAACTGCGTATTAGACTAGGAGGATGTACACTTTGCATCAGTGAAATATAGTTAGTTTTGGGCATTCACACCTGAAATTAATTAAGTCATTTTCTTTTTTTGTAGCCAAATTTATAATCCATTTTAACTTTTCTGCAGTTCATATAGATTTTTAAAGGATTAATTCATATCTCTGGAAATATTGGATGTGCTCATACAAAATTCTTGGGCAAAGAGAGCTTATCAAAATTGTATTCGGATTTCCAGTATTAGAGTTTTAAATATTGCGTTTCCATAAGGCACTGTAGATAAGCACAAACTAAACATAAGTATTCATTATCGTTTTCCATCTTCGATTTTCCAACAGGACTCGAACTTGAATCTATTAGAACATTTCATCTCTAGGTCTTTAGTAATTTAATTCGTTGAATATTCTTGGATTATGTGTATTTCTGGATTTTTTTTTAAATTTAAGTTTTTTTTATTTCTCCAATTTCTTAATGTTTTCCAGGGAAATACATTATTTGTTAAATTGTTGTTTAGTGTTTTCTGTGTTACTGTTTATTAGAACCTAAACACGTAACAATACATACATACATACATACATACATACATACATACATACATACATACATACATACATACATACATACATACACACACACACACACACACACACGCACGCACGCACGCACGCACGCATGCATGCATGCATGCATACATACATACAGGTGCAGATTATCGTATGAGTGTAGAAGCGAATGGAAAATTAAAGTTAATAACAAAAAGAAACATATACTTACCACTCGTTGCATTTTCTTTTATAGATGCATAGTAAATTTTCTTGCTAAATAATGGTTCATTATCGTTCATATCCTGAAGAGAAATAATGTTCTGTCTTCATACTCGTATAATACATGTGCAATTCCAAGAGTGATGTCATGTTCTTTAATTAACGACACCATTAAACAGTTGTTAACTTTTACCATCAGGATATCTCAATGAGATAACAAATACTTACGTATCACGTTCGAAAATAAATTACACGTATTTACTCGCTACAATTTTGCCCAAGGTCTGAATAACTGTTTCATAAACTAATAAGGGTGACACATAATGGTTGCATATTATAGCAGAGATAACCATTCGATTTTATCCACAATTAGAGCGTACCATATTGATATTGTCATCAGCAATTGATTTAGCAAATATAAAGGGAAATGTTATAATAGATTAGACAAGGATGAGAATTTCTTATCTTATCTAATCATCATATAGTTATTACACTTTATAAATGTGTATTCAAGTCCTTTAAAAAAAAACATCTCTTTCTAAACAAATAATATAAGTAAAGTGCAAACATTATCATATTTATCTCGACCCTTACAAGTGAAACCACTTTGGAACAACATATTTCTTCTTACAGTACTACAGCATATTAAATATGTTAAACTGACTAGCACAAGAGTTTGAGAAACTAAAAGTGTTCAAATTTTGTGCATCTGTTGTAAGATCTTCAGACAGGCCTTAATGTTTGTAACAATGGTTTTTATACCTAATATTTATAGATTAAATAGATTAAATTGCTCTGAAGTATGTATATCGTCGTTATATGCTTGACAATTAGCCATATTAAAGATTTAACTAGAAGACAATTTAGTTAACTGAAAAACACAATATCCCTACTGTTCCAGCACATTACAAAAGTATGGTCATCAGCTGTCTGGGATAGGTTAATACCTTAAGACCATCAATATATGAAACTGAAACAAATTTGAACTATAATGCAGAACAAACAAAAACTGATTTTCAGATAAAAAGTTTTTATTAAGTTTAACCTAAAACAAGAGTTTATTTAATAATCTAGAGGCTCAATTGGCTGTCTGTTTTGAGTTAATTTTATCATTAATACCAAATAAGACGCACATAAGGGAGCATTAGCGATCAAAATGGCCGTGTCCAATCACATATCCAATGTAACATATATTTCCAGTAAACATTTAGTTATATATAAGAAAAGCTTTGATAGCAATGAAATTTACCAACTTATTCAGTAAAGTAAGATTAGTCGAGTACAATAAAAAAACACATTTGTAGTTTTTGATGTTATGATTCGCCACAGGAGTAGTAATAGTAATAGTAGTTGTTGTTCTTTTTCTTACATACGCTGTTGCAAATACTACTTTTAACTCTCGTATCAGAAAATAAATTTGTGTAATAACGGAAAGAAATATCTTACCTGAACATAGATACTAACTATGACGCTACTAGAGTTTGCTGGGTTTCCTTTATCAAACGCTAAGATGGTAAGATTTATCACTCCATTAAAACTATCATCTAGTGCTTCGTAATCTATTTCAGATACAAGCCGAATCTCTCCAGTTATATTGTTGATTGTAAAGTTTGAATTCCATGTAGTGTTTCCAATAGTATATGCTACTTCTGAATTCTTGGTTTCTTTCTGGTCGGCATCAGTTGCCTTAAAAATAAATTGTTATAATATGTTAATGTATATGTCTGACATTATTGCATACTATGTACCGTAATGCATTGCAAGAAGGTTTGACAGATATGAATACAATGTATGAAAGCATTAACGTTTACAAGCCTTTATTGATGTTCGTTAATTTAGTAATCAAAATATTGTAAGTGTCAAAGTGAATTTTATTTATAACTGATGGACACCAGAAACACATTCAATACAATAAGTATACGTTAGCATCTATTTTCACCTCAGGATACCTTTAAAGGTGATTACTCTCATATTCCGTTCTATTAATTCAAAACAAGACAATTTCTAGAAGTATTTGTAAGACAATAAATTCACAGGCATGCAAACTCGACGTCCTCAACTAGATAAATGATATTGTCTTATGAAGTTCTTCGTTCACTACTAGTGTGATTCATTAGGAGACATTTTTTAAGGTTATTCTAATTAATAATTCGTACTGTATCCGTACTAGTAGGCATAACTTAAAGTATATGTATGAGCGCAGGTATATACGTAAAAGATGCAGGTATGTGACATACTAAGTAAACTGTCATTTTATTCTTTTTGTAGTAGCTATTTTTACCTTCACAGTTAACAATGTTGTGTTCTTGTACTTTGTTGAATTCTCGTCCAGAAAAGCAGTATATATTTCCTGTTGGAATATTGGCGGATTGTCGTTCACGTCATCAAGGTGGACGATTAGTTGAGCTTGAGTCATTCTACCTCCTCCATCCTTTGCAATAATTGTGAGATAGATGTTCAACATCTGCTCTCTGTCTAGCTGCGACGGTTGGCAGTTAGTGAGGACTTGGCCTGTTTCATTATTTACTGAAAATCTTTAAATTAAAAATATAAGAATGACGATGAAAATATTTCAAGATAAATTTTGACAGCTCATATTTCAAATTAAATAAAGATTTTAAAAAATTAAGTTAATCGAAATTACTAAAACCGAAACGGATTTTAACCAGGAATCGAAGACGCGCAAATAATAAACACAGGCTTCATCCCTTCGTTTACTTTTATTATCTGTTTATCTAAAACAATTTAGTAACAGTGAAGCTTAAAGCGCAATTATATTGGAGCGCAAATAAACGTATTAAATACATGTTTATAATTGGCCGTATTTATTTATAATTGATACGTATAATCTGCATTGGCTATTAATTCTGTGTCATTTAGGACGATATAAGTTGTCATTTTATGTCCAACTCCGCTGCATATAATAGATTATTTAGCTATGCTTAATTCTTATAAGATTACCAAAT
Source organism: Unio pictorum (assembly GCA_030141615.1). NCBI lineage: Eukaryota > Metazoa > Mollusca > Bivalvia > Unionida > Unionidae > Unio > Unio pictorum. The sequence goes on along the minus strand of JARLTB010000062.1, from coordinate 1,051,368 downwards.
ATTTATGAGATAAAATTAGGCCAAATATTTGATAACCTTTGCAAAAATATGTCAAGACAATTATATACCAACGCTATTGCAGAGCATATTTTATTTCTAATGTCAATATGTCTTGGACACGTATAGTTTAACTTAACTCTTTGCTATAGTCAATAGCTAATAAAATCATTATCTGAATGTTTACAAGCTAGTCTTTGTTATGATATATCCAATACACAAATTACCGACAAATGTGAAAAATGCAACAGAAGATAACACAGATCTATATAGGATATCAAAATGTATTTATGAAAATTAGTTCATTTTTAACAAATTAAATTTAGCAGCATATATCATGCACTTAATTACCTACATCAAATAAAAGTTCAAGTGTAAGGGTTTGAACTTATTTTAACATCTTCAAGAGATGAAATGTTCGTTGTTATTTAAAAACTATATGGTCGCACACATATTAACGTCCACCAATGTTTATGAAGAACGGACACGTAATGACTCGATAAAGTAGAGATAAATTGTATGGGTAATGTCCGATAAAGTATACAATGATAAATGATCATGTGCGGAAACATTTAATAAATTGAAAATATTAATGCTAAACATATGATCATCAACATATTAAGCTCTTTGAAATGGTGAATGAGAATCAATTGTACTATGAATAAACCCAATTTTTGCAAACGTAATATTTCACCAAGGTCTACATAAAACTTTCCTGCAGTTGGTTCCGTACCATATATGTATATAATGTAATTTATTTAAAAAATCAAATGGTAAATAAAGATGTATTTCCGTTGCAGCTTATGTACCTATAAAAGTACGACTTATCTTTTATGTTTTTGTCATCACTGTTTTGTTCTTCATCCTTCAAACTTCCTCTCTCTCTCTCTCTTCATTTATCTCTCTAACATTTTATGTCCGAAATAAAAATCCATTTCTAAGCTTGACACGGACTTTGAGATGATTTTATGTCTTATGTTAAGGTTTGAAAAATTACAATAAGTAGCAGAGTCTACTAGTAATTGTTATTCCAAATACACAGTATAATCGGTAATCTTAATTCGTTTAATTCAAAACTTTAAAACAGGTAAAAATATATTTTGTTTGACTTGATCCCAGTGTGACAGTACATGCTGTATAAAATCTGTCATTTAAATGACTGTTCTATGTAGACTCAAAATCCATCATTTCTAATTTAAATGACTATTCTATGTAAACTCAAAATCCATCATTTCTAATTTGAATGACCGTCCTATGTGTACACAATATCCATCTTTTGTAATTTAAATGATTTTATTATATATATAAAAAAAAGCCATCATTTGTAATTTAAATGACCGTACTATGCTGAAATGATTCTGGAATAGCATCTGATGTGTTAGTACTGTATGATTCCATACATAACGCAAACCTAATCTTAGCCAGTGTAGGTGATTTAGAACAACGTAAGTCTACATTCGGGTTGAGAAAGTTCAAGATGCAAAACGAACCTGTAATGTACACAAATCGCAATTTCGATAGTTCATGGCTCCGTCTCGTCCTACTCCCCGAAACATCAATGCATAAATACTGGTCTGATATAGTTTAGGCAAAGAAAATCATATAATATTTAGGTCAGAGCTTTGTATTTGTATTATTTCGTGCTAGTTGAATTGGTTTTTAAAACATTCTGCACTCTAGTTGTGTAAATTTACATTTTAACTATACTGTCAGGTTTAAATTCAGAATCAAAAAAATTCATTTTACGATTTGTGGCTTTTATGCTAAATTCTCAAGCGAAAATCGGGTAGAAAATATCCTTTAGTATAAGTGTTAATCACGAAAGAAGCAATATTTACCAACAAATGATGAATCCATAGTTAAGTTAAGGTCACGAAGCACATCACTACCAGAACATGTAATAAATCGGAGTTATCCACACACTTAACAGTTATTGAAAGATTTTGTTCTGGAAAATGTGATTATCATGAATATGCATTTGTTGCAGCAAAATAATTATATTAATATGACTGTTCAATGTATTTCTAATAATTGGAATAATGTGGGTATTATATAATTACTTAAGAGGAAAATGTGCAAAATACACAAACTAATAGCACTTTACTTCTTCAGTGAGATACAACAATTATTCTTGTCAACATAAATGACTCTTAAATCGCTCAAGGTTCAATTAGTGCTTCATTTCGATAACTGCACGTGATGTTGTTTCCATACTTGATGAATTTAGGAATATTTCGAAAAACCAAGTCTAGTACAATAATATAAACTTACAAATTACTGCCTCCAGAAAGACTATATGTGACCTTGCCATATGCCTTTGTGTCATTATCTGTAGCCTGCAAAAAGCAAATTGAAATTTGTTAATTTTGATGAAATTAAATTGAGACAGCCTATGAAATCGAGACAGATACAGATGTGTTTACTTTTTTTAAATATACCTACTGTTGCAAATGGCATATTAACACAAATATGAAGCATGAACAAATGAAAAACAAGTCTAAAAGAAAGAGTATTATATTACGTGCTAGGTAATATTGTATTATAATGAAAATTATCTTTTTTATTTAGTAATACGGAGAATTTTGTTTCATACTGCAAATATGTTCTAAAGTTTAGAGCTCACACTGCAACATATGCAATTTCACTTTGAATGATCTTCCATCGATTTGAATATCTATAAGGTTTATAAGTATTTCTTGTCAATGTAAGTTAGTATTTTACTTTAACGCAAACATAAAAAAGAAATATCCAAAATTATCAGCTTCATCATAAATCTACCTAAAATGCTATAGAAAACAAGATTCTCCATTGCTAAGCTAAGTTCAATGAGTGTGGCTTGACTATAAACGCAGAATTATATTTTGACCAACATGCATTTGCAGTTCCGTTTTGTTCACAATCTTCAATTGACATTTCTTCAACCAATTTACAATTATTGTTTTATAACATGATTTAATGTCTCGTTTATGAAACGTTTTCAGAACATAACACTAAATATATAATGCGCTTACTTTTTGAGGCGTTGGCAGTTACGCTGATATTATAATGAGATAATTGGTTGTGGTTTTCAATAATACATTTTGCGGACGTTACAGTTAAAAAAGAGAATTTGTCATAAACTAATACAAATTTTATCACAGTTTTAAGCGTGGGTCTGCAAATGGTAAGTGTTTACCTTGCCCACAGTTATTAATTTTAATATGATTGAAGACAAATGAAATGTGTACAGTAGTTAAATAACAACTGTTTATATACAAGATCTGCCAATTCATTCGAAGGAAGAGAAACGCGAATCGCCTAAATCAATACTTTCTTCCGTTTTACTTTGAGCTGTTATCTTCAAAGATATTTATGTTTCTGTCGACAAAAGGTCCAAACGGATTTCTGAAGTGGTTTTCAATGGCGACATTAACAAACTACAATTCTATATAGAGGATTTAAATAGGACAGACTGAGTAGTAATTTGGAACCGATGGAGTTACTTGTGAAATAAACGTTTATACCTACCGTGATATTAATTACTGGTGTCCCATTTAGAGCACCTTCTGGAATGCTTGCTTCGTATGAATCATTTTTAAACTCTGGGGGGAACTCGTTTACATCTCCAATTTTAATGATGACTGTTGCCGTGTCTGTGTGGGAAGAATTGTTATCCTCCGTGGCAATAACCTAAATTGTATTTATTAGAAACATTTAAAAAGTTTTAGGTCATTTATAGTTCTTCAGTCATTAAAGAAATGCAATGTTAATCATAAATGTATTCAAAATCACAAGGCAATGTTGTTCATCTCACACCTACTAGCTCCAGTGCATGTATAGACTGTTACCTATTGTGCAAATTACAATTCAGGTGACGTATACATCGCTCAACATGCATTTGTACATTAAAACAAACTTAGTTTTGTTTCTAACTGGGTTGTCAACCACTCTAGTGGCCTAGTGATTAGAACGTCCGCCACGGAAGCGGGAGGTCGTGGGTTCGATCCCAGGCCGAGTCATACCAAAAACTTACAAAAATGGTACTAACCGCTACCTCGCTTGACGCTCAGCATTAAGAGGCTAGTTAAGAGCCTGTAGGCCTGGTGTCAGGATAATATGACTGGGCGGGACATCATGCTACAGGTCTGCGACATGATGCCCCTGTGCTGGAAATCACTATGAACTGTATCATTGCAGACATCGTAGTGATATGACTGAAAAATTGTTAAAGCTACATTAAAAATCCTAATCAAGCAAACAAATAAACAACTAACTGGGTTGTCACTCGATCTAACGGATTAAGACAAACTATTTACATAAGATGCCGTCCTATATCCTGATATAATGAGTTAAAAATTGAAATGTCGTGATCATCTTTGGATCAAAAGAACTGATAAAGAACTAGTTAATTCATCGTATTACATCAGTGATAGCAGATAAAATGGAGTAACTTACTGTTATTGTCATGTTCTGCCGTTCTTCATAGTCCAGTAGTGAGCTTGTATTAACTCTAATGGTTAATGTTGCCTTACCCAATATATGTATTGAGGGGACAACTGCAAAGGTCTCACAATCCGTCGCATTCTCGCATTTGAGTGTCACGCTAAATCGACTGTTGGTACCCTAAAACCAGACATAGGTTGAAATAGGCTGATTTGAAAGTTCCAAGAGGCAATATGTTAGCTTATCATCAAGGCAAAATAAGAAACCTGACGTTAGATGTGTGGTTCAGTGAAAAGGTTATCGCTCTGTTTTGCACCATATTTATCAAATTTAAAAAAATCAAGCCAATTTAAATGTTCATATTGGAACTAAAGGAATTGGTTTTAAATATTTTAAATGAGAATAAAATCCTAATCTTGATATTTAATTTCTTTAAACTCAACTACTTAGGAAACTCAATAATCAGCCAATTATATCGGATTTTTAATAATGTATCCAAATATATATATATATATATATATATATATATATATATATATATATATATATATATATATATATATATATTTATTGTTAAAATTATCGATAGGTAAGTAGGTAGATAAATATATAGATATAAGAGAGAGAGAGAGAGAGAGAGAGAGAGAGAGAGAGAGAGAGAGAGAGAGAGAGAGAGAGAGAGAATTAGACTCTGCTTATTATTATACTCTACGGTAAACTAACTTTTAGTGTCAGTCTAGAAATAGAATTTTCAAACATCGTTTGACTTCGTAACACTTCATGTTTATATTACATATGTCCTAATTCTACTTTTGACAGGTGTCCGAAAAAAATAGAAACGTTTTAGAGCACTCATTCTTACCTGATCTGTGTCTGAAACTTCAATACCTGTTGCACCTCCATCGAGTAATATTGGGGTATTTGCATTCGCATTTTCCTGAATGGATGCAGTGTATGATTTGTTGGCAAACCTAGGGGCATGATTATTTCCATCCTGTATTGTGACAGTAATGTTTGTCTTCGATTTTGTATCACCCCGCTGAATCGCATTGGGTTTCACTATTTCTTTGGCCTTTAAATACAATGTATATCATGTATGTATTTGCATACGATAAGTAAATTGAATGAACGATAGAAGTTGATAAACAGTTATAAAATGTAATTCTTTCACATTAAATGGCAATAATAAGCGTTATCTCACAATGTTTTGCACATGGTGGATTGGGCAGACGGGATAAAACGGGGAGGTGAGGAGAAGATCAAAGATTATGTATTGATGACCACTCCTTGATATAACAATATTTCATGTAAAAGCGAATACTTCTGTAATAAACATTGGATATCTGCATGGTCTACTTTGCATCTCGTTTTATAGCTGTCACATACTGGATAATAGTTATCTTCGTACGGGGAATTGATGTTGCAGGGATATTGCACAAATCGTTTAATTAATCAGTTTCAAGCAGCTTACGTCATCTAGTATTGTATTGTATAGTATTCAAGAGACTTTATGAAAGCATGGCCCTTAAACGTTTAACACCTCTTCATTTGACAACGAAAGTTGTTTGAGTCACATATATAACCTATACTGACCTGTGATAACAATTTCGGAATGTATCTGCATTGGCCAGCTCTGCATGAACTCAGAATCAAGTTTGATACATTTACACTGTGATATATTGCATGTATAGTTATCACAGGTAAGTGATATGTAATTACCTCCACTTCAATATTGCAAGTTCCATAAATGTCTAGTACTTCCTTCATTTCCCAATCAAGATTTCCGGTAACTGTAATATCCCCCGTTGAAGGATTGATTGTAAACAGACTACTGCAAAGGTCACACCCTATGTCGTCATGAGAACAATTGGTTCCTAAAATACAAACCATACATGATTTACATGTGACCTAAAATGAAATTTGGCTAAACTTTCGCATTAATATAGTAAATCACTTTAATTGTGTTCCAGATTAGAAGATTAGAAGAAGAAAAGCAATTAAAACAAAATAAATAATATTTTGCCACCATTACTTATTGGTGACTAATATTAAAGTATGACAACTTGATTCGCTACCTCCGAATACAGCCAATCAGATGAGTGGAAAGAATTTTTTGGGACTTTCTATTATAGAGAAAGGGAAGCAACTTTTACAACTTAACTCCCCTTTCAATACGCTCGATGGCTACCGGTATACCAGTTTAAACCAGTTTTTACTCAAGCCCTACTTTATAGAATGCTTGCATTGCGGGGGTTATTTTTAATGTGATCAGGTAAGTATCTTAAGAAACACAAGTTTCTCCTGCAAAAATAGCTGATCACATTGCATTAAGAGAATAGGTAAGGTGAGGAGGAAATGATAAGCACCCTACCAGTACCTATGTGAACCTGAAGAAACATGATTGTTCTATTAAAATGATGAATTTCTCCAAAGTTAGTTTAGTACAACAATATACATTTTAACTGTACTCGTTCACAGTAGATCCATGTGGGATTCTGCACTTGATTAGTGTCTCAATATCAAAGGTTACCCAGGCAAATATAGGGATAGTGAAAAATCGATGTTTTAAAAAAGATCAAGCTTATGCTTTCATGAAGTAGTCACCGTATGCACACATACAAGTAATCCAACTATTTATTTATTTTCCTATCGATATCATTTATGCAAATGAAGCAAACTGGCATGCTGCTTCTACTAATTTCTAATTAAAACGTTAATTTCAACGCCAGGCTCATGAATGCTGGTCATATTTATTTATTGTACTTCATCATGTGAGTGTTAGGAGTAGACTTATTTAATAAATTCATTAAGCCAAGCTTTCAGGGCCTGTAGGGTTATGTGCTACATGTAGAGGTTGATAAACTCTCTAAAATTGTCCGTGTATTTCAGGTAACATCTGAGGTAACATCACCAGCTTTGCCTCTGTTACTTATCGACTGAGAAGAGCAAATGACTAGTTAGTATTATTTGACTAGTGACAGCAAGCTGTTCTTAGTAGGAACCATGGTTTGTTATTAGAACGACTGAACAATCAGAAGTGACTTGCGTGTTGTTATACTAAATGGATGTCGAGCTCACTAATTCGACATGTTGTGTGTATTGCTATTATACACTGCAAGTCATGTAAGAGATATGTTTCAGCGAGGGGTAAGACAAAGATTCAAACTTAGACAAGTTTGGCAATGTCAGATCCCGTGAGAGATTATATTGGGGAATTGTGGGCATGAGCGTGATCTGGATATGCAATAATGAACCGCGGTTTGAATATTTACGTCTTGTAACCCAAATTGTGTCTCTTTCATTAAATACTTTTAATTGTGCTGAGGTAATGGCACAGTATCATCTGATTGTGATAGGAGATAACTTCTTCTCTCAAGAAATAAGTTTGCCATTGGACATTTGGTGCTGAGAGTGATGATATGTCATGCGTGTGCAACAGAATCCCACTTCAAAATGACTGATCAAACATCTATTTCTTCCTTACATGCACGTATTGCAGGAAGAAAGGAGGTGTTATTTCTGATTGATGCAAATATAAACATATGCAGTAGAATAATATAAGATTAAGATATCAGTGTTTCATTTAGAAAATACATGTGTTGGGTCAAGCAAACAGTAGTCTCATTTTATTATGGAGAGTTATGAACCATTCACGTCGCAATGTTCTGTTAATGTTTCTTTCCACTGTGTACATTTGTCATCAGACATAGGCCCAGTTCTCCTAATAGTTGGAAGAGTGACTTCTTTACCCATTGAGGGTATTCAGTATTGAATAGATAATGATATAGCTGGAGATAAGGTTGTTATTAATCCTTTTGTAACTGACGAGCCTTGTTTAGAATGAAACGTTGATCCAATAAAAAATAAAATCCCTGATTTATACATTGCTTATATAGTTATTGGAGCTATAAGAAAAATACCTCACGATACTGAATTTGATCAGGAAAGTCTTTCTTTAGTTTACACATTTAGTATAAGTCTTTTCCTGAGGCCATTTTGCTTCTTGTATTGATCGATTAATACATATTTATCACATTGATCCTCGTGTTAGTTGTCATCTTCTCAATCAGAACAACAAAACACACTCATGGTCGAACAGAAACAAGATCCTAACATATTCTGTTCGTTTCAGAGAGAAATGATTTAAATTAAGGCCACATACGTATCTATTTGGTTCTGGTTGGGTGGGTAAATGCAGTTGGATTGTTAAACATGGGATACTTTTGAGGTACAGAGACATCCTGAGGTATCCACTGGTGACGAATGGTAATGGACTCTCAATTTCTTATCTCGAATTATCATGAAGATGAAAACCCTTTAGCTGGTCATTCATTAGCTAGTATGACTTATCACAAAGTATCATGAAGATGAAAACCCTTTAGCTGGTCGATCATTACTTAGTATGACTTATCACAAGGACTTGAATCATTTTAGTGGCCGAATATTAAAAGTGATATATCTAAACACTGTATATCTTTTCACACATGTCAAGTAGAAGGAAACCCAATTGAAATATATATATATATATATATATATATATATATATATATATATATATATATATATATATATATATATATGCATTGGTTGGTCATCATCATCGTCGTCGTCATCATCAGTCTCTTGACCTAGTGTGGTCATTGTGGCACTGTGCTGCTGAACATCTGACCAGTTCCCTCCACTTGTCTCGATCCTGTGAAAAGGCCTGTGTCTTTGCAACACTTTTCCTGGTCCATTCTGTGATGTTGTCACTTCACGTTTTTCTCTGTCTACCTCTCCTTCTACCACCTTGGACACTACTCTGTAGTACTGTTGTAGATAGACTGTTGGCTCTAGTGACATGTCCATACTATCTCAGCTTTCTCTTTTTGATAGTGTTGAGGAGGTCTTCATAATGGCCTACTTTGTGCCTGATGGTGTTACGCAGTTCTCTATTTGTGATGTAGTCCATGTAAGTGATGCTAAGGATGGTTCTTTAGCAAAATTTTCAAATTTGTTTTAATTTCATTATATGCTATGTTAATGAAACATTGCATGCTGGTCTCAACCTTGTCCAAAATAATGCTCTACTTGATCTGATTTTTTTTATTTCTTAAATTGTCTACATCTAATAAAGTGCTCAACTATTATCAATGTGTATGGTATTGTGATTATTAATAAAAGTAAATATGTTTATTTTGATCTGGATCAGGGTTTTAAGATTTCCCTGGCGTACCTAACATAGTCCAGGTTCTATATTAACATTTTAGTGGCAGGCCTTCTTAGTTGTGTTTTAATATATTGCAGAATCAATAAGTATTATTGTTGTGTCTAGTAGATAATTTGGGTTAGAATTTAGTTTTCCAAAATGTTCAAATCAAGCTACTTTGTCTCCAGAAATAAACAGTTCTCATACAAAATAATATTCTTGGACACAGACATTCACTAGGATTTATTACTATGCTTAAACAAAAGACTGTTGGTACAACAGAATGATACAGGTCGCCACAGGCACATCAGCACCTACATAGCTGGATTTAGTTTTGATTTCTGCTAATGCTTATTTAGAACTTTCAATTATGTGGACTTGTATCTGTATTTTGACAATTAGTTTCATATTTAATTTGAACTCACGTAAGTTCTTTTGTTTCTTTTTCACATTTATGTTAAACCGTATGTTGATAGAAATAGATGTAACAGTGTTACGAAATGCCCGATATGGCTCATTTATACTTCCATACTTTTCATATACTCAGGGTGTCTTGTTTCGCGCGCCGCAATACCACTGTAAATATAATTTTTCGTCATATCGCGTGACGCTTTTATTGCTCGCACAGCACGTGCGAGTTAGTGTATTATTGCGCACTACTGTATATATATCGGGTAGAGATATTGAAGGGCACAGCCAATATAGAAAGAAGCTCTAAATAAATTCAGCTGTCGGGGCAGGTGCCATTGTAATTTAGTTAGATCCAAAGAGTTGGCTCGCCGTTATGAGCAACCGGATGGGCTCGTGAATACCATGACGTATGGTGTAATATTAGTAGCAGAACCCACCAATTCAGTGCCAACGTACGGGTACAAGTTTGGATGGAAAAGTGACCATGCCAGAGAGCAGGCCGTGTCAACATGCATTTTCCAATCATAGTAGTGTTTTGACTACAGTAAAGTGTAATAACAGTAGTGTTTTGACTACAGTAAAGTGTAATAACAGTAGTGTTTTGACTACATGTAAAGTGTAATAACAGTAGTGTTTTGACTACAGTAAAGTGTAATAACAGTAGTGTTTTGACTACAGTAAAGTGTAATAACAGTAGTGTTTTGACTACATATAAAGTGTAATAAAAGTAGTGTTTTGACTACATATAAAGTGTAATAACAGTAGTGTTTTGACTACATATAAAGTGTAATAACAGTAGTGTTTTGACTACATATAAAGTGTAATAACAGTAGTGTTTTGACTACATATAAAGTATAATAACAGTAGTGTTTTAACTACATGTACATTATGACAGTAGTGTCTGACTACATAAATGTTTGCAAACAGTTGTTGATTATATAAACAAGTATTTGTTTATATGAAAGTTTGCTAGAAATATTTGCATACATGAAGTTTACATGGAGTTGCTAAAACTTTTTGACTACATGAGTTTGACATAGTAGTCAAATTATATTTCATATGTTTTATATTCATATTATATGCCTTTCTGTGTGTAATTTTCATATCATTAATATGAGTGTTAATATATTGTCTTTGTCACTCAAGAAGGTGTTTATTATTTCTTAAAACCCTGCCCAGTTTCAAAGGGTCAGCTAGATTACGTTACAAACAGCATCCACATAGAAGGAATCATCTCAAGCGTGAAAGTTTAAAACAAGAAATTAAGTTTTTGCCACATAATGATTTCCTAGAACCAAGTAAAAAAGTTAACTGGAATTCACCATGCATTATAGTGTCGAAATTAGGTAGTACTTTCTAAGTGTATGAAAAATATTTACGAATTAACTGGAATTCACAAAATGTTTTATGTACTAAAATAAATCAACATTTTAATTGACTTTCTTCACTGAAAAAGAATTTTACTTGGTTCAGTTTCAGTTAAAAATTTATATAACCTTTTGTGCCTGGAAGATATTTTGAACAAATTGCAGCGAAAATAGTGTTTAAAGTTGATGCGTCGTTAACATTATAGCTAGTTGAAAGGGGAGTTAATATGACAGTCGCTTCCGTTTGGCTACATAATAAAGCTATTCGGTCGTACAGGTTCCGCTGCAGTATGATACAGAAAGTAAAGTTTTCATAAAGTAATGTGATCGGGTCAAGCTTTTGACCCATTAGCTATTTGTTTATCGGTAACATTCTAAATGTAGGGTTTAAGAACCTTAGTTACTTAGCAACGTACATATTCAAGTAAACTGTAAGTTTCAAAACATAATTCTTGCTTACATAGAAACGTTAACTTTAAAAATAGCAAAAGTTGAAAGAGTCACATTAGCTCATAAGATAGCATTTTATTCTAACAGGTTTATATTACAAGATAATTACATGAAGAGCTACTCGACATGATGTCTCACTGCAGGAAAATGTATGTTATCTTACGAACAAAATACTTACTATTGTTCAATGAATAAATAATTGTATTTGGAATGCCCAAGTCCCCGTCGAAAGCCTCAACTCGCAGTAAAGGTGAATTCTGAAAGCCAAACCAAAGGAATAGTTTCTAAATATTTGCTTAATAATGGGCTACTCGAAGTTGCATACATTTCAAAGAAGAGAGAAAACTACAAATATGTTATGTAGAGGAACTTGGCTAACAAAGCAAACATTCGATTTTATAAGAAACAAAGTGTATGCGTGCATGATCATTACAAAACAGTAGTTTCTTGACAGCTCAGTATGCATATTTTGTGGAACATATACGAAGAAAACGTCTACAATGACCCGATGACTCTGGTTTTTTAAAAGAAATTTAGCAGATTGGCTTTCAAGGTTAACAGAGCCATTCTTTACAGGTTTATAATTATTCAGGAAATATTTATGAAACATTTGCTGCAAGCGTTATCATACATGTAGAAAAAATATTTCTCTTAATTAAGCAACATTAAAAGCACTTTATATATATATATATATATATATATATATATATATATATATATATATATATATATATATATATATATAATAATATACTATATAATTTTTTAATATTGCGGAACATTTATGGTTTCCAATAATTGTACCTTTGATATTTACTATAACGCTGTTTTTGATGCATGATTTATACTAAACAAATTGTTATATCGATGTGTAATTGTGGTCGCCAAACACCAGCACTAAAAGGTTTTATAACCCGTAGCAATACTTTGTGTTCTACCTATACAGTTGCTAGAATTATTTTTGTGACATTAGTTGCACCCGATTTATATTCAGTCTGCAGAAAAATATTGAATTCATTGTACTTTCCACCAATTTTATGTGAATTTATTATCTTCCTGCTGTACCTGTGATTGCAATTTGAGGATAAATCAAGTCCGAAGTGCTGATGTCTAGTGTTTAAAATGCAATTTTCCACAAGATTGTAGATGTCTATTCACAAATTGCAAGATATTAAGGAAAATATGTTGTGTAATGCGATACTCTAAAACTCGTAATTCAATGGGTACACATTAGATAGAACTAAGTGTGAAATACTCCGTCAAGCCGAAACTGCTCTCATGGAATTCAATGGATACAAATCAAACTGAACAAAGTATAAAACACCACCACAAAAACAAACTACTAACTTGGAATTCAACGACTACATGTCAAAAATAAAACACCACCTTTAAATTTAACGGCTACATGTAAAAAACAAACTGCTACCTTGGAAATCAACGGCTACATGTTTCAAACAAACTACTACCTTGGAATTCATCGGCTACATGTAAAAAACCCAAACTAATACCTTGGAATTTAACGGCTACACGTCAAAAGTAAACTACTACCTGGGATTATCAAGGGCTTATTGTGAATAGCAATGTGGCCAACCATTAAAATAAATGCATGCCATATTTACATTGTGATCTCCCTCAGGGATTATCCTCATGTAAGGTAATCGTATAAAGAAAGGTGGTTTATCCTGTACGTCCTTGACCCTAATGGTCAGATTGGCCGGCACCGCAGTGAGGTTACAATTATCCTGAAATAAAGTATATATACCAGATTGCTGTGTAGTTAAAGTACACACACACACACACACACACACACACATATATATATATATATATATATATATATATATATATATATATATATATATATATATATATAGAGAGAGAGAGAGAGAGAGAGAGAGAGAGAGAGAGAGAGAGAGAGAGAGAGAGATTGCATTGGAGTTAGATGTAACAATTGTATAATTGTTGATGGTGGTAGATTCACAACATTGGATGGAACAAATAAATAACATTCGACGACAAATGCAACTAAATCGTCAAAGCCTACTGAACTTATTCGTGCCAAAAATCGATACATTGGTTAGTGCTATTAATTTTCATGACCCTAAGCGCATTCTAAAATCAGTTGTTAAGACCATTGCATATTCATTTTCCTGAACTTTTTTTAAAATTTTGAATTTTTTCACCCGCCTAAGTATTTTCTTCTTCATTTGTTTCGAACGATATATTTGTTTCTTTTATTATACATTTTTGTACATCAAGCTCCCCGTAAAACCTGAAGCAACCCATTGAAAACCTTTCTCACTGTATATTCTTTGCTGCATATTACACAGAAATGTTTAAACATATTACAATTGTAAATTGTGTTGAAATAAGATGCGTGGTTTCTTTCTTTCATGTCGAAAGAAAATAATTTATTCGTTCTGTTACATTTGTAGAGATTTAAACTGTTTTGATTGTATTTGTAGAATTTCAAGATTGTCTTTAGTTTATGAATAATTTTAGTTCACGACATGACATTTATATAATTCTAAATGTAGATAACGAATACATTTTGCGCGCCAAAATAGCGTCTTTTGTTTGTCTATTCTGCTGACATAAAGATAAGTAAAAACCTATTAGAAACAGTTTGATTAGTTTCCAAAATAAATATAGTCCAATTAACATTTTATAAAAAGGAAACACAAGTAACATGCTAAATTTTATTTACGCGTTTCTGAGTGTTGCTAACGTTTACGTCACTTGTCCATTCATGCACAGTAGATATCAAGGCAACTACAGACATGTTATATCGCACCTAGTACATAGTTACTTAAATAATTATGAATGAGCTCGCCCGAAAATAAATGAAATCGGACACATGTTGAAAGCAATATGACATGAGCGGGTTTTTGCGTAAGAAGAAGTAGATCAGTAAAACAAAACGTTTACATACCTCAGCATGAAGAGTAAACTGATAAAAGCTGTTATTCTCGTAATCTAAATTCTTCAAAAGATACAGTGATCCATTTGTGGGATCAAGTTTAAACGTTTCATTATATATAGCCATCCAATACTCTGACTGAAATAGAGCACAATATAAATAAAATATAAGGATTATGAGATACATACAGGGTGGAAGACAAAAGTGAAACAATTATTTTAAAACCACTTTAACAACGTAAAACATTAAATATTCACCCTGCTCTTTGTAGCTATGGAAACGATTCTTTAGTTATGGATCCTTTTGTTATAACGGCTGCAACCTTGTAATTAGCTGAGCTAACCTTTTGTCATATGTGTCTTACCTATTTAAGATAGGAAGGAAAAAAAACAAAAAAGAATCTTTCCTGATAACTGAATTAAGCAAACACTATCTTTAAGTATTCAATGATGCAAGGAACTATCTTGAATTCAGTCATGAATACTAGTACTATTACTACTACTACAACTACTACTACTAATCATTGCAATATTTTTATAATAAAATCATTAGTTACACTGTCATTCTTTTACTTAAAACATGAGCATGTAGCCATTCTCATAAGGCAAAGCAGTGAAAATCAATTGGAGGGGTTTTGTGCAATTTTGCATATTGTTATTTTCAATTAAATATAACACAATCAATTGTTGTGATATGGTATAACTATCTACCTTTTTACTTTAAAGAAAAACAATATATTGATGGAGAATAATACTTCTAAGTTCAAAAATATATTTGGACTGTTCAATCTACAAACGTTTACTAATCTTGGCATAAGTAAGGTAACTCCAAACAGGCACATTGTCTTTTCGGTGTGGTAACATGTTAAAGGCATAACTGACACTAATGCATTGGCAGATTATGATGTAAACAAGTCACCAATAAACATCTTTTGCTGAAACCTCGTAGCATTTTAATGCACAGGTTTTTCACAGAATTTTAATCGATTTCTTATTCTACACTCAAAGAAAGAGAGAGAGAGAGAGAGAGAGAGAGAGAGAGAGAGAGAATTATCAATTTCATCGATTTTTTATTCTACACTCAAAACAAAAATACAGAGAGAGAGAGAGAGAGAGAGAGAGAGAGAATTATCAATTTGTTTCTGACATGTTAATATATGACAACCAAAAACTCTGAATAACATTGAAGGCACGTCACACAAATCTTTTAAGATTGTCATTGCTCCTTTGAGCAATATTATTATGTATAATAGAGAGCACAGATGACTTATTTAAATTTTTTGGAGTTTGCTGTTTAAATTACTTTGCTTCGTCTCATATTTCCAGCGCAATGACGTATATTATAATACGACTGTAGTATCCCTTCATACACTGTAATATCATAATTACTTACAACCTCCCCCCTCCCACAATATATGTGAAATTTTATTGTCTTAAAATTTAGAAACAAAATACCCGCTGGATTTGCTTTAATCAGGAAAAAAATTGAAACAATTAGCATAATGTGCAATAAATTACACCTTAAGTGTGAGAGATATGTCTTACCTCTGTGTTTGGCTGCGAAAGGATAAGAATGAATAAGTAGAACACAAATGTATTACATCATCAAACATATCGATTTAACAAATGGACTATACATACATACATACATACATACATACATACATACATACATACATACATACATACATACATATATACATACATACACACCCACATATATATAATATATATATATATATATATATATATATATATATATATATATATATATATATATATATATATATATATATATATATATATATATATATATTTGACACATCGCAATATAGTATTAGTGTCAACATTATTTCCTAAATACACAGTTTGGAATACTACTTACTAACTTAATAAAAAAGTTCGGTGGCTCTTACGGCTTGGACATGGAAAAATTTGTCCCCATATTTAATGATGTCGATTTCATGGATGAAATATTATGCCTATGATACTTTATCGACATGATGATACATTTACAAAAGGCATCTATTGATATCCATGGGTTTATGAAGCATATGTATTAAATGCTGGATTGCTTTTACTTATCAAGATTATTCACTGCAAGAAAGACATCAAAATTACATGTGTACGACAAAATCGTGTAGTACAGCGTGAAGAAATTAATTTAAAGATTTCTATACGTTTGGAATAGTTGATTGCTGATTATGTGTCACATAGTTCCCACCCGGATCCACATACGTATAACATTTTTACATATCTTTCTTGGCATCGCCGGCTCGTTGACGAGAATGGTGGATAGCAAATGCTTGTATGCTTCTGTAACTGATCACTGTTTCTCTAATAATTTTCGTAGGGTAAAATTGTATTTTTGTATATTCTTCTATGAAATATATATCATAAAGGATGTTCATATATTTCAATGAAATCACTGTATATTGTATGATAAAGGAGTTCATATATTTCAATGGAATCACTGTATATTGTTCAATCTTGAGTACACTTAATAGACAATCAACCTGCCTATCCTTTGCTAGGCATTCCTTTTATCAATAGTGCCTTTCTTTCAGCTCTCCCCCTTTATTTGTCTACGACGCCGAGTACTTATTCTACAATAATTTGTATTTGTACTTTTACGGGAGAGCTTTTTTGGTTTTCTTGTCTCTCTTTATGATAGATTGATAAAAGTGAGAAATAGTAACTAATTTTGCTTTATTGTACTGTCACATGGATTGATATGTAATATACAATAAGTACCGATGGTTGAACTGCGATGGATATGTGCACTAAATACTAACATTTAATCCTGATTTATATCATTCTATTCTGCAGAACAGAACATAGCGAACACTTTACTTCGCACTTAATTCTAAAGCCACGCGCAGGAGGAAAATTCTAGCAACTTTTTTCTTATATATGACAGGTGCCGTTAGGTGTAGAAATGCGTAATTAAACATTTATAGATACAACCATATATGTGACTAAATGGGGTGTGCGTTTGTATCGTTTGACGTTGAACACAAGTTAAACTATACAGTATGAAGTACAAATATATAAATATACTACCTACATAGTAAAAGATATTTATAGTGATATATTTGTAAGTTTTCATGACCTGATGGAGAATATTCAACATTTCTAAATAATATTACAACACGCAAGAACACTGAAGCGGATTAATAAATATGTTATCCGTTTCTCGCGAACTCACCATTGTTTTCGCTGAAAATGAATAAAACCATGAATCACATTCATAGCTACTGTGTTCAGAGTCATCACGATGTAATATTGGATAACAATATATTCGGATACTCCTTTAACTATGACGAATACAAAATGTGTTTTAGAAATGTCTTGTTTAGACGATAATAAGATAAATTATGGTTAATAGGATATACTTTTCATGAAGCATAAATCTTACCTCCATGCTATATGATATCACAGCGTAGTTTCCATTGTCTTTGTCAGTAGCACGTATCTCACTGTAAACTAATATTTGTCCCATCGTATTATTCTGGAAAACAAATGTATCATTGGATACCTAGAAAAATTATTTCACCTCCAGCTAAGCTATTCAAGAAAGGTTTGTATTTTTAGAACAAAAGACGTTTGTTTGAATATAAATTAAGTATGGCAAGCGGGGTCACCAATCGTTTATGTATGGTTCCGTGAGAATACGTCTGTAAATAAAAATAAATGAACTGAAACTAAGCGGGATAAAACATGTAACTGAAATTTACCTCAGGCATCAAAAAGAAGTGATCACTAGCATACCATCCTTGAATGAAATTTTATTACTTGAGTCTAAAACATCTTTCATCAGGAGCGAAATTCACATTGTGGTTTTCTTAATGGTAGTCGAGGTAATGAATTATAGTCATGGCTGATACTAATGCGGGTTGATTTCTCTATAGCGTCATATGTATGGCTAAAACAACATCCTTCATATCTTCTTTTCCCGTCTCTCTTTATCCGTCTTTCTTTCTTTCCGTTTTTCTTTTTGAAAAGGTGGCTAATTTAGTTACATTTACCAAATTGGTCCAAAACGGAGAGTCCGTAAGTTATATCTTAACAATTGCAGATATAGTAAGCTTATAAATCAAAAAGACAACTAAACTTTTCTTGCTCCAGTAAAAATAATGTTTTGGAATGTGCTGCATTACTACCGGCGGTACAACGGTCCTTTGTGGACAGATCGTAATGACTTAGTCGCTATAGAATGAGGAGGAAATAAGTCGAAAAAACTAATCAATCAAATTACATTGTTAATTAATACGCATTTATGCTTCATTTGCCAAAAAAGAGCTTTGCAGTTACATAGCCCCTGTATTTGATAACAACAATCCAACAAAAGGTGTTATTTTCAATACATTATCCCTCCCCCACAAAATATAAACAAATAAATGGAACATAAAAAAGAAAGGCCAACTATGAACCATATGGTATTGCCAAATGATTACTATCAATATTTTAATCCAAGAAACAATATCATAGATCTACAAAACACTAACATAATTTTTATCAAAATTGGTATTCAGCCTCATCATTGCGGGATATACATGAATGAAAATGAGAATATGTGATTGAAAATGGTCCTAAAGAACATAATCCAGAACCAAGTGATTTTGACAGGCACGCATCATGTAAGATATTTTTTCACAAGTAAATAGTTAATGAGCTGAAACAATTTAATAACGTAGAAATGTTCTTACCGAAAATCAAATTCATTGTTAAGGCTTGATGAAAAGGTATGTGTACGATAAGATAGCAACGACCGTATAGAAGAATACATATCTCTATTCAATCAATGTGTATAGCCTTATGCTAACTCTAAATTATATCATGTACAACATTAAAGATCAGTTACACAGCCTGTTTCACTCAACTCTCATTGCGTCATTTGGCACGCAAGGCTTCGACGATAAAGCGTCATTACTGTCAATTTATAGCCGTAAGTGTGATGGTGTTCCAGGTATCTTTCGCAACAATCCTATTCAGTATTTCTTGGTGGTGACTCCCCGTTCATCTCAGGTCTGGGATACAGGGGAGGGCTGTTTTATTAAATGCGCCCGGTGAAATTTTTTGACATTGTCCTTTGATGAAATTTTTCATTACTAATCCTGTTTCTACAGTAGATTCCAAGAATCTTCCTAGGCACTTGTTTCGAAAGGCTGAAAGCTATATGCTATCCATGATGTTAGTTTCTAGCATTACGAACCGTATATTAGCACCATAATAACATTGGTTCGGTAAATTCTCAGCTTGTTCTTGAGTAAGAGTCTTGTTCTTGAATAAGAGTTGTTTGGACTTCCATATGTATTTTAGCATTCCGAACGATTGATTTGCTTTGATAATTTCCGTTGCTACTACCTTCTCTTACTCTACATCTATAATTAATCTTCTGCCAAGGCAGGCGAATTTATATGCCTCCTCAATTGATGTGTTTCTCTTAGTGATACGAATTTTGGTTCTATGTATTTTCCTCATTCATTTGGTTTTGTTGCAGTTTAATTTCAGTCCTTACCTGTCTTTCTGAGTCAATCCGTTGTTCTTCTTGCATATCTATATGTCGACTTGAAAACAATCCAATATCATTGTCATCGGCAGAATCGTCTAGGGATGAAAAGTAAGGATCCACCTAATTCCTCCACAGTTGTCGCGTTCATCAACCAATCGATAACAAGGGTGAAGAGTAATGACACAACGATGAAAATTGTTTAACTTCTGTTTCGCCGCTGAAACGGTATGAGAGATAGTTCCCTCCGATGACTGTTCACTTGGAAGTCTTGTTGCAAATGTTTGATGCTTTTTTTGATGCCATTTCCGTTCTCGTCTTAGAGGTATGGTATTGGCCATTTCCATTCTCTTCTTAGAGGTTGAAAATCTGGAAAATCAAGGTTACTACTTTCTTTAAATCAGTCTCTTCCTTACTGATGAAGTCATCATCTGCATCGGTGATACTAATTGAGGTTGAGTTGGCTCAAAACATATCTGGTGGGGGATATCAGTGTTATGCTTCTTATTGCTGTAGTTACCAAGACACGCATTATTGTTAACGTCACGCTCATTTTAGTTTTCAACTTAAAGAGGCTTTTCTCGAGTCTAAATATCTTTTTGAACATTTTTCTGTGGAATGTTGTGTTTCTGAATCTTCTGATTTCAGCATTTTTTGGCGAATGCTATTCTCCCCTTGAAATTTCCCATTTTTATAGGCATTGATGGCTTCTCTGATATCGATCTCCATGATGTCCTCCTCATTGATGACATGGCCATGTTCGTTTTCTCTCATCATATGTCTAACAGGTGGATCTGGCATATTCATTACCTTTTAAATTGAACAAGACACAACTTCTTGATGGAAAGTTGTATTTTGGGTAAATACCTAGATGATTGTGATGGAAACACATAAATAAGAGTGTGAAGTATGTCAGCTTTCAAAATTTGGTAAACTACGTTATTGTGCTGGGTATATATGATGTTAACAAATGATATGGCTTTGAAAAAAGGTTGCTTTATTTGGCACAGCAACAAGTTCCAGAAATTGTCAATTGTGTATAGTCTAGAAATATATACTACTCTGTGAGCATGAACGTAGTAAGAAATGAAAGAAGCGCATCCACAGATGCAAATATGGATGAAAATATAACTTATAGAACAGATAAGAACAATAGTACAAAACTTGTCGACAAGAAAAAAAAACAATTGTGTTATTTGCGTCTGAAATAAAATATTAACTAGTTACTTAAGTTGTCTTTATGAATTGCTTAAATTCGGTATCTTTAATTCTGTATCTTGGTGTAGCACAGGAAATGCAAGATATATATCACTTATTCAAATATTTTGAATTTAATATGAACACATATATCTCCTGTCTTTCTTACTGTGTAACTTCAAACGTTTCATATAAAGTCGTGATCGATTTACAAAATTTGTTTTACAGCATTTGCGATCAACGCAACTATATGTTCACACTACTGATAGCAAGCCATTTTTGCAAGTCATAGCTTTCAAACCAAAGATAAAATGTCTGTCCAAACGTTTGAAATTTCAATTGGAGTGCACGGTTCGTTGGTCAGAATAAAATCAGAATTAGCTACGCACACCAAAATGACCGGATTGTTCACTGCGCCTGAGAACAAGCTTAAATATACTCGAGTGGGTTAACATAATTATACAATATTTGCACATTTACTTCACGTTCAACTGTTCACAAACGTGCACACTAATGTAACATGTAATCCCATCAATATGAACAACATGAGTCTGTGCTGAAGTACGTTTAAGTCATACAATTCATATAAGTTCAATATGGCGATCCTATTAACATAAAACTCGAGATGTTGCGAATGTTCGCTTCATGGGAAACAGTTTAGCTGCTAACGGGGAACATATTTGGCACACATTCTTCTAGATACTCGCCGATGAAAAGACAAGATAGTACTATATCTTCTCTCTGACTTGGTATGAACGATTTCCTACCAAATGATTGTACTGATAAAGCGCATGGTTTAGTCCAGATACCCCCACAATATACAAAGTCAGAAATGCAATTCTTGAGCTCACAACATAAGATTTAGCTCTGTTGTGGAGATCAAGAATGGATACCTCTGTCTTTGTATATTGTGTGGGTGTTTCGCAATATTGACGTACACTTTGTGAATGAAGTATGATGATTTTTCTACGTAACAAATGGAATCAATCTCATTAGTGAAAAGCATTGTATGCAAAATACTACAATACGATTGCAGTATGTTTTCAAAGTAACTTCAAATTTTAACAAGTAGACTCTTGACTTTGCCACTAGTGGCGAAGAATAGTTAGTTATCAGGATTTCGGTAAACGGTCCTTTCACTGAAATCTACTCTGTTATTCTCTGGAGACAAATACTTCATGTAATTAAATAAAACCCTCCACGATATGTTGATTAATCTATCCTATTTGTCTTTGTTATACTTTATTGTAGCGTCGTATCTGATAATTTGAATGAAATTCCCAAGATTTGTTTCGAATCTTGAGTCTAAGTTAGGTATTATTGCTTACTTTGCACACACAAAAGTTTATGTCATATACTCAAATGGATAATGCAGTAGACTTTCCTTCCAGTCAACCATTGTATCCCTTATGTCATATATTCAAATGGATAATGCAGTAGACTTTCCTTCCAGTCAACCATTGTATCCCTTATGTCATATACTCAAATGGATAATGCAGTAGACTTTCCTTCCAGTCAACCATTGTATCCCTTATGTCATATATTCAAATGGATAATGCAGTAGACTTTCCTTCCAGTCAACCATTGTATCCCTTATGTCATATATTCAAATGGATAATGCAGTAGACCTTCCTTCCAGTCAACCATTGTATCCCTTATGTCATATACTCAAATGGATAATGCAGTAGACTTTCCTTCCAGTCAACCATTGTATCCCTTATGTCATATACTCAAATGGATAATGCAGTAGACTTTCCTTCCAGTCAACCATTGTATCCCTTATGTCATATATTCAAATGGATAATGCAGTAGACTTTCCTTCCAGTCAACCATTGTATCCCTTATGTCATATACTCAAATGGATAATGCAGTAGACTTTCCTTCCAGTCAACCATTGTATCCCTTATGTCATATATTCAAATGGATAATGCAGTAGACTTTCCTTCCAGTCAACCATTGTATCCCTTATGTCATATACTCAAATGGATAATGCAGTAGACCTTCCTTCCAGTCAACCATTGTATCCCTTATGTCATATACTCAAATGGATAATGCAGTAGACTTTCCTTCCAGTCAACCATTGTATCCCTTATGTCATATACTCAAATGGATAATGCAGTAGACTTTCCTTCCAGTCAACCATTGTATCCCTTATGTCATATATTCAAATGGATAATGCAGTAGACTTTCCTTCCAGTCAACCATTGTATCCCTTATGTCATATACTCAAATGGATAATGCAGTAGACTTTCCTTCCAGTCAACCATTGTGTCCCTTATGTCATATACTCAAATGGATAATGCAGTAGACTTTCCTTCCAGTCAACCATTGTATCCCTTATGTCATATATTCAAATGGATAATGCAGTAGACCTTCCTTCCAGTCAACCATTGTATCCCTTATGGAGCAATAGTTTTGTACATTAAATAAACCTTTACCTCAAATAATTTGACACCGGGTTGTCCTTGTTCCTTAAAAATTTTTAAACATATATTTAGTGTTTTTATGGAAGTCATTTTATGCAGATCATTCTAAGTACCTTCTTATATAACCATATATATGCATCATAGACAAAATCATGGAAAGAAAAATAGCTTGTCTTTGTTTTTGCTGACTTTAGCGGCAGTGATACGAAATGATCGAGTAAATGGCAGCTAAGTGTCTTTCCCATCAATATACCGAGGCAGCAGGCTTAGACTGACCTCAGCGCGAATCGAATGCAAGATTCTTGTATTGCACGGCTCTGTAAACCATCTTACCAAGTATCAACATAGACAAAGAGCACGCATCGTGATACGTTCATAAAGTCCAATTAAAGAATGGAAGGAGATGAAAAGAGTCATTTGATATGTGAGAAAGATTTAGTATTGATTTCATGGACTGGGAAATGGTGCAATTAAAAAGAAATGCTTTTCAACAAATCTGATTTATATAGACTTCAATAAGTTTACATGAGTCACATATTCCATACTTACAAACAAAATATTACATTGGAATAATATAAAGGACTGTTCACGTATGCACAAACACACACACACACACACACACACACACACACACATATATATATATATATATATATATATATATATATATATATATATATATATATATATATATATATATATATATATATACATATAACTATAAACACATCCATAAAGATATACTATGGAGGTTTACTCCTTGTCTTAATGAGTCTGGTCGATTATACTACTACTACTACCAACAATATGTTTTTATTTATTAAATAAATTAATATTAATTTAAACATTACATCTAAAGCGTTATAGCATATGGCGTTGCTTGGTATCATTTATTGTTGAAAGGTTTCTCCAACACAGAGTTTTGAAACATCCTAAATTGAAATACCCCAATAGGTCAGCTTATAGAAATGAAACAGAAATTGTTAGCAACAAAAACACAATCAGGTTTTATATCAGTTCTGCCACAAATACAACACAACACTCGTATGCTGAAAGAAACATGTTTTCAATAGTTTGCTTATTTAGACTGCATGAATTGAAAATTACAGTCGACAAAAATATTTTACCTCGTCTATTTCCAGAATATATGACGGTCTGTCAAACTGTGGTGCTTCATCGCATGTGTCAAGAATGTAAAGCTTAACAGTTTTAGGGATCTGCAATAATAATAATAATAATAATAATAATAATAATAATAATAATAATAATAATAATAATAATGCTAATAATAATAATAATAATAATAATATCATCATCGTCCTCTTCGTCTTCGTCTTACTGTTAGGTGTGAAGCTTTATATTGTAAAATGCTTGTTGGATTTTAGGACATTGTAATATTTGACATATTGATGTTACCTAGGGGGAACTGTAATAAAGGATAGTTTATGGAAACTGCAAAATATCTTGACCTGAATTTGTCAACATTGTAAACCACCAACATTTCTGTTTTTTAACGTTACCTAGAACACTTGCAAAAACAACACAAACACAAAAACAAAAGGTTGGGAGTGTGAAACGTATTAAGATAATATTACAAAGAGGTACTATATATATATATCGTGGCCTTCGTAAAATTGGTATTGCTCAAACACATACCATGCTTCCTTTGGTATAGTTGAGATAAAATTTCAAATCCATTCCAGCCTCATACTGAAAGTACAGATTCAAACATGTCAATAAATATTATGTGTGACAAAATGTGTAACAGGTATGTTCAAATATAGTTTTGCAGTGTTGTGAAAATTGCAATATATTTCTAAAGTGAATAAAACTTGTAATTTACCTATTTTCTTTTTGTTCTGTTGGTATTTTAACTTTATTTCTGACCTTGCATGATTTATTTTTTGGATAATATTTACAACGTATACGTGTGTAAACTATACATTATAAACTTTTAATGGCTTGCATTTAGACTATAATAGGATTTTATCTAAGTAATATTTCTACTTGATTACAAAAGTCGTATCGTATATTAGACCCAAATAAACACCAGACAAAAACACTGTCCAATTGCACCAGTTAATTGTTACGCCAAGAAATAAAATAATGGTTGGTCAATGTTAAGTCTGTCTTATATTTTGTCTAATCAGACTGTTTTATTTAGTATCTTTGGTAAAGTCTAACTGAAGGTTTCTGTGAAATATAGCCCAGATGATTAAACTTTGGAATCAGCATAAATATGTATCACCTGAACATTATTCAAATTAGGATAAAATAATTGCCTCAACATTATGTTCTTATAACTGTGTCTAGTGGCGACAGCAAAAAAACCCTACTAATTACCAGTAAATATTTTCCAGAAGATTTCTTAACATATTTGTAAAAAAATTAATTAAATTACGCATTTGTCACTTTTGTATTAGGAATCAAATGCAGTACTGCATTCAATAGAAATACATCAAAACCAGACTGTATTAGTGATATATAAGATCTGTTGCTTTACAGCAAACAATCATAAAGGCAGACCTTGCTAAAACAACACAAGACCCAAACGTTACCATTAAATTTTAAAAACTCCAATACTTAGTGTATTTTATCTGCAGTTAGAAAGGTTTCCTTAAGTAATTATTAAAATTAAGATATCACATGTATTCATGATTATGATATACTTCACACATTATTCATATCTAATGTGTTTTGACCGGGATTCATATTTATAAGTTGCAAACTTTTACCAATTCTCTGTCCAGTTCTTTGTTCAAAGTTATGTTTGCCACTATTGTGTTAGTGTCTCTTTCCTCCGTAATATTGACGTACGACTTCGTAACTGGATCATCCGTGAAAATAGTCATTTTGCTGGAATCACTGTCACTGTCGGTTGCTTTCAATGTAAATAGGAATGTACCTGGTGATAGGTAACAATGCAATTTTAATCTATTATTTTACAATCTAGAACAATGTTAAAACATTTATTAATACAGGATGCAGCACATTGAACCCCAAAAATCTATATACAAGAGCATCATCATCAATTCCAGTACCATACTTATACCTCGCCTCTTCGAAACAAGAAAGATATTTGGGCTTCGCTTATGTGACCGGCATCAGCATATTAAAATCGAATTTGTAATATTTTAGCCCTATGCAACGAAAGTGAGAATAGTGTGATTATATTCTAACCTAAGACATATACATATGTATCCTGAGATTCCTGTGCAATAAACACACACACACACACACACACACACACACACGCACACACACACACACACACACATATATATATATATATATATATATATATATATATATATATATATATATATATATATATATATATATATATATATATATATATATATACAATATCCAAAGGAAATACTACTAGCAGAATGCGATATTTATATCTGTCTTCGCGTTTATAACAAACACATTCGACATCAGCTTTAATTTTGATTCTTAATATCCCGAGGGACCCACTTACAGGTTTTGTTTCCAGGAAAACGTTTCGAGATAAAAAAAAAATATATTTGATACTTTCAATGCACATATAAAGAGCGAAAGTATTATATCATGAAATTAATTTAACCGGTCCACTGGTCTAGTGGTTAGAGCGTCCGCCTCAGGTGCGGTAGGTTGCAGGTTTGAAACATGGCCAAGTCATACCAAACCTTACAAAAATGGTACTCACAGCTGCCTCGCTAGGCTCTCAGCATTAAGAGGTTAGTGTTAGGACTGGTCCACCTTGTGTCAGGATAATGTGACTGGGTGGGACATCATGCTACATGTCTGCGGCATGATGCCATAGTGATGGACATCACTATAAACAGCCAAACTGCAGACACTGTAGCGATATGACTGAAAAAGCTACGTTGAAAACCCTAATCACACACACATTCGATCATATGCACTAAAAAAATTATCTATGTAGTAAAGTTGCATATCTTAATCTTTCTGACCTTAAAGCGGTTACAAAAGTGAATAGAAGCAGATATAAATGACTTCAAGGATGCAATATATCTCAAAATTGACACGAACAAAAATATTTGAATAGGATAGACTCAAGCAAACTATGTGCTAACGTCTGAAATGTTAATGTGGCAACTGGCAAGTTTACCTATAGGCGTGCTTTTGTTTTCAGGAAACTGGACAAATTGATGGCTACTTTCAAACTGTAGACTTGCCACACTAGTGAAAAGCAAACCTGCAAAAACAGGAATGTGAGAAAACTTAAATGTTATTTACATCATTCACCCAAAAGTGTAAAACAATGTTTTATCTTAGCATATTTGTAAAAATAGTAGTTTCAACAGATATAGGAGTAGGAAGAGGAAGTCTATTGCTGCAGAGATTCCCGTTACTAGCTTGGCATTTGGGGTGCTCGAGTAATATAATTAATTGTTACAGAAGACCCACCCCTGGCTCGTGTTTGTTAGAAATGGAAGTAGTGATAGAGAGATGCAAACCCCCGAAACCCCAGTCAGCGATGCCGACAGTTAAATTACTAAATACACAAAAGGTGAAATTCAAGCAAACAACAATATAATACCATTCGGTAAGAGATATTCATTTCTCAAATGAAATTCAATATTTCAAACCCTATCACTCGTCTTTCAAACAACCAAGTGACGACCTATTTCATCAACTGACATAGTGTGATAGATTTTCCTCCTCTCCTGTGTTCCTACGCATCTGTATTATGCTTTCTTTGGACAGGTTCTTCAGTTCTTTCCAGTCCATAAACTTCCTCCGTTCTCTACTTTTCTCGTCTCCCAGAGACTCGAAACCAACTGTACTAGGGTATTTCCCTGTGTCTAATACAACTCCACTGATTCTTAAAAGCTTCATATCCGAAGCTCTTTGTAATTCTAAGAATAACAAAGTTTCCCAGAAATTTAGAATGACGTCTGAGTAGCTTATAACATCCCGCAATAAGGTTTAACGACTGCTGCGTTTAAGATACTAGATTTAAACTTGCGATTCCAATAGTTGCCACTCCTTGCACAACTCAGAGTGGATGTCTATTCACTCATATTCAAAAATAATTAGCAAACATTGCACCTTACACCGAGAGTCTGTCATGGGTGATTTACGACCCCCACTTGATGTGTTCCTTTTAAGCCATAGCCTGGAATTCAACACTTATATGTGAATCGCGCGCTGCCAAATTAAGGTGCCAGTCAAGGGAAGAAGTTCATTCGTATTCTTTTATGTATTCACTTCTACCTTTGTAACTTTATGTGCACGGTAAAATATCGTTATGTACTTAAAATAATATACGAACTAAGAAGTGACATAATTAAAATTAAAACATGATCTTGCAACTTATCGTTACAATTCTACGATGATACCATTGGAGGCAATACATTAGACTTATCCTTCAACAGTAATGTCATTATTTGTAAGAAAGAGCAAATAAATTTTTAGAATGATATAATGAAATAATCACTGGTTTCTTATTATATAATAATAAGTCTGAACAAAAGAAGATAATAATTCTTACAAACCTGTAATTTCAACGGCAATCATATATACAAAAAATATACTTCTACGTCCATCTGTGTCCATTTTATTCTGCTCTGAAATGCATAATCATGACTCAGAATATAAAGTAAACATATACATACTCGAAGATAAATAACTTCAAATAGAACATTAACATAAAGGTCTTTCATACATTTTCAAATCAAAAGAGAAAGAACATATAGGATTCCAGAATTACATTATCATAATCATCAGTTTACATTGGACATATTTCATACTAATTTAGTAATGAAATTTGTATTGTCGATTCCAAAACGTCGTTAATCAACGATATATGATGGAACTGTACAACTGGGTAGATAATACAAGTATATCGTAGACAAAAAATCAGACTATACAGGTATTTGAAATAGAAAAGATAGGAAAGTGAAATGAAATAGATTGCTAAGAATATGTGGGAGAAATTCATAAATGTATAGGAAGATGAAACGAAGACACAGTTTAATACCCCGTTAGCAACAGAAGGGAATGATGAGATCAGAAGTTGACTTTTTGTAATAAATGACATGTGAGGGAGATGTCTAAACTATTTAAGCAAACACATTACTGTGTGATACATTGATTCTTCATGTTCTATTGTTGTAAAGGCAATCGAATTTTGATCTATTAAATTCTGAAAAATATAAAAACACTATGAGAACATTGCGTCCAGTAGTCTTTTTTTCTGGTAATGTCATTAAGTTTCATACTACAACTCAGGCAAACATTAAAAATGCTCCCACTGTGAGGTTTAAGAGTTAAACGTACACTTGAACGATACGGGTATTTATTACAGACATTCCATCTACTAAGTACCCCTTCATGGTTATACTTAACAGTGCCTATATTGAAATCCCGCAATGGCTTGAAAATACCCGGTGTTAAAATGTTATATTGTATGGTAATATGTGAAACACGTGTTATATAAATCATTTGAAATAGCATTTATTGGATACTAAATTGAAGTTTGACGTCCACTAATGTTTGAAAATGGTTTCTTAATACAACTATATCATTATTTGTTTTCGTCCGAATCCATCACCATTTCTTTAGATCCACACCTTGTATTAGGGTTCACTTGACTTCGATACTTATCATTTGAGAGAGAGAGAGAGAGAGAGAGAGAGAGAGAGAGAGATGGGTGTGTGTGTATGTGTATGTGAGAGCGAGAACAAAAACAATTTCTAGCGCGCACATCAAATATATACTGCTCACGAGGCTGTTATTATCTTGACAACATTCTATCCTCAGCTTCTGCTTCATTAGAGACAACGCAATCGCCCATATATATATATATATATATATATATATATATATATATATATATATATATATATATATATATATATATATATATATATATATTTAGAGAGAGAGAGAGAGATAGCAAGATAGATAGATAGATAGATAGATAGATAGATAGATAGATAGATAGATAGATAGATAGATAGATAGATAGATAGATAGATAGATAGATAGATAGATAGATAGAAGGACGGATGGATGAACGGACAGAAGGATATATTGATTTGCACTATCCCAGAGCCACATAGTAGGGTATTATATGCTTCGGAGGGTGTCTAATTTCATAGTACATTCATATTTAATTGAAATATTGATTTAGTTTAGAAAAATACATTATGTTTCGAACAACATCCTCAGGCAAGATTCTGTACAACTAAACCTCAGCATCGTTTAAACTGGAATATATATCCGTGTCCTCAAGAATATAATGAACTATTGCATACAATAAGGATGAAATGACGATAAATGTCTATATATAGTACAAGTATTAAAACCGATATTTCAAAAGGAAATATCTAGATATAATATTGAGATACTAGACAATGTTTCACAATGTGCTGAAGCTTTTAGACATCTCTATATTTACAATATAAAGGTGCAAACATCTTGCTGATCATGTGGTACAAGACAAAGGTAATAATTTATTATAATATTGAGAGTGGCCATTTTGAAATTTATGACCATCTATGTGTTTTAGGGATGGTAACCAAGTACACAGTAAAGACATTAAGTACTTTTTCTAAGTATAACCTGAGTATAATCGGATTGACATTCTAATGCTGCCAAGAAACTTTATTCCAAAGGCTGTAAATATTATATCGATATCTGCGTGTGAATCATGAAACAAAGTCCCAACGTCTAAACATATCAGTGGTAACACTACTTAATGCCAATGTAAAAAAGGTATCTAAAACTGGATATAATGTGTAATTCCTGTTCAATATAACACACATTTCTATAGCCATTGATATAACTAGATTACATAGATCGATGTTATAAGACACTATATATTCAGTAATGTTTGAGAAATGTTTGGTTTTCATATAATTGAGACAATAAGGATCTTAGATAAATGTACGTGATGTTTAGATGTAAGTTCGTAATCTAGCTGATATACAAATGACTTTCATCGTGGGTCTGATGTATTAAAACATCTAATGACACGATGTCTTAGAATTAAAATGAACCATTACAATAGAATAACACAATAAAATGTTCAATTTTCAGGAATTTCGAAGACTTTTAGTATGGTGGCTTCATCTGTACATATTTAAATTGTTCACAAACGTCTCAAGTATTGCTTCATTATGTGATATATTCAAAAATAACATATCAAACAATACTGGAATCAATAGCGTGACGACGTTTTGGTCACAAACTTTGTAAAAGAAATAAGCAAAACCAACATGTTTTGTAAAATTGTACAAGTAATGTAATTATCAAAGTTATAAATAAATATGTGAGAGGAACTTACAGTGCTATGAAGCGAATACAAAACTATTCCTGACAAAGTTCTGTGAAAGCCGAAATGAAATGAAAGCTGCGTACAAAATTAAGAACTGAAAATGTATTGGTCCGCCACGAACCGAGACGTTAACTCTTTCTAATAATTTACAACAGTTTCATAATAATAATATAGTCCAACAATATATCTTATATATATATATATATATATATATATATATATATATATATATATATATATATATATATATATATATATATATATATATATATATATATATATTATCTATATATATATCTATATTTATCTATATATATATATCTATATATATCTCGAGACGTAGAAAAGGAAAATAAGAATTGAGAATGGCTTCAACATTTGGAATGAGTCTAATTGCTTCTATTTATAAGTCTTATATAATTTACGTTTTTAACAGACTCATGTCACTTTGGAATTATCTAACTAAAGATGTACTGTACAATGTGCAACTATGAATAAACTTTATATAAAATTATGTACAGGAAGTATTACTAGATATAGATATACTTGACAATAATAACAACATGATAACTTGGTGAGCGCATGTATTGGAGGGTATATGTAGCAGAATCAGGAGTCAAACTTTATCATGAATACGTTATTTGGTCCCTTACCAACCGATACAGATAATAATATATAAAAAAAAAACATTTTATTTGTCGTGAGCAAGGTTTATATTTCCGAAGACTATTTTATAAACGAATCATTTTACTTCACTTGGTCTATAGAATGTAATGATATTTTTTATCGAAACGAGTTTGATGAATAGTGCATGCTTCAATGTCAATAACGAGTCAACAATACAATACAATACAATACAATACAATACAATACAATACAATACAATACAATACAATACAATACAATACAATACAATACAATACAATACAATAGATTACAAAACGCAAAGTCAATACGTTATAGGAAAATGCCTTGACATATTGAGAAGTGGAAGATGGTTCGCTTAATAGCCTTGTTAGTACTTTGAGTCATTCAATTATGTTGTAGATCGCCAGACAAATCATTCAATGTATTAACAACTATTAGGGTATCACCTGTTTTTCATTTATGGGTGAAGCTGATTGGAATTGTTATAACGCTTGCAGTTTCTTGTTAATAATTCATATACCATACCTCGAAATGATATTGATTAATTAGGCGTGGAGGGTTACATGTCAAGCACCAAATGTACACCGCTTCCAGATCACGGAGAGTTCCAGCTGCAAAGAGCTCTTCGAGATAACTAATGTCAAGGAACAAATGTACACCTCTTCCAACTACCTTCTCTCTAATAGACCTTCCGATCATCTCATCTCATCTCCGCCTGTGGCCCCGTTTGGGACATAGGCCGCCAACCAGCTCCCTCCAGGCGTCTCGGTTCTGGGCGAGTCTCTCCAGCTGTCCCCACGTCTTTCCCATCTTTTTTGCGTCTGCATCCAAATCACGGCGCCAGGTGTTTCTGGGTCTTCCTCTCTTCCTCTTTCCTTGAGGGTTCCATGTGAGGGCTTGCCTGGTGATGTTGGGAGCAGGTTTGCGGAGGGTGTGGCCAATCCATCGCCAGCGTCTCTGAAGGATGTCATCCTCAACGGGCTGTTGCTTCGTTCTCTGCCACAGTTCGTCGTTGCTGATTCTTTCTGACCAGCGGATCTTGAGGATCTTCCTGAGGCAGGTGTTGATGAAGACCTGGATTTTCTTCATGGTGGTAGCGGTGGTTCTCCAGATCTCTTCTCCGTACAGCAATATCGGCTTCACGATGGTGTTGAAGACCCTGATCTTGGTGGTGATGTTAAGCTGCCTTGATATCCATATGTTTTTCAGCTGATGGAAAGCTGCCCTTGCTTTGCCGATGCGTGTCTTAACGTCTGCATCCGTTCCTCCCTGCTTGTCCAGGATGCTGCCAAGGTAGGTGAAGCTATCCACCTCCTCCAGCGCATCGCCTTCCACTGTGATGGGTGCATTGCTGGATGCATTTGTCTTGAAAACCTTGCTCTTTCCTCTGTTGATGTGGAGGCCCAGGCTGGCTGAGTTGTCCGCAACAATGCTGGTCTTTTCCTGCATCTGTTGTTGGGTATGCGAGAGGAGAGCCAGGTCATCAGCGAAATCTAGGTCGTCCAGCTGTTTCCACAGCGTCCACTGGATGCCGTTTCTTGTTTGGTCTGTCGATGTCTTCATGACCCAATCGATGGCCAGCAGGAAGAGGAATGGTGATAGAAGGCATCCTTGTCTCACCCCCGTATTTACTTCAAAGGCATCAGTGAATTGCCGGCCGTGGACGATCCTACAAGTCATTCTTTCATAGGACTTCCTGATGATGTTGGTGATCTTTTCCGGGACTCAATAGTGCCTCAGTATTTTCCAGAGGGTCTGCCTGTCAACGCTGTCGAACGCTTTCTCATAGTCGAGACAATTCACGTAGAGTGGCGAATTCCACTCCAGAGACTGTTCCAAGATGATGCGCAGTGTCGCTATCTGGTCCGAGCACGACCTTTCCTTTCGGAAGCCAGCTTGTTGGTCACGGAGATGCGGGTCAACTGCCTCTTTCATCCTGTTCAGTAAGATGCGGTTAAACACCTTCCCCGGGATGGACAACAGCGTAATCCCCCTGTAGTTGGAGCAGTCACTGAGGTCACCTTTCTTAGGTAGTTTGACGAGGTAGCCCTCTCTCCAGTCTGCTAGTACTTCTTCGTCTTCCCATATCATGCAGAAGAGCGGGTAGAGGAGCTCCACACTGGTTTCCACGTCCGCCTTCAGCGCCTCTGCCGGAATGCTGTCGGGTCCTGCAGACTTGCCTCTCTTCAATTGCTTAATGGCGCTGCGAATCTCCTCCTTTGTCGGTGCACCGCACTCTATTTGCAGGTCACTTTCCGCTGGCGGTACGTCTGGTGGGTTTGCAGGCGCTGGTCTATTTAGCAGTTCCTGGAAATGCTCAGCCCATCTGGTCTTCTGTCCTTCCTCGTCTGGGATCGCTCTTCCATTCCTGTCCTTGACTGGTCTTTCTGGCTTGGCAAACTTTCCTGAAAGTTTCTTGATGGTGGCATACAGGTCTCTGGTGTTGCCATGGTGAGCTGCTTCTTCTGCTTCTGTTGCCAGCATCTCTACGTAGTTCTTCTTATCTTTCTTGATGCTGCGCTTGACGCTTTTGTTGGCTTCCGCGTACTCGTCGTTTGCTTTTGCTTCTGCCGTTCTTGTCCTACTGTTGTTTACGGCAGTCTTCTTCTCTCTTCTTTCTTGAATCTTCCTCAGCGTCTCTGTTGAAATCCATTCTTTGTGCGTGTATGTTTTGGGGCCCAGTACTTCTTGGCATGTTGATGTGAGTGCCTCTTTCACTCTTTTCCATCTGTCTTCTATGGTCTCTTCTTCATGCAGCTCTTCTAGAACCTGGAACGTGTTGGAGAGGGTGATCTTGAATTTCTCCTGTTTGTTGTTATCTCTCAGCGCCGTGGTGTTGTAACGACGGCGTTGATTGGAGCCTCCTGTCCAGTTTCTCTTGAGCTTCAGCTTCATCCAGGCAACGAGTAGATGATGGTCTGAGGCAACGTCTGCTCCTCGCTTAACGCGGACATCCCGAAGGGAGCGGCGAAACGTCCTCCCGATGCACACGTGGTCTATTTGGTTTTCCGTCCGCAGGTCTGGTGACACCCAAGTTGCCTTGTGTATCCTTCTGTGGTTGAAAACACTTCCTCCGATGATCAGGTTGCTTGTGGCACACAGGTCGGCAAATCTCTCTCCGTTGTCATTCATCTCGCCAATCCCATGCTGCCCCATGATCTCCTCGTAGCCTCGGTTGTCGCTGCCGATCTTAGCGTTGAAGTCACCCATGACGATGATGATGTTTCTCTGTGGTCGGTCTTGGATGATGGTTAGCAGCCTGTCGTAGAAATCATCCTTCTCTTCTTCCTCACTGTCGTTTGTCGGGGCGTAGCACTGGATAATGTCTATGTTGATCCTCTTCTTTTTGGTACTGAAGGAGGCTGTCATTATCCTTGGGCCGTGTGCTTCCCATCCAGACCTTCCGAACCTATTTACAAATATCTTCCGTGACAAAGTACAAACCATTAGAGATTCGCTTGACTCGTCACCATACCGTTCTGATACAGAGTTTCAGCGACAACCTTTAGGAGCATTTGAACATGTCTCTGTTGATTTAATGCGGACAAACGTGATGAAGAGTGCACCAAAGTCTTGTGAACTTGATCTAATTCTGACATCACTGATGCTTGAGTGTTTAGACCCAATATTTTGAATTCACTAACTGATGTTTTTAATATCTCCCTCTCATCGGTGGAATTTCCATCTTTTTTCAAGCCTGCCATCGTAAAGCCTCTGTTGATGAAACCAACTTTTGACCATAGCTATTTAAAGAACTACCGCCCAGTTTCTAATCTCCCATTCATATAAAAACTATTATAAGAAGTTGTTCTAACCCAACTTGTGTCTCATTTGACTTCAAGCATTTAGTTTAGCAATGTACAGTCTGCATGTCGCACTTGTTACAGTACTGAAACTACTGTTATGAAAGTATTTAATGACATTCCCTCTGCTTTGGATAGTGGAAATAGTATAGTCCTCACCCTCCTGGATTTGTCTGCAGCATTTGACACAAGAGACCATGATATATTACTTCACTGTCTCCAGCATGTATTTGGCATTCAGAATATAGCCTTACAGTGGTTCAAGTCCTACCTTGTCAATAGGACACAAATTGTATCTGCAATGACATACATTCGAGAAGAGTTGATCTATGTTGTGGTGTTCCACACGGGTCTGTTTTCGACCTGTTCTCTTCATTCTATACACTAAGCCGCTCACAAGTGTGATAGATCATCACACATTGTCTCACCAATTGCGTGCTGATGACACCCAAATATATACAAGTCTAGCCACCCAACTGAAATTGATGCTACCATTCATGGAGTAGACAGGTGCATTTCTGATGTGAAACCATGGATGACATGTAACAAGCAGCATATGAATGATGATAAAACTGAGGCTATTCTGATCATAACACAAAGACTTTCTCATTCACATCCTTTACCTCAGACAATATATATCAGCAACATCAACATTAAATTCTCACAGACAGTACACAACCTAGGTGATACTCTAGACAGTACTCTCGCATTGCACCAACATGTTATGAACATATGCAAGGATGCATATCTTGAACTGAGACGCATCAGCTCCAATGCAAATATCGTTCAGTTGATGCCAATAAAACACTTGTGTGTTCATTAGTACTTTCAAGACTGGACTATTGTAAATCAATTATGTCTGGTTCGTCACAATATCTACTCCAGAAACTTCGAAAAGCTGAATGCAGCTGCTCGGATTATTTTTATTGTACCTCGGTCAGAGCACACCTCACCACTGTTCTGTACCCTGCACTGGGTATCCATTCGATCCAGAATCAAACACAAACTGTATTGTCTCTGATATGTTTCAATGGCAGACTCCAGTCCAACATACCTATCCGGCCTCACCAGTGTGTATACACCAACAAGATACTTACGCTCCGCTTCTGACAACCGTAAACACATTGTTCCCACTTTGAAAACGAAGTCATATTGACAACGTTGTGTGCATACCAGGGCCCAGCAATGTGGAACGAATTGCCCATTGAAATTAGACACAAAAACACAGTAGTCCCATTTAAGAGTGCTCTTAAAACTCACCTATTTGGACTGCAGGAACAAACTTAGAGACCTAATAATGTTTTGTATCTTATGTTTTCAGCATGTTATTTTTTATTTCCAATTTTGTGGTTTTTGTTAGTTATTTTTCTGTGGTGTAGTCATATCATAGCGCTTAGAGCTTCTATAGATTATTCTATACAAAGTCCTTATTATTATTATTATTATTATTATTATTATTATTATTATTGTTATTTTTCTGCTTCTGCTTCTTCTTCGTCTTCTTCTTCTTCTTCTTCTTCTTCTTCTTCTTCTTCTTCTTGTTATTATTATTTACGATTAATAGCCAATTTAGTTGTGTCAATACTCTTTAATGAGTTGTAAATTGACTGTTATTATCATTATGTTTTGTCTTTTATTACCATAACGCTCGCTTCTACTTTGACACGCTTGAATATATTCACTCTGTAAACTTTAATCTGTTTTAAGCATTCATATCTTAATCCAGAAATTATTTTATGGCGTACTTATGAAAGATTTTCTACTTTTATCTCCATGGTTGTTCTTTGCTACAAATGTATCAAAGTATATAGCGATAATAATTTATTACATAATGTAGAAAGGCTCTTTATAGCTAAAACAAAGTAATGGATGTATGATTATAAAACACTATGAATGTACTATAATTAATCTTGTATGGTATTTAAATATAGAATTGTGTTGTAAGTGGTTCTTTAATTAGGCTATCCATTTATTGAAAATAAGCCTGTTTGTGTCACATTAGCTAATGATATTGAGCTATTTTCATGTTATGCTAAAAGATCTATTTTGGAAACAGAGATCCTTGAATTCATTACTTTAACACCTCTCAATAATGCAATAATTATATCACATATAACTTATATTAATTTAGTTGGGCATGCCTTTGAGCTTGTTGCGTCATAATGTGCTTCTGTCATAGTTTGTGTTTGACCTTGGTTTACTTCTTCCTCATCCTCTTGTTTTTACTTTTCTCGTTTGACTTTCTTAAAGTGTGTGAACATATAGCACGCACATATCTTCCTGGATGTTTCTTCCTTGTAAAGCTACCGTTACATGAGATATATAAATCTTAGAAATTTGTTATATTTTCTGGTTGTTACTTGTTCGCTTTTCTCTTTAGTTTTCATTTATTTCAAGCAAAATTCATACGGAATATAAATATGATTTAAAAACCAGAGACACAGGCAGCCAACATTATTTGAAAACTATTGAACGAAATCTGTTTTGATTTTGTTTCTTATTTAAATTCGCTTTCTTACATGTAATGCAACTAGCTCTCACTACAAAAGATGTAATCCTAACTTAAATCAGAAAAATCCGGTAACGTACCTAATGTTTGTCGTTGTCATGGTATCTTCTTTCACCTCTTAAATTCGTTCCAATTGGAAGAAATGCACTCTTAAAATATGTTATTCCCAATATTAATACACGTCAAAACGACTTAATATTGTAAATAATCTCGCATTCGCAAATATTTTGTATGTTCTGCCAAATGTTTATCGTCACTTTCTTCCAAATATATATCAGTTAAATAGTTAGGTGTTTTATGTGGTATGTCCCATATTCTATATTAAGTTTTTATGTCTGTGTTGTATCCTTCTTAATCATTGTTTTTTGTCTTAGCTTTGTTATCGTTGCGTTTCTTAAAAAAAAAATCCAGATCTTTTGCAAGACGTTTATGGAATGGAATTTGATAATATATTTGACAAACTTGCTTACAATGAAGGTGATTATGAAGAACCAATAACATGCTGCAACAATTTATGATAAATGTCATACTAATGTGTTATAAACTCCACAACAGACATCTACGAATAACTTTTGTGAATACAAGGGTGCTAAATATTTCATCAATTGATAAAGATAAAAATAAACTAATCATGGTTAATTTCAAAATGAGGATGAATCATTGCCTTAAAAGGAAATTGTCAATATAAATGATTGAAGTCGGTTTTCCAGACACAAATGTATTGCATAACTATAGCTGCATAGGAAGGGAGAGTAAATGAAAGGCAAAATATATGTATACATCAGTAGGCTGGCATGTCAAGGAAACACACGAAAATTTGCAAAGGAATTATAACGGTTACACATAAATTTGAGATGAAACAAAAAGTATAATTTAACCATTATAGTCAGCACGTGCAAACATGTCTGTATAAAGTAGTTGACAAAACAGATTTATAAGTAACATGGGCAATTTATTATATATTTTTGGGCCTGGGATGCAAATGAATGTTGTCCATGATTTCTTTTTTATAGTCGGAATAATGAGCATACGATATTCAGAAGATTAGCGTAAGTATCGTGCTGCTTTGTACATATGGTCCTAGCCAGATAGGTATGTTGGACTAGACTACATCCATAAAACGTAACACAGAGAACAAATTTGGTGTTTGATTCTGGATCGAATTGATAGCCATTGTAGGATGCAGAGCAGCGGGAATTTGTGTTCTGATCGTGGTACTCTCAGGATGATCGGAGTAACGGTGTGGTTCACATTTTGAAGTTTCTTGAGTAGATATTGAGACGAACCAGACATATATGAGTTACAGAAGTCCAGTCGTGAATGTACTAATGAACACACAAGTGTTTTAGTAGAATCAGCTGAAAGATATTTGCGAATGGAGCTGATGCGTCTCAGTTCAAGATATGCAACCTTGCAGATGTTCATGACATGGTGGTGCAATGTGAAAGTACTGTCCAGATTAAAACATATCGAGAGTAACACCTAGATTTCGAACTGACTGCGTAAAGTTAATGTTGGTGTTGCGAATGTTTATTATTTGAGATTAAGGAGGCTCTGATTGAGAAAGTCTTTGTGTTGTGATCAAAATGCGCTGTTTTATCATCATTTATTTCTAGCGTGTCACATCCATGCCATCCATGATTTCATATCAGAAATGCACCTCTCTACTCCTTGGATGGTAGCATCAACGTCAGTTTGGTGGCTAGATTCGTATATTTGGGTGTCGTCAGCTTACAATTGGTGAGACATTGGATGATGGTCTATGACACTTAAAAGAAGCTGAGTGTATATAATAAAAAGATTCCAGAACAGACTCCTGTGGAACACAAACACAGCATAGATCAACTGAACTGGAGTGTATTCCATTTGCAGATAAATTTTGTATCCTGTTGACTAAGTAGGACTTGAACCACAGTAAGGCTGTGAATGTCAAATGCATGCTGGATACGGTGACGTATTATATCATGATATATTGTGTCAAATGCTGTTGACAAATCAAGACGGGTGAGGACTGTAATCTTTCCGCTATCCAAAGCATATTGTTAATAACTACTTTTTGAAGAGTTTGTTTGTTTGTTTGATTAGGATGTTTAACGTAGCTTTACCAATTTGTCAGTCATATCGCTACGATGTCTGTAGTGAGGCAGTTTATAGTGATGTCTAGCACTGTGGTATCATGCTGCAGACATGTACCATGATGTCCCACCCATTCACATTATCCTGGCACCAGGCCGACCAGTCCTAACACTAATCTCTTCATGATGAGAGCCAAGCGAGGCAGCTGTTAGTACCATTTTTGTAAGTCTTTGGTATGACTTGGCCGTGGATCTAACCCCCCCACCCCCACCCCCGCTTCCGAGACGGACGCTCTAACCACTAGGTCATTGGAGCGGTTTTTGGAAGAGTAGTTTGAATATTGTGGCAAGGGCGATATGCAGACTGTACATTACTACAAAGACTGTTTGAATTCAGTTGAGATACAAGATGGTTTAGAACAACCTTTTCTAAGATGTATGCTATCTGTTTGGTTCTATTTATCATACGAATGTTTCTCTTAGTAGCAAATGACGGTGGAGGGTTAGGGACCGATACGTCCAGATTGCATATAATGCAGATATGATCTGATGTATGTTCGTAGGATAAAAGGGTGGGCCGTAGAATATTATCATCATATCTATGAAGACTCTAGTCTACAATGTGATCATGTTTATAGTTGGGTTGGCTAAATGCGTTTATTATTGACTGGTAATACAATTGTACTAATTTCTGTTTCAATTAGCTTATTCTTTATAATTTTGTTAAAAGTGTGTATCTTGTAGCAAAAAACAAACCAAGAGAAGCAGCCGAAATTGTAACTAATAGTATGCTATTTAAAACATATAATATTATTTCAGTTCGGACATCGATAATCGTAAATATACTCATTGGTTTACTTGTTGTGTGGTTTAGAATGTTACGATGTTGTGCTACTGCAGTTGATTGTCCTATCTTTCTGATGAAGCTAACTATTTTAAGTCTTCTTACTTACATAAATATTATTTAAGTTTAATTCTATCATGTTATTGCCTATTTGTTTTAGACCAATTGTTATAGACTATGTTATAATCACCATTAGAATCACTTAGTTTAACTTTTCATTCTCAAAGTATACTGCTTAAACATGATAATAATGTTTTCATTTGAATTAAATTTTTGTTCATTATCAACCTAGTTTTTGACGCAAATATGTTCTTTTTCAGTGTCTAGTGTATACTAAAACAGACTGAGTAA
Source organism: Unio pictorum (assembly GCA_030141615.1). Taxonomy (NCBI): domain Eukaryota; kingdom Metazoa; phylum Mollusca; class Bivalvia; order Unionida; family Unionidae; genus Unio; species Unio pictorum. The sequence goes on along the minus strand of JARLTB010000062.1, from coordinate 1,008,956 downwards.
AAAAAGTCATATTTTAATTTTGCTCTAACATCCTTATCACATGAGTTCTGGCCCTCTGATTATATTTAGATATTCCTTCCGTTGTATTAGTTTTTATATCCGTCGTTATCTTTACATGTTTCCACTTTTTAAAACTATTTCATACCCATAATTACGTTGACTTCTATAAGCATATTTCAAAATGTCTACAGTAGAATCTCCAAAGAACTTATGTACAATTTTATGTTCTGCTTTAAGGAAGCCTGCAAGTGACATAATTCGTAATTATGAGATACAAAACGTAATTACTGGTGGGCTATCTCGCGATACAACGTCGTAATTACGAAACAATAAACAATAATGTATCGTTACAAGAAGAATAAGATAAAAAGTTATTTATATATCTTCAATCATAATGATGTGGACTGTTGCCAAGGTATCTGTTTGTGCTTGATGTTTATACGTAATTTTAACTATTGTTTAGTCACATTCCTACGATATATGCATTTTGGCAGTTTCTAGTGATAAATAGCACTCGAACATGATGGCGCAGCAATGTAGCATCATGTTCTATCCTGTCTATTATCCTTACGCCAGGCCGGCCAGGCCAAACACTACCCTCTTAACGCTGAGCGTCTAGCGAGGCAGAAGTTAGAACCATTTTGTAAGTCTTTTATATGACTCGACTGGGGTTCAAACACCCAACTTATCGCACCCGAGGTGGACGCACTAACCACTAGGCCAATGTATTATCACGGTATTACAATTCGTATTAGATAATATTAGATCTACATCATTTTTGTTGGCTTTGAAGCTTATTCATCAGTTAATGCTACTAAGCAGTTTGATAAATACGTCAGTATCTGAGCGTAGTAGGGAAACCTTTATATTTAAAATACTTATTCTTGCATACTTCAATATGACAAAGAGCAATACGATACCCCATATCTCATTACTGACAACCATACTGACCATCAGAATTGAATTTGACACATTTCGTATCATACTTTACTCTGTATATGAATATTAAGACATCAATGCCAAATATTAATGCTAGATTGTACATAAAGAATTGTCTTCTATGTAGAGAAAATTTATCCTACTTTTCAGTGTTATTCTTTTACTAACGGCGATATAACAGTGGGTTGAGTGAAAACAATATGTCTACTCCATGTGATTTAAATGTATAATCAATTATTTATTTACGTAATAAAACCCTTTCATTGTTATACTCACGAATTAAACAACGGTGTATTGCGTCTCAAATTAGTGTTGATGTTTGATACTTTTTAGTTCAATGTTTTCTACTTGTTTTTAAAAGTTAGACCGTTTAGATTTAAAAATATAAATTTGCTGGTTACAGGTTGATTGCTGCTTCTCTCGCCACTTTTTCTGTTTATTTAATGACTTACGTAGTGTTACGTATATCTGATTTGATACATATTTGTTTTAATTTAATATTGTTTGTCAGTTTTAAATTCTTTTATAGTTGAATTACATGATATTGCAAGGTAGATGTATTCACTGGAGATGTTTTACAGAAAATCGATTGACCTTAATATTCGTTGGTAACCAAATAATGGTGACCTAGATCCTCACATTGATTCAAATTTAAAATGATTGGTTGTTGTCAAGGTCAAGATGGGATTTGTGAAGAAGTGAACAAGTTTTTGTACATGATATGGGAAAGATTGGTTATCGTCAGGGTCATGCTAAGAATACGGGAGTTAAACGATCACGTGACTCCATCTCCTCCCCCCCCCCCTTTCGTGATTTTGCAGTTTCTGGCCTTTTTCGAAACTGCGTATTAGAATACGATATAATCTTTGCTTTTTGCAAAATTAGTTCTCGGGTTTTTACAAATGACATTAAATCATGTTCGTTTCTTGTAGCCAAGTTATTGAATTGAAGTTAACTTTCATTCAGTTGAATTGGATTTCAAAGGAATGCTTCGTATATCTGGAAATATTTGATTTGCTCATATGTAATTCGTGAACAAAGTCAGTTTATCAAAATATTATTTTAATTTCCAACACTGGATTATTAAATATTTGTGTTTGTACATGGAACTATAGATAAACACAAACCAAACTTAACCAACCGTCATCGTCTATCATCTTGGATTTTCCAACATAACTCGAACTTTTTGAGCTATTAGAACATTTCATTACTAGGACGTTTGTAATGAAATTCGTGGATCATTCTTGAATTAATTCTGGATTTGATTCTTATAAATGTACGATCTTTTTCCAGTTTTACCAGATGTATCCAGATGAATACATAATTTGTTAAATTGTACAATGTTTGTTGTTTTCATTTTGTCTGTGTACAGTTTAGCAGAGCCTAAACACATAGCATTATACAGGTTGGAGCTTACTGTATATTAGATGAATTAAGTTCTCAGAACTGAAAAAAAGACAGCGAGCTAACATTTTACCTAATGACCTCACAATTGTAGAATATATGTCAGAGTCTAATTCTTTGATTGCTCTATTTACTCTTTTAATTTAATGAGTCGTGTATCAATAGAGTCATATTGGTTTATGTACTCTTTTTAAAAATCTTGCCAAATAAGGGCGTGGTCTAGGATTTATTGGTTAATTGATGTATAGTAGCGGCTTTCAATTTACGAAATATTTATTCATGTGCTACTTCGGGGTTTGAGCAAGAGCGTGGGGACCTTTGAAATATTCAATATGTACTACTTATGCTCCAGTAATAAATAAAACAACATATATTAACTACATGTCGGTATAAAGCTATTTTATCCATCCGTGGTGTATTCATACCCACATATAAATATCTTTTCAATATTGGTAATATTTCAACAGTAGTCTATCGTTTCTATATTAGCTGAATTTGCAACGAAATTGTTTAAAGTGATTATACATTAATGTTGTAATAAAAGTATAGCAGTATTGGATATGCAATGAATGAATGCCTCCATATCATTTTCCCTAACCCACCACCACATATCTCTGTCTGTCTGTCTGTCTGTCTGTCTGTCTGTCTGTCTGTCTGTCTCTCTCTCTCTCTCTCTCTCTCTCTCTCTCTCTCTCTCTCTCAGAGAGCCAATTACCTTGATTATATTCCGTTTTTACAGCAACTTGTAAACATCCATGAAATATATAAGCCCATGCTTACCTTGACTACAACAATAGTTGTATGCGTCTTTGTAGATGTACGTTCGGTTCTCCGTCACTGGATTTATTCACACAAAAAATAAGAATACATCCGCCATATTGTGCTTTTCTGACTATTGGCAGCAACTGACGTATTATATCACTGCACCTCAAAGCTATCGAACTCAATGATGTAGAAGATACCGTCCATATTCAACTGTACGTTAAGGCCAATACGTTCATGGAAGTGTCATTCACTTGGGTCAAATATATATAGTTTGGAATGACCACAGTGTTCTTACAGATAAGTGAAGTAGACCCAGTAATGTTTACCATTCCCCGTCACCTCATGCCACACAGGACTAATTCTTTTTTGTACACAGATTTCTCCTTCCAATATGCAAGTATGTATGGTGGTATACGACCAGCTAGTTTCTTATCGCAATGGGTTGTTTAACTTGTACTATCGCTCGTTTGTAAACACTTGAGACCGTTTGTCCAAGAGCACATACAACGTGGTGAATGCACTTCGTTCCCTGTGGTAAATATTACTTTGATAGTTGAATAGAACTCGCCTTTACTAAGTATTAATGTCACTGTAAACGTTGCTCTACGTAAACATTAAATATAAACTCTATAAGCTGGTCGCATGAAAGATAACGATACAAAATGTGGTTTACGTCCAATTAATCTGTGTATTTACCCGTGGATTGAATTCCTCGCCCTAACTAGTTGGTTTCCGTGCACCCTGAGGTATTTCCTTATATCCAGGGCTACGACTGCGCGAGTGATCTAAGGCCCTCGCCTTTAGAAACCACTCCAAAGCCACACCTGTCCGCGTTTGTCGAGTCTTGGTTCGACCAAGATGGGTATGTAAGAAGGTTTGCAAGAGGCTTCATTTGGGTCGCTGGTTCTTGCTAGCTTTTTGTAAGCCCTTCACCTACCAAACATACTGACCTCGATCTAAAGTCTATCATAAGTAAAAAGACCGTTGTTCATGAAAGTAAAAATCGAATACTTCCATTAATTTTGTAAGCATATAATCGAGTACAGTGGAGCTCTGGTATGATAGGCGATGGATGCCATTACCTGTGACGTAGTATTGCTGCCCACTTGGGACGAATAATACATCTTTAATTTTATATATATATATATATATATATATATATATATATATATATATATATATATATATATATATATATAAACAGACAGTTTGAGAATGTCACAGGTATGGTGCGAGAATAGGAATTAAAATCCAATAAGTTTAAAATTAGTAATATTGTTAATTGCCTGTCAAATTTTCTTCCCCGTTTTTCCCGTCCCATAAAGTAACGTAAATTGACGCAGCAATAATAAGGCGTAAAAGTGCATCGTGATTTCCATGTCAGTACAAACAGAATTTCCTATATGGAGTATTTCGCGCGTGCTTTATGTCTAACGCTACTACTTCCATTCCATAATGTTACCTAAAATCAGTAATTAACATTAATCTAGACACAAGGTCGCGTTATAATACATTGTATAATGATTGATATCTTCTTCTGACGAAAAGGATATGTTGAAAATATATCAGTATGCAATGCATACTAGTTCTTTATCCTATTGGTGGCACCGTGTAATTATCGGTTTAAAACAGATGACTCATATTTTTAATTTTCATTTTATTATATGCTGTAAAGAGTATCATTGGGAAATATGAGCGATAAGTGGCCAATGAAATGATTTATTACTACTTCAATCCGTAAAACAGGAAACTTCTCAGGTAGTTCAATCTATATAGGACGAAAGTAAACGTTGATACACACGCACGAGACGTATTGTCACTGGGGGAATTTTGCAAAATTGTTTCAATGATATTCCCATTAAGTACTTCCTTTGACACCTATTTTCATTTACTTGATTTGTGTATAAAAACTTTGCCGAAATCACTCAAAAAATGGACATTTAAAAAAACAAATTCTTCAGTTCCTTCACGAGAAAGACGTCTTCACCATTTTACAAAGTATTGGCAAGACACCAAATTAAGAATCAATCGTCTTATATCAAGTGTGTTTTACGATTTAAAAAAAATCATTAAAAAAAGTCATATTCTAGTCACGTTTCATTATATAGTTTAAATCCATTAGATATGGAATCCATTATTTACCATCCTCAAATACAGCACAACGATCAAGATATGATTTGATATGATTTGGATTATTGACGTAGCTTTAATAATTTTCCAATCATATCGCTACTATGTCGACATGTGGCAGTTTATAGTGATGTCTAGCACTGGGGCATCATGCCGCAGACATGTACCATGATGTCCCACCCAGTCACATTATCCTGACAATAGACCGACCAGTCCTAACACTAACCTCTTAATGCTGAGCGCCAAGCGATACAGATACCATTTTTGTAAATCTTAGGTATGACTCTGTCGGGGATCGAACGCACGACATCCCGCATCTGAGGTGGACGCTCTAACTACTAGACCACCGGAGCGGTGGTAATGAAAGTAGTATAGAAACATTTTTGTTTCCAGATTTAGAAGAGAGATGAACACTGTTGGAATCATCCGTACCTTGTTTCTTTGTCAGCGGCATTACCTGGTTTTTAACTTCAACTAAAACGTTCATTTTGTTATTAGCTGATCATGCCAAAATACTAATTCTTAGATAAATTAGCATCTTCTTTGCAATTTTGATAAAAGAAAACTTTTATACTTTGAATAAATATATCAAAGTGAAGCAGCCAAAAACAGTAAATAATATTAACATATTTAAAAAATGTACTCCAGTACATAATTATAACATTACACGTTTCTTTACTTTTGTTGTGATCTAGGCCGTTTAAATCGTGAAGTGGTGTCGTTGTTGGTCCTACATTCATGAACACAATAAACTATACATCTTCATTTGTCTTACTTTTATAATTAATATTGTATGTGTGTGTCCATATAAAATAAATACATAATGAATGTAATCCATTTTAGAATAACATCGCAGCACTAAAAATAGAAATGGAATCCCGGATTTTTTAAAAAATATACCGTGGTCATTGTCAAGTGCCAAATTTTTCGTCAGTGAAATCCATTAATTAATTCTTAGTATAGCCGACAATTAAATGTTATCTTGTGGGAGAGTTTGCACGGAATGTTTTTCTAAACTCGGTCACCATCATTATTATGTTTATAGTAAAAACGACCTAGCTGTATGACAGGATCCAGAAAGTGAAATTCGCACGTAGAACTGTCAAAAATGAATTGAGACAAATGATAGGGAGTTATTTCAAACCCCAGGTGGCATTTTTGGCACTTTGTTAAGCAGTTTCCCAAATGTCTGTAGGAATAGCATTTATTCCGATTGGTCAAATGTAGAAGGAGGGGTGTGTCGAACCCTGAATTTTGAAGGAAATATATTCTCTGAGCAAATGAATTTGAACCAGTCTTGCAAATACCTCTGAAAGAGACGGTAGTGTTAATTCCGACATAGGAGAAGACTCCGGAGGTAGTTTTTAGAGCAGTGCCTTCGTAACAATAAGCTCAGGAAAGTCTGCCGGAAATCAAACGACAGAAGCACGCCAAAAACACAAGGTATTTAACTCAAATTCGCATTTATCATGATGTAATTTATGTTTCGTCGTTACAGATGCATGATGTATTGATACTATGATACGAATAATTCGGTATTACATTGATTTAATAACGTACTTTGATATGATGTTTCTTCGTTACCGATGCATGATGTGTTCATATTTTTGAATGAATAGTTCGGTTAGTACAGTGATTTAGTAATGTACTTCTGAATCATGAGTTAGAATTTTCAATTTATATACGTAGATAGGTTAATGGGTGTTGTAGAAAAAAAAAACGCTGTGTACATTTGTGATTGGAAAGTGCTACATTAATTTTGAATTTATCCTATTAGTGAATATGGATTGTGTGCTATGATATATTGCCTCGCTTTACGTAATGATTTACGGGAATATATGTGACTTTCCCAAATTCTGATGTCGATAATTAGCAGTATAGCTCTATTGATCTGAAGACTTGTGTAGTATTTGCTAGCCGTATAAAAGTTAACACTGATAGTAAGATCTGATTGTTCGAACCAGAAAGACGGACGGACAATCTCAACTCTTAAAGCATAACCAGATACTTAGGGCATTTTACCTTTTTCTTTTCAAAGGAAAATAGTTTGTTTCAAGAGAGAGAGAGAGAGAGAGAAATAGCGAGGAAGTCGAGATTCAAGGAGGGAAAAGAAGTTAGAAGTCAGAGTTGTGGAATCCCACGTTTAACCAAAGGGCAAGTTAAAGACCTGACGCAAGCAGAAGGAAAAACCAGTCTTGAGCAGGTCATTGTGAATTTACCAAGCGGTCCAATGTTAATGAACACTCGATTTCGTGATGAAATTTGCTATCAGCTATTAACGGCTAAATTTGTCTATTTTTATTAATGTTTGAAGCTTAATTAATGTATCTAGTATTTTAAACTTCGGTTTTAATGTGTTTCTGAACTAAGTGTATTCAGAAGGAAAGAAATTGTAATTTACTGTGTCTTTCTTTTGATTTTCTTTTGAGTAAATTCTTTATTTATCTTTACGGGGGCTCGTGCGTTGTCTTTGTTCAAGATACCGTCTCAGATTACCATATCCATTCTAACCGGGCAAATCACACCGTAGAGGTCATCCTTTAGATAACGAGTATTAGCGGGAGGCTGTTTCGAGTGTTGTTTTTCCAAGTTGCGCAATACCTCTGACCAGGGGGCTTGTGCGATATTGTACTAATAGCGCTTGATACCAAAACGCCCGTTACAAAGTGGAGTGCTCGTCCGGGATTTGAAAATTTTCATTGCGATTGAAGCAGTCTGAACGTATTTTGAACAAAAGCATAAATTTGTTATTATTATTAAGTAGGAATCGAGTGAATCAAACATTGTCTGCTATTTTTGTATACTTGAATATCGTGCATGCAAATTCCTTACGTTAAAAGTGTATTGTAAGAATTTGAGATTTATACCTTTTGTGTGAAGTTATCATAAAGTGTTAGGAGCGGTATTGCCTAAATATTCTCTTGAGTCAAGAGCCAATGTGGCCGGTACTGTATTTTGGACAGCAATTAATCACGTCTTGTTAGCAGTATCCTGCTGCGCGGAGCTTGTATTACTGGAATTTCGCCTGGTTAATTATTTTTGACTGATTTGACCTGTCCATCTCGCTGCAGATAAGGTATATTACGGTTTAAACTTTTTTCGTAGGGAGAATTCAGTTATTGTAGGTCAATTAAGGACAGAGACATAATGGCGACAGACAGACGGTTACTAAAGGAATTTAAATCCATTGGCAAGGACGAACTGGGTTACGACGGAGACAAGCTATCTGAATTTATGGAACGAAGCTTGAAAGAGCATAAGGAAGAAAAGCTAGAGAAAGAAAACTACTAGCCATGGAGCGAGAGAAGGAGAAACAGAAAGAAATTGAACTAGCCCGACTACAGACTGAAGGAGCCAGACTACAGGCGGAAGAGAAAGCTAGGGAAAGAGATCATATGCTAGCTATGGAGAGACTAAGGTTCGAAGCCGAGTTCAAGAGAGGTGAAGAATCGAACGTACGTCCGGACACCCCGAGTAGTCGCTTGGAAGACAGACGACCCATACAGTTAACCATGCCGATGTTTAATGACAAGGATGAAATAATTGACAACTTTTTGACGCAGTTTGAGAAGTTGGCCTAGTCCACCAAATCCCTAAGGACCAGTGGGCCATCAATATTTCAGCCTTTTTGCAAGGGGCGGCGAAAGATGTGTACCACAACATGACCCCAACCGAGATAGACGATTATGACGCTCTGAAGAAAGCTCTACTTCGCCACTATGAGTTGTCAGCGGAAACGTTCCGGAAACTTTTTAGGGAATCGTCAAAAAGGGCTACTGAAACACACGCGCCATTTCACAGTCGAGTGCGCGTGATGTTTGATAAATGGATGAAATTGTCTTGCACCGCGTTAACGTACGAAGGTATACGCGAAGAGATTTTAAAAGAACACGTGTTAAGTACCTACAGAAAAGATTTAATTGTGTTTTTGGCGGAGCGCGAATTCTCAACTTTGGATGAGATAAGCGTAATGGCCGAGCGCTATGAGAGCGTGCATGCGCGTCCAACTACATGGAATGGTAGGGACCGACCTGGAATCGGTGAGCACAGAAAGACCACTGAGGTGGCACCCCAGAGACGAAATGGTCAGAATGGTGGGAGGCCAGGGGCCAGAAATCCCAGCCAAGTACATTTCCGTGGGTCTGGAAAGACTCAAGGGGTAGATAGGGATACCTCGGGTAGAAGAGTTGAGCCAGTGTGTTATGGCTGTAATAAACGAGGCCATGTTTTCCAAACCTCTGAAACAATTATTATGACGTACATAACCGGGGCTTTGCTTAATTATATGCTGCAGAATGTTTGCTTTGGTCTGTCTGCAATGTCGAGACAGTAAATTAACATTGGTTTTCAATTTAAAAAACATTATAATGGTATACTAATTAATTTATACTGCATTTGTATGTAAATGTTGTTTTACTTACTTCTCTGACTAAACAAGTGTGTGTGTGTGTGTGTGTGTGTGTGTGTGTGTGTGTGTGTGTTAGGTTAGCTAACACTGGTCAGGAACATTTTTTTTTTCTTCTTGACTTATCGAAAGCGCCTGTGATTAAGCATTATTTATGTTTCTTAAATTTCCCTGTAGCGTTAGAATAAATAAAGTTTTAGTGATAAAGGTAAGGTACATTTCATGTACACATACTACCTATTTGTATACTCAGGGCGCTAACGTATCGAACTGAAAGCATAGAAAGTCCGTTTGTGTCTGTTATATCTTGTTTTAAAAGGAGAAAAAAAACTTGATATCTGATAAGAGGACAATGTTTGACCATGGATAGCGTCGATCAATCATTGTTTTATATATTAACTTCGCGTTGATTTTCTCAGTCTATGGCTGAAAGAGGACTATAGATTTGTAGCCTTAAACTTGCCTCTAAAACTATCTGAAATCAATATATATATATATATATATATATATATATATATATATATATATATATATATATATATATATATATATATATATATTCTGATTTCTATAGATCAAATATTTACAATTCGACGTAACATTATCTCTCTCTCTCTCTCTCTCTCTCTCTCTCTCTCTCTCTCTCTCTCTCTCTCTCGCTCGCTCTCGTGGTGTAGATATTGTCAGAAACCTCATGAACTAAATAACCTCCTGTCTTAAATATCTTCACCTGTTATAGCATGTTTTGAACAAACTTAAAAGAATCTTTAATTCTTTGCATATTAGCAGCACTATTTTGTAAATGTCTCTGTGCAGATATTTTTCAACACAAGACTTCCATCCCCATCGTTTCCGAAAATTGCCATTAACTTTCTTATATTATAATGAACATCGTAACTATCGATCTCACTGACTTATACAATATATCGTCATGGTTCACATGTACGTTTCAAGGAAGTACCATTCTCTTGGGTACAATGTTTATTCTTTTGAACGATTATGTCTATTGTGTTCAGGCAACAGGTGATGTAGGCCAAACAATGTTTACATTCACTTGCCAACTCATGCTACATGAGGTTTGTTCAAAGTTGTTTGCAGATGCAAGTAGGTATGGTAGACGATAATAAGCTATGTGCTTATCGCCATGTCTTGTTTAACTTATACTATCGCTCAGTCGTCAATAATCATGGCCGCTTGTCTATGAGAACATACAGGTTGATTGTATGCACTGCGTTGTCTGTTGTGAATTTTGTTGTACGAGTAGTAGAGAGGGTGAACCCTAAAACATCTATTGGCGTTTATTTGTTAAACTTAAAACTTCCTACGAAACTGAAAGAAAAAAAATAACGTCATAAAAAGAGAAAAGAACCAAAGTTTCTATCAAACCAAGAGTATCTCTCCGGGATGTATTCACTCCAAAGGATTCTGTCGTTGGTTCTGACATTATACTTTATTTTTCTAATATAAAAATTCTGTAGTACTTATATAAATAAAGCTAAAAAATAATTAAAGATGTATTAATAAAATAATTAGTATATGATCAACCCAAATAAGTGTCAGTGGTTGAAGCAAGGAAGCACTAAGAAATCTAATAAATCATGCTACCGAGAATACTACGGTCTTTATGCGTATATTATACGGAAAAAGTAATATAGTGGTAATATTCCTTGTCTTGGCTGTGGTATTGGCATTTATGGAAAAATACAAGTATGCGAAGGTTGTGAAGGAAAAAGATATCAAGCTATTTTAGCTTATTATGAAAAGCGTAAAGTTTAAAACGCCGTAAGAGATAAACCACCTACAATCGCAGAGTACCTCAAGCATGTCACTCACTCGCTATAACACTAATCCTTATGGTTTTATCATGCGGGCTAATCAATTATGATATATGTCGACATATATCATATGCTTTTGAGGATAAATTTGTATCTTGCGTGATAGTAACAACAGGCATACAGAAATTGTGTTTTTGAGCTTCCTCAGAACTGAATATGCAACCCCTATCCTAATTACTGTTCTTACTTCCAACAGTTGTGGAATTATTCGTTTAAATATATTTAATAGATCTAAGAAAATAATGTGATCAAAGTTTCTTCTTCAAGATGAATAAAATACAAATCGAGTAAACCATATATGTAAGCCTAATCAGAAATGAATACCGGACGAAGTGCGTATATATCTGTCTTGATGTTTTTGATTAGTATTACCCGCTTAGCAAAATCAACTACTTCAGCATGCGTCCGAAGATAGACCTCTATTTCAACCCTTGTGAGATCCTCAAATTCATCCACAAGTGGCCTAATCTCTAAGTCCGAATTCGGTTCCTTCCAACGAGTTTATCATATTTATTATATCAGTCGTGCGCATTATTTATATATGTTTATATGTCTCTAATATGTAATATAATAAAGCAGGTGGTATCTACAATGCTAGTATATACAAATACATTTGATGCATATTCGAAGTCGCACCCTCCCTGCTGCTACGAATTAAATCATATTATATATCAATAATAGTTGGAGAATCATTACATACCAGTTTGGCACGAGACAGATTAGAGGCGATTAAGAAATGTATACTCATCCGTGATTTTGTTATATAAATATAACAAGAAAGACAATAATCTCAAGTTGATTTTGCAGAAGGTTCTCAACAATTGTTTAAACCTATAATAATAATGAGGACTTTGTATAGCGCCTAATCTTACGAAGCTCTAAGCGCTTTACACCATCAATAACGATATGACTGCACTACAGAACAACAGATTACAAAAACAATGAAATTGAAATTCATAAAAACATGCTGAAAACATATAAGATACAAAACATGATTAGGTCGCTAAGTTTGTCCCTGCAGTCGAAACCGGTGAGTCTTAGGAGCACTCTTAAAAGGGATCACTGTGTCTTTGTGTCTAATTTCAGTGGGCAATTCGTTCCACTTCTCTGGGCCCTGGTATGCAAACGAACGTTGTCCATATGACTTTGTTTTCACCTGGGGAACAATGAGTATACGATTATCAGAAGAAGAGCGTAAGGATCTAGCTGGTGTATACACATGGGTGAGGCTGGATAGGTATGTTGGACTGAGCCTATCAGTGAAACGTAGCACAGAGAACAAATTTTGTGTTTGATTCTGTATCGAATTGATAGCCAATGTAGGGTACAGAGCAGTGGTGAGGTGTGCTCTGATCGAGGTACTCTAAAGATGATCCGTGAAGCTGTGTTTTGAACTTTTTGAAGTTTCTGGAGTAAATATTGTGACGAACTAGAGAGAATTGAGTTACAATAGTCCAGTCTTGAAAGTACTAATGAACACACAAGTGTTTTAGTGGCATCAACTGAAAGATATTTACGAATGGAACTGATGCGTCTCAATTCAAGATATGCAGCCTTGCATATGTTCATGACATCTTGGTGCAATGTGAGAGTAACGCTTAGGTTCCGTACCGACTGTGAGAATTTTAATGTTGGTGTTGCTGATATTTATTGTCTGAGGTAAAGGATGTGAATGAGAAAGTCTTTGTGTTGTGATCAGAATAGCCTCAGTTGTATCATCATTCATCTGCAGCTTGTTACATGTCATCCATGATTTCACATCCGAAATGCACTTCTATACTCCATGCATGGTAGCATCAACTTCAGTTGGGTAGCTAGACTTGTATATTTGGGTGTCATCAGCATACAATTGGTGCGACACTGGATGATGAGCTATGACACTTGAGAGCGGCTGAGCATACAGAATGAAGAGAACAGGTCCAAGAACAGATCCCTATGGAACACCACAACATAGGTCAACAAGGCTGGAGTGTATTCCATTTGCAGATAGAATTTGTGTCCTGTTAACTAAGTAGGACTTAAACCGCTGTAAGGCTATATTCTGAATGCAAATACATGCTGGAGACGGTGAAGTAATATATCATGGTCTATTTTGTCAAATGCTGCAGATAACTCACTTTCAGAAGAGTAGTTTCCGTGCTGTGGCAAGGGCGATATGCAGACTGTACATTGCTAAAAAGACTGTTTGAATTCAAATGAGATACAAGTTGAGTTAGAACAACCTTTTCTAAGATTTTTGATATGAATGGGAGATTAGAAACTGGGCGGTAGTTCTTTAAATCGTTATGGTCCAGTGTTGGTTTTTTCAGCAGTGGCTTTACGATGGCAGTTTTGAAAAATAATGGGAATTCCCTTGATGAGAGAGAGAGAGAGAGAGATATTAGTGAAGGCAATATTGGGTCTAAGCACTCAAGCAGCAGTGATGTCGGAATTGGATCAAGTTCACAAGACTTTGGTGCACTCTTCGTCATGATTGTCCATATTAAATCAATAGAAACAGGTTCAAATGCTCCTAACGGTTGTCGCTGAAATTCTGCATCATAACTGTATGGTGACGAATCAGTTGAAATTGTGCTGTCAAGCGAATCTCTAATGGTTTGTACTTTGCCAACAAAGAAATTTGCAAATTGGTCTGGTAGGTCTAGTGGAGAGAAGGTTGTTGTAAGTGGTGTACATTTGTTCCTTGACATTAGTTTGTTCGTTATCTCGAAGAGTTCTTTGTAGCTGGAACTCTCCGTGATCTTAGTACTGTCGTGGGATGATTTGGCTAAATGGACTATGTTTGTGACGTTCTTCTTAGCGGCTTCGTAGATTTGTTTATGAATAGTGAGTCTGGTGGAAAGCCAAAGCCTCGAATTAAATTATACTATATATCAATAATAGTTGGAGAATCATTAAATACCAGTTTGGCACGAGACAGTCTAGAGGCGATTTAGAATTGTATACCCATCCGTGATTCTGTCAGACAAATATTACAAGAGAGATAGTAATCTCAAGCTGACTTTGCAGAAGAAGAACCTATTACTGCAACTACTAAAGAAGTTGTATATGGAAAGGAAGGAGAAGCAGAAGAAATGGTCTTCTTCCTTAACTTGAAAAAATAGCAAAATGAACTGAACAAACATCTAGACTTTTATAAAATCTCCCTGATCAAGTACATCAACCGGCAAGAACTCAATCTAGTCCGAAAAAAAACCCGGTGAAAAAATAGTCAAAGAATTACGTAATATCTTTACTGAGGATGCTTTAACAACATTCTATAAAAGTGATTCAAATGTTTTTATTGATTTTGTTGCTAAGCGTTATGAAGACAGAAAAGAAATGTTGAATAGGAATATAAAAAATATTTTATAGATATGCAACCCTGGTCTGATGTACTTTGTACAATTAAAATTAAAACAGTCGAGTCGATACAAAAAGTGAACTGTATATAAGATATCTCAATATGATATATCGAATATATAGTCAATCTGAGGAACTAAAACAGCAAAAAATGAAAGAACTAAAACAGCGAAAAGATTAACAAAACAGCGAGAAATGGAAGAACAAAAATAGCAAAAGGAAGAACTAAAACAGAAAAAAAAAATAACAAAGAAAAAGACAAATATCTTACAAGCAGGAGCATTCCTATCAATCTCTTCTGTTACAACCTGAAGAAGAAATGGAAGATGAATATTATAGACGCTTGAGTGTGGGACCAGAGGAAGATTCTCACGGTAATGGTGGTTTTTCTCGAGGGAGTGGTCTTGTTGCCTGTCCTAATAATATTCTCTCCGACACAGCACGATTAGAAAGTTTCATAGGAGGAGTACGGGCTGGAAATAACTCTCCGGAGATAATTAATGAAGCCGCTGATATTTGTCGACGATTATTTCAAAGCGGTATTATGGATATCGGTGTATATCAAGAATTTATCAATGCACTCGTTGATGGTTATCATAGTGACTAATTGTCACCACGATTATATATAAACGACAATAAATAATAAATAAGATGATCATACATCTGCACCTTCATAAACCTGTCATGGTCAGATTGTTGTTCTATAAACGGGTAATCGCGAGTAGTAAACTCGCTATTACCCATTTATAGAACAATTTATGGAGATGGTCTTGGTAATGTTATTCAAGGGTTATTGGCAAGAATGGCTCCCAAAATAGCACCTATCGCAAAACAATTATCGATGAAAGCTAGTAATGGTATTGATGAAAAACTCCTGATGCTATTGGTAATATTGCCAGCAATGTGTTTTCTGCAGCCAAAGAAAGACTATTTCGATTAATACGACGAAAACCGCAGCCAATGTCAGTATAATCATAAAATAAGGTGCGGATAAAACAACTAGCAGCCTTGCTAAACCTAGGATCCGATCAAGTACAAAGAAACATACCTGCAAATCCAAAAGCAGGAAGTGATTTGACCGCAGCGAGATCTGCGACCTTGATTGAGAAATATATAATAAAATGTTCAAATATTCACCTGACCCAGCATTTGATATACAGTCACCGGTTCCCAAAGATGGATCTGTACGTGATCATCAGTTTTATTCTTATAACGCAATACAAGCCAAACAACGAGGGAGACTTGAAGTTCATGTTCAGGATACAAGGATCTGTTTCCTACCCGCCGAAGCATTTACTGAAGTACAAGGAGAACTTGTAACAAATGTTGCGGCAAATACACCATATGCATATAATGCATGAGTTGGTTTTGTTAGCAATGGGATTATGACGCTGTTTAGTAGCGCTACATATATGATTGATGGAGGAGAAATTGAATCTATTCAGAAGGATGTTGACTACCAATAGTGGGTTTGGTAAGATATTCTGATGAATACACCAGATCATCAGGTCCGTCTATGATGTTTGCTAAGGATATTACTGATAAGACTGATCACGTCCAGTATGTCAAAGTAGAGACACCAAAAGATACTGCATCTGATCCACAACCAACTGGATATAAAGCTAGACCTGCTGCTTATTTTGATATTATAAAACATTTTAGTGCTACTTATAATTTGGGGTTTTTAACACTCGTAGCAATGTTGCAAGGACAGCGTATATTATTTTCATGTGCTATTCCACTGTCTCATATATTTGGTGTTTGCAGAAATGTACAAAAAGTTAGCTATGGAGCTAAACATACAGTAGAAATGAGATGATAATGAGACAATTTGGCGAGAGGATGGTGTTGCTGCTGGTAAAGTAAATATAACAAAACTCCCATTGTGGTTGCCAGTAATGACTCCATCGATCTCCGCAGAGGAAAATGTACTACCATTTATGGATACAGTTGGTAAATCATGGCTAAAAGCAACGATAAATAGTATTCAGAGTGCTATTAATGGTTTATTTTCATGGCATATGGCATCACAGCAGGGTGTTTTTGGGCCACGATATATATTTGTTGCACAAAAGGATTATACGCGCTTAAATTCTCAAGAGCAGAGTCATGTGATATTTGATCAACTGGGTGTTTCTGAAATCTCGTTAAGAATAAACAAGAACCATTTTACTTAATTACGGTCATAAAAGATAACAGGCTCGTATCATTGTTTGCTGACATTTATGGGACGTGCTCTGAATGTAGATACTGGTCTGCAAATATCGCAATTAGATTTTAGAAACTTATATCCGATTTATTACTTTTCGTTGGAATATCTTAATTTAACCAGACGTAGTGTTGTTGATATACACTTCCGGTTGCTCCAGTCCCCCTTATCCCTAATTACAGAGCGATAGCTGTTATACTCAGTGATAAATTGATGTTACTTGGATAAATGAGGGTAGGTGATGCACTAGTAGAAAACATGTAAATGTTTCCAAATTAGATCACTCGTATTATTATAAATGTCGTATAGTCACGTTTAATTTACTCTGACTCCGGTCAAATTAAACAGTTACAATCAGATTCAGCTGAAAACATTGTGCAACTACAATATCGCTTAAACACGATCATAATACTGGTGGTCAGAATAAATTATCTCTGACAACGCGTCAGGTGAAGCATTTTAATGATAATACAACAACAAACAAACTCACACAAAAAATCCGGGTGTTCAACGTAGTTTCTCTGCGGGTGTGATTTCAAACGGAGGCTATGAAATCGAGGATATCAATGATGAATTCCAGCGTAGAATAAAATCCATAACCGGAAATGAATCAAAGATAGCTATAACGGTTCATGAATCATTCTTGTCAGCCGCGATAGAGATAAATTCTCCCGATTATGTCGTGGATATTTATCAGTCATCGATCAGAATAGTGTTAGGATGGCCTGAAGCTTCCCCTCAGCCACTATCATATCAAAACTACTGGAACCAAAAATATCTGAATATGTCACAGATAATAAATGATATCATAATAGTTCCCTACACCTGATGTTTTTGACAGTGTGAATTAGAGGATATTTCAAAATTTAAATTTAAGTTTAACACAGACAAAATTTAAAAAAATCCGTAGATTGCCAGTTGAGTTTGCTTGATAAATCTATACTCGAACGGTATCTGATTCCTTATAAGCATTCAAAATCAGAACGAATTTTGTCACAATTTAGTTTATTCCCTGTTTTTTTCTTCTTCAAACTTGTAATAGCAAACATTAAATCATTAATATTTACATAATTCATTATAAAATAATAAATATACCTTTGAATAGTTAAGTAAACAGTAACGTGAGCGGTTATCATTCACTGGGTCCCCTTATTGGCCTTTGTGTCTTTGAAATGGTCCTTTTACTCTATTGTGTCTTTGACCCTATTACAGTTTCTTTTGGCCGACATTCTTTCTGAATGCCCTGTGGGGATTACCTCAGTGTGACTTAGAGCTTTTGCATCCACGCTACCGATCTTTTTTTTTTTTGCCGGGGGTGGGGGCGCCAATAAATATACCTGTAGCGAATTTTCTACGCAAAACGAAATGCTAGAATATTCAGAAGGTTGTCTGGGAATTTCGATTTCATTAACCCCCATCTCCGATCAAATCCCGGGTGAATGCGGAACTGCACCAACCACATTATACAAATGCAATGGGAAATGTACATGACACGATTTGGGGTGGCACCCTCACTTATATAGAAAAACCGCTGTTACGCAACAATCGATAATATGTCTGTTACGGGATTCGAACGTCTGATCATATGCGCTAGCAGCACCATAATCTGATGCGTAATCAATGTACCACCGAACCTACTTATATATATATATATATATATATATATATATATATATATATATATATATATATATATATATATATATATATATATATTTCAAATTATTATATAGTGTAAGGAAATAATACAGATACCTTTGATTGTAGGAAAATCATACAGTTACCTTCAGTAGTTTTAGATAAAAATAATACAACCTTAATTCAGTTAGATTATTTCTGAAAATAATTATGTGTACCCGAATAGTGATTTTACATATATTGTGCAATCATTAAAGTCACGGTAGGTAACTCTATTATTTTCTTATACATATCCAGTGAAGTTATCTTCCTTGGAGATGTTTTGGGCAAATTCAAACCGAATCGACTGTCTATTTTTCTTAGAAAAGGTTTTGCATATATTTTCTGCTATTTTCCTAACCGAAGGCATGCAGATATAAAAAATACTTGCGGACTTCATTCATTCATTGAAATATGAATTCTTCGCCAGTTTCCGTATTTACTGATTTTATAAGTCCTTTTCCAACGGACGTACAAAAACCGGTTAAACCACGTTTGGTATTCTGACTGTGTGATAGCTTTGAGGTTACATATATAATTATAGGTTTTTATACCGTTAATGTGCTCAATCAGAAAATCGTCCTGTGTTTCTCCGTTATTAACTCCAAACACGAATCTATGACAAAAATATCTTTTTCTCCAGCACTAAATCTGAGATAACCAGTATTACTGACAAAACCAACTGGCTTCGTGAACCGGTTGCTTCTGAGTACACCATCACGAGCTGCTTTGTACTTTTTCATGGCGGGATGTTTGATAAATTATTGGCTCATTTATATATATATATATATATATATATATATATATATATATATATATATATATATATATATATATATATATATATATATATATATATATATATATATATATATATATATATATATATATATAATATTTATTTGTTTAATTCATTATTTGTCTAGATTGTGACTTGAGAATCTATCAATATAATCTTCTGGGGTTCTTATACAGTTATCACTGACTCTGTCAAGGATATTATTTCTTTAATCATAAAACATTTTTAGCTCTCTGTATCGCTTACCACCACATTGTACACACAGCTGTGTTTTTTCTGCAACACTGCATCGTTAACATGGTTTCGGACCTGAGCTTCCTCATCGCACTCTTTGTGATTGATTTACGCAAAATTCATTTCTGCAGGATTTGTTTCAAGGAGTTGCAGATCCAATCATCAGCAATTTGCAATGATTCATTATATAGAATATCTTTTATTTAAATACTTGTCTTAATTATTGTATGGATGAGTTTGAGAGATTATCCAAAATCAAACACTGGCAAACTTCGAAATTTAATATCGATAGAATCTCTGTTTACTTACCAATAAAAACTCTAGCGAGGAATAAATAAAGTCATCGATAGAATATTGATGCTAAGAGAGAATTTAAGAAAGATGGCGCATCTCACACATGGTTAACATTCCGAATCAATGATAGTATTGATGCTACGACGAACGACGAACCAGATATGTTGTCCTGGATTGACAAACCGTTTTATGAACGATCGTGTACTGTGACCGATTAATGAAAAACCTAGTATTGATAATCTAGCACCGATGGAATTTTCTAGCACTGATGAAATTTTCAGCGTTAAATTATGTAGCTCAACAGCATCTTTTAATAATACGATGCGTGGAAACGGTCTAACAGATAAAAGACGTAAAATAAGAAACTCCTGATGAGAAATAGTTACAGAGATTCGTGCTACAATAAAAGATGTGGCTGAGCTAGAAAAAAAAAAACATTAAAATTCCCAAAGGACGTAAAACCAATAACAGGACAAATATTATACTAATCGAAATAGTAAAAAGAACGAAGCTCCCGTAAATATAGTTGATCATAATGCAGTAACAATATTTCCACGAGATTGAATTGTAAGTTTTTACAAAGAAAGCAGGTTTGATTTTATTTACGAGTTAAGTAGAAACGATCCTATATCGGTGTGCTATTTCAGAGTTTTGAGGATGAATAAAATACATTTGATCACTTTGCAAGACCTAGCGGGAAAATTTATCGTACAGAAGCTCTTCATGAAGAAATGAGAAATTTCGCTGAGAAATTTTCAAGGGATAATACCGAACAATTACTAACAAACTGTTTTACAGTCCTGTCAGTTGCAGCTCACTTTGCCAGAGAGGGAAATCTGTGGAAGCCAACGCGATTTGATGTTCAGTCTAGGTGCTGTTAATATGGACACGACGATGATACGAGTTGCGATAAATGGACTACTACCCGATTTTTATCTAACCGGGTTCGCTCGTGTAATATCATTCGAGTCTGCTAAAGGATTCAATCCGATTTATTATGTTTGGTTTGGTAGACATTTCTCTGGAAAAATACTGGGCACCAATAGTGTTATTACGGTATATGATTGATGTAAAATAATGATATGGCTAATTGTCGGTGAGGCAATTATATAATATAAAATGCAGACTCAGGTTTGTTTACTATAACCTGATGATGATAGTCTTGATAAAATTACTAACAATTAGTAAATCGGTAAATTTACTTAAGGTGGAGCATATGATCACAAACGTAATTATACACGAATAATTCTAGATGAAGCGGAATACGATGTTGAAATCGCAGATGGAACAGCGAAAAATATATTTGTCAGTCGTGAAAATGCGTACTTATCTCAGGGAGCACAGTTTGGTACAATTGAAGGCTACATGAATGGCTAATCTCCTCAATAAATTTATCTAATATCATCTATGCTGGCGTATGTGTCTATAAACCTGTTATTGATGGTAAATAGATTTCCTGACACCGAAGAGTCGACACGGATTCATTTTATATCGATAGCAAATATACAGAAGCAGTGGCTCAATTTACAAACTCTGATGCACCATGGGGATCATGGAGAATAAAAAAGTAAATGTTTCATGATTATTCTGAATCCGCAGATCTTACGATTAAAGAAACGTACCTGAAAAATAATCAATTGTCAGAATTATCACCTTGACAAATGTCAAAGACGCCTTCGTTATCGATCCAGTAAGCAGGCATAAGACCGTTTACTTGAACGGGTGAGGCGGGTCTGGTAAAACAACACGGATGATCGAATTATTCAGACAGAATTCAGATATGATTGTGATAACCCCAAACATAGACTCGCAGGAGAGATGAAAGAAGCATGTGTACAATCTTGTACTTTCACAGTTTCTTTCCATATAAAGATAAAGCATGGACTCCTGATCGAATTGGAATGAAATATATCCAAAAGATCATTATTTGGGACGAGATATGTAAAGTGTCGTTATATATATTAAAAACATTTCTCGATTGGCTGTTGTCGATTAATACAACTGTGATAATTTGTGGCGATCACAGTCAACCACAACCGTTTTTCGGGTTGTCACCACATGATTGGCTAAATAGATTCGTAGATTATTACGAAGAATTGATATTATCTTAGAGCGCTTGATCCAATATGAAGTGAGTTCAAGAAATTAATCAGGTTAGAACTTAATAAAATCCAGTCAGAGACAAATGACTTTTGGGAAATGTGGAGACCACATGATTTGATAGTGGGAAGTAGAAAGATAGAGACACATTTCAACATAAGTTGTTTCGGTTACATAAATAAACGTTTCCTACGCTGCCTGTACAGTTATGTTATAGACCAACTGATACACGACGACATAATATTGAAGTTGATATACCAGGACAGATTGAGAAACAAAATCTAGTATTAAATGATATTGTTTTGGTTAATATCAACGCTGTCGAGGATGCATTGCGCGCTGGCGAATCGCCGTGTACGCTAGGATACGCAATGACAATACGTTCTTCTCAGCTGTAAAATATTTCTGATACCTTTGTGTGGATCGTTGATTATGGTATTGAGTGGTCAAACTTAGTCTATCTTGCGGTGTCACGAATTAGAAGAATAATTCAATTGCGGAGGATTGTTGTAACGATGATATACTAAGAAAACAAATTAGTTGGTTATAAACAAAGTGAGAAAAAAATCGCGAATTTGATATTGATGCTGACTTTATAGTGATGCTGTAACAGCAACAAAATAATTACTGTGCGAGTTGTAGTCGTATAATGCTGTGGTCCTGATCTAGATACCAATATTGGAGACAATTTGCCGTAGACAGAAAAGATATTAAAATTGGTCATACACTTGAAAATTGGATGTTCACCTGTCTTGAATGCAATCGAAATCGAGGTGCTGGCATCTTAGTTAGTGTGTCACAGAATTAGAAAGAAAAACAACTTTTGTTTTGCCTGAGAAATATTTGATTATTTGTGCTGTGCATGCGTACAACGCTGTCTGGGATGAGCAGGTATTTTTTTTCAGACAAGCGACGTAACCAACGTATGTCTCGCTGCCGTAAACAGCTTGCGGCTACGGACATCATTATCACGATATGCACGGGTATTTTACCCTCAATATTACTCACTGTCCTATGAATTAATCAATATTAAGGTATAATCGACAGTTATATTTTAGATCTGGTGAGAGGAGGACGTATTTTCACGTGGTATTTCTAAAAGCCA
Source organism: Unio pictorum (assembly GCA_030141615.1). Classification (NCBI taxonomy): domain Eukaryota; kingdom Metazoa; phylum Mollusca; class Bivalvia; order Unionida; family Unionidae; genus Unio; species Unio pictorum. The sequence continues at coordinate 985,718 of JARLTB010000062.1, read as the reverse complement.
TAGGGGTAAGTGTTAAATTTATATTTTATTTGATATGCCAAGTTAATTGAGTTTGTACTGTCATATCGTGTAATGATTCATTCATTACAACGCATATTTGAAACATTGTGAACTGTGAATTTCAAGTTGTTTTTAAGAGTTTAATGTATTAGTATTTTCAAGAACTCATTATTATTACCAGTTTAGTTTAATTGTAGATTACGAGGTGGTTACGAGGTTACGACGTTACGCGGTTCCGAAGTTGTCTATATGTATGTATGTAGGTCTGTACATGTGGAGCCACGACTGTAGACTTACCTAATACAAGGGTGCTGTATGCTGTCTGTACATGTAGACGTATGACTGACTGTCCATGTAGTGGATCCATAAAGATGTGAGCGGCCGATACAAGAGAATGGGTCTACCCGAGGAACGTGGGGAAACTGTGCGGTTTATCGGTGGATGAATCATGCGACTGTACAAGGGTCAAGAAGCATAAATTTATTCCAATTGTTGTTTAAATTGGTATATTTGTATTTACATGAGATTATTTTGAATCTCAGTTGAATTCCAGGAGATTTGTGAATCTTACTGACCGTGCAGAACATTTGAAAGGTATTTGAAAACTTTAGATTGTTTGAATCTTAAGCCTGGTCTATACGTGAAACTATATGAATATCTTAGTGTGCACTATTATTTGAAACTGAGGTTTCTTGAAGCTGTATATCAGAGAGATATATTATTGGCTTATTTTCAATGTGTGAATGTTAGTATATTGTGATTGGATCAATTGTATATTGAGAGTGTGTGAGAATCATTATATTTTTACATCATACATTTTTATTTACTAATTAAGTAAATACATTTTCATCTTTCCCACATTGTGTTTGAGTTATTCTTTTGATCCAAAACCCACTCGGTTACAATTCTGCGACAAAGTGATCGCGATGGTAATCCACGTTGAGGAGCAATTGAATCTAATCTGTATATTGCGGGTCTACCAGTAGATCTTGTTATGTTAGATATTTTGTGTAATGTAACACTCCAGATAGGATCAGTCGCTCTTTTTTACACCTTAAAGCTCACCCGGTACCTACAAATATCTCACAGTGACATCACCCATTATTTGTTATTTTGAAAAATAACCTCATTGTGCTGTTATACGCGCGCTTTTGATTGCATTAACGGGTTTCATGCTAGTAGTCCTAGATATTTCATTATATAGCTCAGCTATCATCCTTTGTAATAATGCAGCCCATACACGAGCTCTCTTGTCTTGAACGAATTCCTTCGCCTATTGATATCCAAAAAACTGCTCGGCAAGATTTTGATTAAATCGTTCAACGATTTCCAGATCAAGATGAACTGCATTATGTTCTCTCGTATTTCGACATTATGATTTTTCATCAGCGACGATACTGCACCCTGAAATTCTATGCAAGGATCGACCTGCAATAATTGTGGCCATCGTGGACCACCCCGTTGATAAATTCGTTCAAACGTAGAAACAGTTTCTGATGCCGTCTTTGTTGATAACGGTTCTGCTTCCTTGTATCTACTTACAACATCAACGACAGTTTTTTTTTAAAACTAAAGCTTCCTACGAAAATGAAAGTATAAAGTCAATAACGTAAAACCAAAGCTACTAACAAACCGAAAGTTTCTTTAAATGTGTTAGTTTAATTTTGTCCTTGGGCATTCCAACAAGTTTATCCGCTGAGACACTTATTTGTGGTTGCGCCCCACAGCTGCACCTGCTGATACTTAGATCATTGTTATATATCAATAATATGCCACCAGATATGGAGTCTTACACAGTTAGATTAGCTTGAGAGCGAATGGAAGCAATCAAGAAATGTCTTCCAGTAAGCCATTCTTCAGACAACAATTACAAGAACGTCAGCAATCTCAGGTGGAATTTTGAAAAATATATTTATTATTTAAACCAATTGTCGAACCAACAAAGAAAATTCTTACAGCAACAGAGACGACCCATAAAGCTCTTCAGATGATGCCTCGTGATACTGCAGGCTCGTTCTGAGTAACTCGTTTACCATATTTACTCATACTGAGCAAGTTAGAACTGAAGAAGATATTAGTAAATGTAATATTGTAATAGGGGAGTAGATGCGTATGCTGACCATAAAATACATAAAATGAGAACAAGAGAAAAGGAAATGAAGCGGCAAATTGAAAAAGCATGAGCAGAAAGAATAGCTTTAACAACACGTAAGGAAGCATGCAGATTCTGACCGCCCACAGTGACACCCGAAGTGGTAACACTACTCAAAGATGTGATTTGTATTCCCAAGGATGTGGTCTTGTTACTCCATGTCCTAACAACGTCCTTGCCGATGTTAAACGATTAGAAATTCTGATGGATGGAAAATGTACTTGAACTAAATCTCCAGAAATTATTAATGAAACAACTGATATTTGTCAACGATTATTTACTGGTGGTATATCAAAGTTTATCGTTCTCTCGTTGATAAAATTGCTGATGACTATCACAGTAATTAAATAATTAGACAACAAATAATATAATCATACATAATGCAAAACGTAGACCGGTTATTGCCAGATTAATAATTTCGTGATTACCTACTTATAAAGCAATCGACGGAGATGGACTCGATGCTGCTATTCAGGGTTTATTTAGAAGGATAGGCCCCTAAATCATTGCTGATTGCAAAGCAACTAGGAAAGAAAGCTATCGACGTGTTTCGTGAAACAGCTCGTGTCGCTATTGGTAATTTTGCTGATAAGACGTTCTCGGCAATCAACTACAGATTATAACTATTATTATGCAGACCGCAAGCGGTGCTGCCTCAAGCAGTGAAACTAACAAGCACTAAATAGATGCCAGCCATTGTCGAAAACAAAATCACAAACTAACAGAGTTAACTGGTGAAGCAGTAAACAGTATAGCTGCTAGTCGGATAGTAGTCTTCGTGTTAGACAATAATAATTATAATAAAATGTTGCAACATGTATCTGATCTAGCATTTAAAATGGTTGCGCCAGTGCTCAAAGATGAATTTGTTCGCAATTATCAGTATTATTCTTATGACGTACGAAAACCTGATCAGCGTGGAATAATCAAACTACAAGTTCGGGATACAAATATATATTTCTTACGCGCTGAAGCAATAATTGAAATAAAATGTTGATATTTACGGAAGAGTTTTCTCTAGACAAAAACACACAAATGCCGGAATATCGCACGAGTACGTAAATACACTCGTTAGTAATAAAATATCGAATTGAATCATCTTACAAACGAGGATCCAAGCGAAGTGGATATATTTAAAGATAAGCAAAGAAAATTAAGAACTAGTGATCTTTCATTACAAAATATTCTTGTCAGAATTAATGGAGGAACCAAACAGCATAGCTATGTTTGAAAGCAATAGAAACATTATACCCGGTGATGTTATGTCAAGGATATCGATACTATTCGCAATCGATCTGGTGATACTATGACTGGTCTTCTCAGTATTACTAATAATAAAGTTACTGGCCATGATGCCACAATGAAGAACTACGTCGATGATAGAATGATAAATTCGTTAACAGCAGTCAGTAATGAAGTGACCAATCTTAAATATGAATATACTGCTCACATGAACACGATCTTGAGTTTTCCTAAAAACGTGAATATAAAGATCAACGATATGTCTGGAAGTTCAGCTGTTATCGACATTAATCTCATTGACATAGAAAAGATCACCGACAACGAAATTTTTCAAGTACCCTTTGGATCAGCATCATTCTCACAGACTAATACAAATTTTAAACATAGCGGGTTCTACAGCCTGTCAGTACTAAGTGTTGCAGTATTTCCAATATCTATGACAATATATTCTGTATCTATGTTAGTATTACTAGATCAAAGCAACGAAGTAACATTTGAGATGGAACCTGAAGTGAAAAGGCTGGGCTTGATTTACTGTTGTTTTATTGAATTAACAGCTCAACTACCACCAACTTATTATCGCAATGAGCTGTGCAATCGATCTACAACATTATAGGAAGAATCAGGTGCGTGAAATACCAAATATAGTTGATGAGTATACAGAAAAAGAAAAATAATATCGGACACGTGTAGTTGACGTTGACATTCTGTATTCAGTGGCAGCTGTTATCGCTGGAAATGGCGTATTGCTATCAACAATAACATACATAGTGATGACACAAGTAGGTGTAAAAGCTTGTGTTTCAGCTGCAACAGCAATTGATGAAGTTCATAACATAATTGCAAAAGTATCTACATGTAGCGAAGATAAAATACAAGCAGCAAAGAGGGTGGACAGACCGAACGAAACTATTTCAAGCAAACCGAAACTATTTCAGGCAGACAAAAAAAAACAGAAATGGTTTCGGTTTGTCACGCTGCAGACCCGGCACCTATGGTGCTACGGAGACGAATTGTTATGGTAAAACTCTTTACGATGAAAGTATTAAAACGAAAATCCTTTAGGATTTCACAAACAGACTAATTGGTAAAACCTCACCTCGTAAATCAATCAGATTATTTGACTGGTCAGTAAGTTTGAAATTAATTCTCGTTAACGAATCATTATGACATCGCATATAGACTGGATTAGTTGGATCCTCAATGATTAAAAACCCTGGAGGAGCTGTTGGTGCAAATGAATATAGAATATACCCCTGTTGGGCTTGACTCGATTTTTCAAGATTTATTTGATAACTTCCTTCGATAACATCACATACTAAATTCAATGCAATCACCGAGGATATATTGACGTTTTGAGGAGCGATATGACGCTTGCCTCCGTCTGGGTCATTATTATATTTGAGGATAGTTGAACCCTTGTGTTGTTGTCTCTATGAGGTGAATATCGCAGTAAATGTTTCATTGATAAAATCATTAACGGAATCTTTTAGTTCGTTTGCGTTATATCCAGGAAACTTGAAATTCGGCTTCTGTTATATTGTATACAGTTAGGAAATTTAATTAATGTTGTCATCGCTATGATCAATTATTACTTGAATTACTCGCTGGTTGATATATTCCATGTCGGATACAAGTTGTTTTAATATTTCAATTCTTTTAATAATTTCAATCCGATTAGACTCATTGAAAGCCTGTTGTAGTCGTTGTAGTTTTTGACTGTGTTCTTCATTGATCTCTCTAAAATATTCAATGATTCTGTTATAATATATATTTATATATGTAATTGATTCTGGAGTCTGTCCAACCTTAAATCTACAAAAGGCGGAATCCTGATCAACAAAATAAAATTAAAATAACTACCCGGCAGTGATGACTTTTTATATCGAGGAGGTGTTCTTTATATGATTTGTTTGTTTGATTAGGATTTTTAACGTAGCTTTAACAATTTTTCAGTCATATCGCTACGATGTCTGCAGTGAGGCAGTTTATAGTGATGTCTAGCACTGAGACATCATGCCGCAGACATGTAGCATGATGTCTCACCCAGTCACATTATCCTGACACCAGGCCGACCAGTCCTAACACTAACGTCTTAATGCTGAGCGTCAAGCGAGGCAGCTGTTAGTACTATTTTTGTAAGTCTTTGGTATGACTCGGCCGGGGGTCGAACCGACGACCTCCCGCTTCCGGGGCGGACGCTCTAACCACTAGGCCACCGGAGCGGTTGTTGTTCTTTATATGATGTGGTAATTTCATGGTATGATTGTTTATCCGTAGCATAATCAGATTTGTGTGGTTCAGGTGGAGGTGGATTTTCAGGCCATCCTAACACGGTTCTTATAGAACGCTGATAGATATCTACGACAAAACTGGGTGAGTTTATCTCAATGGCAGATGATAACGTCGGCTCGTGAACCGTTATAGCGATTTTCGATTCTTCTTTTCCAGTAATGGATTTTATTCTGCGTTGTAATTCAATATTGATCTGTTTGATCTGGTAGAACCCAGATGGTAACGAAACAACGTCCCAGTCTGGAGTACCATCGGGTTTATTCTTACTCGCAAATACCAGGGAATTATTCGGTAGTTGACCACCGAATGATTTTGATCTAATATTAGGCCAACTGTGATACACTCGTTGTTGTGCTAGTGCTATCTCCTTCACCGAAATTGCAGAAGGGAAATTGACACTGAATTCAGGATTCGTTGAGGTTTCTGAGATCATGCTGGTTTTCACAGGGTTGTGTTTTCCGCTATTCGTTGAAGTAGTTCTTGCGATGTTGCCATTGTTATTATATTCGTATTGTTTTTCTAATATGGACATCGCCGAATCATAAACACGTACCATCGTTGAGAACTCACTATCGGATATTAATGTGTCATCGAGGGAGGATGATATCATCGAGGATAATTGGGAGTATGCGGTTGACACAACATGGAATTCAACTATGTAGTCTTGTAGTTTACGCTGGCTGCATCATGATATTTTTTTTTTATTATGATCGAAATAATTCCCGCGATTGTTGTCGCCGCTGATATACAAATTGGAACAGCTATTGGAGCAACCATTGTCACCGAGGAGAGTATAATACCAGCTCCGGTGATTAAACATGATACCGAGTACACGGTAACATCAACTGCGGTGATTCCTCGTCGGTATCTCATTTTTTTTACTTGATACTCCTCAGTGAGAGTTTTGAGTTTAGTTTGAAATTCTCTGACTTCATCATAGCGATACTGCTGTGATGACATTTTATTTATTACAACAGAATTCAATTTAGTTGTTTACTTAAATCCGCTACAAATTCCACATACCAGATTAATGAAACTCTATCCAAATTACAAATTATTATCAGTCGTTGTTATCGTGAATCGTTCAGTTGTTCCCTTGTCGATGATCGTTGATATCATATTGTTGACCGCAGATGATCTCGTTGATGAAATATTAAATTGAGTCGGCGACACTAATGTTAATGGATAAATACCTTTGACGGCCGCGGTGATATCTAATTTGTTGTTTGTGGGTGTCCATGTAAATGATCCTTGTTGAATCGCGTACACATTATTTACGATATATTTTTGTTCGTGAGGGACTTTTTCAGACTGGAACGTTGTTTCGTTACCATCTGGGTCCTACCGAATCGAACAGATCAATAATGAATTACAAAATCGCTGACAACGGTCTCTATTTCCCGGCATCTCTTAAGCAGATTGGCATGGTACAATTTCTCCTTCGCTGGCAGCCGTATCCGATATGTTTGACCTCCGACCTTTTCGGTGACGACGTATGGATCTCTCCAGAAAACTTGCAGTTTGTTGTGTTCTTGGGGCAACAGCAACCATACCTTGTCACCTACTTCATACTGGCGTGGTTTTGCGCGCTTGTTGTAATTCTTCACCTGACGCGCCTTCGCTCGCTTGAGGTTCTGTTGTGCGAGGGAACAAACTTCCTTCAGTTTTTACGCATTCCGCGACGTACTGGTAGGTAGTGTGTACATCCTCTACAGCGTGATCGTCCGTCTACAGCTGTCTTAGTACGGCAATTTGGCCACGTACGGTCCTCCCGTACAAGAGTTCAAAGGAAGAGAACCCTAAACTCGCTTGTGGTACTTCCCGGTATGTGAAAAGCATGGCAGGAATATAATGATCCCAATCCTTGGGGCGGCCTTCGCACAGCTTCTTGAACGTGTTCTTTAGGGTTCCGTTGAACCGTTCGACCAGTCCGTTACATTGGGGGTGATACGGTGTAGTCGTGACGTGTTTAATTGACATTAGTCGGTTCACCTCCGCCATCACACGACTCATGAATTGCGTCTCTTGATCAGTCAGGATCTCGTCGGGTACTCTGACTCTTGACTAAATCCCAAACAACGCTAGCGCGACGGTTTCCGAATCAATATTACGCAACGCGACGGCCTCCGGATAGCATGTAACGTAATCCACGACCGTTAGAATATACCGATTTCCGTGCGACGACGCGGGTTTTATCGGTCCGATTAAATCCATTGAGACACATCGAAAGGGTTCATCGATAAGGGGTGTACTCCTCAAGGGGACGGGTCGATGATACGTTTTCGGTGCTATTATTTGACACTTGTCATAGGAGAGACAGAATCTCTTGATATCACCCTGGACCCCTGGCCAGTAAAGTTCTTTGACAAGACGGTCATGCGTCTTGGCAATTCCTATTTGTGCTCCCATGAGACTCTCGTGCGCGAGTTTAAACACTTTTCCTCGCTTCTCTTTCAGCACAACAACTTGTTTAAAGTGTTCGCTGCCTTTTCTGGCGTGGCGTTAAAAAATCCCCTTATTGTACGCTAACTTCAGCGCGTCATTCGGAGTTTCTTTCTCTGTTTCTGCTACAGCATGGTTGTGAAACTGCACCAGAGTTGCATCTTCCTGTTTCAGCTTCCTCAACTCGGCCGGAAGAACGTTACTCACCGGTGACGATGTAACTTCCATCAGCTTCGCTTTCGTCTGTCGACTCTTGCACATGGTCTCCACAGCACTCACCGGTATCAGTGTGCAGTTTTCGGGGTTCGGTTGTGGTAACACATAACGACATCCCAGTATGACGTCATGTGATAGATCATCCAAGCACGCAGTTTCAATTTTCCCCTTCACGTACGGCTAATCGAGGTCAATGACAGCCACTGGCAATGAGTCACGCGAGCTGTTAGCGTACTGAACTTCGATTACCTCCCATGTGTAATCCTCGGGCTTAACGTACTTCCTGTCGACAAGGGCTGGGACGCTACACCCGGTGTCATACAAGATGGTGGCACCTTCTCCGTTGACAGTTGCAGACACGAGATTTGCGGGTCTACAACTTACTCTCGGCTCGCAATCCTTCCTAGCGACGGCATTCACCTGGTCTGTCTTCCATTGGGACAGTCCCTGTCTATATGCCCCGGGCGCTTCCAGGTGTAACACGTCGGCGACCCTCACCGACCTGGAAGTCCCGCTTTCGGGAGTGAGGCCTGTCCAGATCTATGGGTTGCATCCATAGCTGTAGATCCCCCTCCGATCTTCCCGTCACGTTGACGGTTACGGACAGCCGGCTCTACCTCAAGCACCCGGCGCAACTCAGTGGGTCGGGGTCGGTTTGCACCACCGGAACCTCCACTCTTCCAGTGCGTCTGTTCGTATCGCTCCGCCATGCTAGCGATCTCTTCGAGCGTCCGGTACTCTCTGCTATAAAGACTGTCAACTCGCGATGGTAAGTACTCAGGACATTTTCTTTGAGTAACCTCGCCTAGCCCGTCGTACGATCGTTAGACTTTGGCCATCTTCATCCACTTCTCAAATAACCCTCGAACACGGTTGTGGAATTGAGAGTGGGCTTCCGTTGCCTTTTTCGTCGAGTCCCGAAAATGTTTACGGTACGTTTCAGCTTTTAGCCGATAATGGAAAAGAAGGGCCTTCTTGAGCGCATTATAATCGTCAGCATCGTCTGCAGCTAAGCCGTTGTAGACTTCACAAGCTGCACCTTGCAAAAAGGCTGAAACATTAATCGCCCAATGCTGCTCAGGAACTTTATGAGCGTGAGCAAGTTTCTCAAAATGTACGAGCAAATTATCGATAGACTCCTCCTTATCGTTGAACCGCGGCATGTTTATCTGGGTCATTCAGTGGTCGATGAAAGGTCGTCCGGTCCCTCTGGAAATCGTTCTGGCGTCGTCCGTATCGGTGTCCCTAGCTGCTAGCTTTACCTATTCCATTTCTAGAGTGTAAACAAGTGCCTCTCTCTCTCTCTCTCTCTCTCTCTCTCTCTCTCTCTCTCTCTCTCTCTCTCTCTCTCTCTCTCTCTATCGATATTTGCTTCACAATCACTGCAAGTAATTAAAGATCTACGAAGCATGCAAATATCAAATATAACCAACACAAGATGAGAAAATCATAAAAATTGAAAATACACAGGATGGAAAATAACTCACATCTATTTTACACTGTTCACTAATACTACTAACAAATAAACTTTAGGTCTTAAAATAATATGGTTGTAATTCAAATCCAAGACGAAGCGCCCACTGTAGCGATTGGAAGGTTTGGGATGGGGTACTTCCAATATATTAATTGAAATATTATGGAAGTTCCACCCTGGCTCGTGGAGTTACAAAGTTAAATTACTGACGAAATAGATGTACAGCTCTGAGACCCCAGTCAACAGCAATGCCGACGGTTAAATTATAGAGAACACGAAGATGAAATTCAAAATAATAAGAATTTAATAAAGTCGATAATATTCCCCCTGGCCTTGTGTTCTACTCATCTCTTCCTTTCTTTCCTCCAACTCCTCTTGGACTAAACTTCTCCCGACTTCTCTCCTTTCTTCTCCTTTCTTCCGTCTATCTCTCGGAGACTACTGGGACCAAACTGTAACTGGTCTGTCCCTCAAAGCTTCCTTTATAAGCTGTACCTAGAATCCTGTTCTAAGAATTTTCCCCGCCAATAATGCATGGCTGATCGGAGCTGATATCTTCTGGCAATCTCTCTAACAAACTATATAGCGAACTAAATCGTGCTGGCAGGTTTAAGGATATCACACTTAGCCCAAATCAGGGTCCCATCCCTATCTTGATTCTGACTGGGTGGCGCTGTGACCCTGTCGAATGGTCTAAGCGGCCAATTCAACCTTGCTGTCAGTCTGCGGGACAAGAAGTTAAGACACGTCCACTCCTTCGGGCATCTTCTTTGATCTGCACATGCTCTTCCACACCTAGGTGATAATTGCACTTCTGACGGCATTGGTCGGGCTTCCCACCCTAGCCATGGCAAACTTACGTAAGGGATTAGTGCTAGCCTGCGCTCATGCTTAACATTAAACAATGGTTTGTCAGAATTACTTTGATTATACATGTTTCTATACTATTCTGGGTCTGGTAAAACGTGACAATTATTATTATTATTATTATTATTATTATTATTATTATTATTATTATTATTATTATTATTATTATTATTGTTATTAGTATTAGTATTATTAGTATTTAACACAATGAGTAAAGAGAGTAGAAACCAAAGCCAAGCTTTGAAATTTTCAATAAAACTTTATAAATCTCAGTCTTGGTTTGACACAAATTATATAACTGCCAAAAGCGAGGCTTTAAGGTATCTAAGAGACTTCAGAATGAATGGCTCTCTTAAATGACTTGAAGATGATACGTTCAATAGAAATACGAAAAACAGCTCTTGCAAGAAGCTATAGTGACAGGGCCATACCATTTTAGCCTTCTATTGTTGACAGGGGTGAGGATGTCTTCATAATTGCCTACTTTGTACCTGATGGTGTTACTCACTTCCTTTGTGCTGTGGTTAACATAAGAAGTGCTAAGGATGGTTTTGTAGCATCTCATTTCAAGTGCCTGGATTCTTCGTTTTAAATCTGCAATCAGGGTCCATGACTCACATGAATACAAAAAGACTGAGATGACTAGTGCTATCAATAGTCTGATTTTAATTTTTAGACAGACATTATTGTCTCTCCAGATGGGTCTTAGCTTTGACGTAGCTGCTGTTGTTTATGCTGACATATATATATATATATATATATATATATATATATATATATATATATATATATATATATTCAATTGAACCGTTCTGTCATAAATTTAATTAAAATTTAAATGGAAAAGGATCAAAGAAAACGTCAATAAAATATTGGTGGATGTAAAAATTGAAACATTGTTTGGAGAAATGCATAAAATGTTATAATTTTAAAATGTCATTTGTACGCACTAAATAACATTCATTTTCCAATAAAGCATGGCTGGTTTTAATTCATTGTATGTAACTATTATTGAGGTGTTGCCTTTTTCTTTTCGATTTTCTTTTGTCGACCTCTATAATTACCACCCAAAACACCAATGTTAATACAGTTGTAACTTTGATCAATATTTGATAATCTAGATGAAAAATCCATATCCCATGATGGCTGCAGATAATCTAAATTTCGAATTAGCTGTCGCAAGGTTCATAATGACTAGGATCTCAGATGTGGATGGCCACATCTTCAAAAATGAGCCCAACAATACTGTATTTGGCAGGCTTAGTTTAAGTTCTTTTAACATGATCTTCTTCCTATATAGTGGGTGATGCCGATATTTATATAGCTACCAATTTAAAGAACAAGATGTCTTAATACTACTTTGTTAGAAAAACAATCAGCACAATAGTAATGCGTTAGTTGTACTAGCTGTCAATGTGTGATTACAACGCGAACATATGAATATAAATCCGAGGTCAGACACCTTTGAATATATATTGTTTTTTTTAAAAAGGTGGGTTGATACCACATACAGTGTCATGTACAACATAGAACTGTGCTACTGCAAAATTTAAGTTGCCACTTTACATTCTTTTGGGTCAATAACAAACAATTAAAACATTTGCTGACATTAAATTATTTAATTTTAAAAGAAATATTGCAAAGCTATTATTCTGGATACATATTAAACAAATTATAGATAGTGTCCTATGGAAAGATATGTTAAAATAATCAACAATTAATAATACAAAATATCATTCAATCTTACCTCCCCTTGATTCTAATTGAAACGAATAGCACGTTACAAGCCGTAGTTTGAAGTGAGTGAGTATAGCACTTTGACGAACATTTAATGACGAGTCTTACTCTAGTCTTAAATTTGGAGTATGCAGTAACATTTAGCTTTAATCAATCAAACGTATAGCTATGGATACGTTTTCTTTTGGAAGCTGGTTTATTTCCATTTACTAATCACTTAAATTTCACAACCTTTCTCAATTCAAAATGTAATTTTGATATATATGGGAGCTGTCGAGACGTACAGCAAAAGGTGGAAATGTTAAATTCATGGAATGTGTTATATTCTTACTTGACTTATGGTAATTATTAAACAGCTACAGTTCGTGCCAGCAAAGTCTGAATATTATTTTATAAAATAGTTATAAAGTGCAATTGTCCACCCTGTCAAAGTGCAATACTCACTCATGTCAGCAATCTTTCTTTGACAAGATACGAGAACAGAAGTTTGTATAATAGTCATTAGTATTACTTATAATATTGTTTCATGTTGTAACGTGGAAGAAGGACCTACACCTCTACCCTTAAAAACGAAACATATAAAGAAAGCGATAAACTATCCTTCAGACGGGTAAATAACTATACACTTAAGGAGTCATGCCATTATTTAGTCTGAAAACTGTTTTTATTGCTGTACACTATCTGCATAAAACAAAATCAGTGACAGCTGAGTTAACATTTTGTGCAATGTCAACATCAAAATCCAAATAGAGAAGAAACAAATATTGAGGATACTGTATTTGACATGTATACCTCTTTAATAAAACCACGAATTGAGAAAAATAAATTCATTTGGAATATTTCAAATAATTACTTAAAAATCCATTATATACACTTAGAACAACATTTATCTTATTGAGATGGTTTGTGGAAACAGCTTCATTGCCCTACGTATAACTTCATTTGGATGAATTATTGCGTACATTGGATGTTTCATCAGGGAAGTGTGAACACTAAACCATGGATATGCTATTATAAACATACTAAAACTGCAGCTTTTACAGTTATTTGTCAGATAGCGATTACTATACGGATGAAAATGATTACTTTGAAAAGATATTTTCACGCCTTCAACGCTCTAATATTGCCAGGTGGAAGAATATATTTTTTTTACAAATGGTGAATCCATATTAGTACACTAACATGGAATTGAACTATTGGTTTCAATCTTATTCTTAAATAACCCTTATCGAAACTAAAACAGCTACATGACTAGTGTACATAAATATATTATTCTTTCATAAACGTAGAGTCTCCCTCAAAGAGTTATGTAGAACTCAGATCAATTACATAGATTGCACGTTAATTAATTGTGATAATGCTGAATCAAAAATAAATGCTGAATCTTAAAATTGCACGAAGATCAAGGCCATGTAAATTGCAGTATAACTTCGCCGATTAGTAATTTTAGTATCATCAATTATTCCAGTATTATAGAGGCGATCCGTTTATAAAGACTTTATTATCATTGAAACTCCCTAATATTGACAAATACATAAAACCAATTTACAAATCAAGCCATCTTCAAAAGAAAATACTGTTGAAGTTTCAGTATATATATCTAATTTATAGCAAAGTTTAGACATTTCTGGTTATGGTTCTGCACAAAGGCTCTAAATTGTTTACTAACAGACATAGACCTACTATGTTCAAATTTGTAACATATCACACTGATCGGACATCAGATGTCTGAGGTTTCTAGCTCCAAATTATGCCGGAAACCGTCATTAACAAACCCGTTGACCATCATATCTGAGTCATCGTGAGTTTTACTATAGCCAACTCTTGAGTCGTCCGGCTTGTCCATATATGCCTGTTTTTGAGCCTCGTGCTCCCGTAAAGCAGCTTCGAGCGGGTCATCGGTAACTTTTTGGGTAAAATAATCATCTCCGTACATGTCTAGGGTTACCTCCTTTTCCTCCAATCTGTCTCTTGGACATATTTCAGCATCATCAACATCATTCTTATCGAGTGAATTTTCGCTGAATATTAAACAAGGTATATTAAACAACCTAGAACATATTTTCATTTGCTAATACAAACCAAACAATCTACACGACAGGGTAAGGTAATATTTGTTCTACAAATGTTAAATATTGTCTATTAAACAATTTTTAAAAAAAATATGTGATCAGATACTCCTCAAAGAAGAAACTAATAAGAAAACTCGAGCATTTTGAATCAAATCGGTGTTAGTACTTGAAATATAAGTAGTGGTATATTCTAATATCGGACAATTTTATGTTTTGCAAAACATAATTTGCATTCTCAAAATCTGTACGGAAAACCCTTGATCATTGCTCATTAAAATGATATGAAAAAGAAAACGTTTGCATCTTTCATTACTTGCCTTTTAATAAAAAAGCATTTGCCAACAGGAGCTAAGTTTGGATGAGAACATTATTGTGGTAGTTGTTATCTTAATTTAAGAAAAGTAATTTGTAGCTGCCAACTTGTATGCACAATTCTGTTTAAGTGAAAATTCAAAATATGGGTCAGCGTGTGTTCATATAGATGTTTGCAGCAAAGTTCACATGCCAGTGTTGGTAAAGATATAATGACGAACACAAGGTGCTACATAGTGTCAAATATTATCGGAAAAAGTAGTTCCATACAGAGCTTTCATCATAGATTATTGGCTGTACTACTCAAATGTTCACTTACAATGTTGACTACATTTACATTTGGCATTATCGAATTGGAATGCGGAATCTCAAAGAACAAATGAGTATTTATCCCTGAACATTTCTTGAAAGGTTTTGGTACACATAACATGTTGTATTATTACAAGCTCAGGAAAGATGCCGCCATCACCATGATGCAATACCTTTAGAAAAGATAAAACGAAAAGTGGATGCGACGACTTTTTAAATGCTTCTGTTTAATATCAAAATTCCAAAATCGTGGAAATATGAAATCAAAACCAATTTGGTTCTTGATACGCTTGATAAATAGAAGGATAAAGTAATGAACATGTACAAATCAGAACTCACTGAATTTTGTGTACAAAGATGGTTTTGTAAAAGGTCACAGACGCAACACATTTTTGTTTAAGAAATGTGGATACAAATAATAGATAGGAGTAATGAGGACTAGCCTGAAATTTGTAACTTGGTGAACCTTTGTACAAATTATATTACATTGATCTCGTTTGATTTTAAATTAATTCATAACGTAATTGCTATTAATACCTATTTGGAAACAACATATTGGACGAAGACAAATGCATTTCGTGTGCAAGTAATAACGGATGCCTTGAATGAAATTTTACTTGAACGTTTAGATACCGTTTTTCTAAATATCTATAAAAAATTGTCAAAATATTGCACATTTGTCAGCATAAACAGCTGTGTGCGATCTCTTGCTTATTGTTGCCAGACATTATAATTGCACTTGTAATTTTAATATGGAATATATACCATTCATGCTTTTAAACAAATAGTTGAAACGCATAAGAACATTGGAAAGTTCTGATAAGTTCAATAAACATTAGGACCAACACTTATTTTTAAAATGGGCATCAATCTGAAACATGTAACTAGTGCAATTGTTTAAGCAGGAACACATAATGTTAATATTGCCAAGTCTATGCCACCTAAAGGCTGCATATTTTTATCATTCTCTCTAATACTGTGTGTTTTAATACATTACATACTATGTGTGTGTATTCTTTCCTTTCTTTCGCTGTGTATTATATTTATAGTCCCTAGATTACTCGTTAACCAGAAATGTTTAATTTTAAGTTCACATTATGATGGTTTTCCTCGATTCAGTGGTGAGCCAATTACTGGGAGAACAGCACAGTTCACTCCTATTTTATCAATCTCATTTATCCAAAATTTCATGAAATGAAAAATCTGCTCTTAAACCAATGTTGTTTAAGTTTTGTCTTTCTTGCAAAGAAATAAAAGCACCTGATCTCAGAATCTGCAGAAAGCTTTAGTTTCTGCTACAAACTGTGAATAATAGCAAATATATTACTGGTCCAGATAGCTGTAAAATAGTTCCTATAAGGCAGCCATTTTGAGGTAATTTAACGTTACGTAATGCATGAAAGAACAATGCAGATTTAATGGAAATATTGTTACAATTGAAAGACGGCACTACGGTGTCCATATCATCACACTTAGAGGATAGTATTCCGAGTTTAAGTTACAAAGATATAGTGCCAAGCGTACGGAGCATCTGCTATTTAATGATTTTAAATGTTTTAGTGTAAGGCATAACAAAAACTAACACGAATAAATCAAATAAGCACAGAAAACTACATACACTACCATATGAATCAGAGTTAGTAGATACAAAGCATAAACAACTAATAATGAAACTATAAACGACTCTTGATCAGCTAGAAAATATATAGATTTACTCTAAGGAATCTGATATTAACGAAGATTGCACAATACCTTTCTACGAAGCAGTGGCTTCACAGTAGATAAAACAAAAGGTGCTCTGTATAATATGCCAACGATAGCAGTGTTAGTATTGTTTTTGTGTCTTGGTAAATACAAACATATAAATTCAAGACATATAATAAATATATTTTCAAGTTAACGTTTCCAGGTGTAAATGTTTATATGCGAGGCCACGTAATTTAGCTAATGGACTGTTCAGATTGTAGACTACCATACATGTTATATGGCTGCTCAGGTATACAGAAGTCCAATACTAGAATGAACTTAAATGGGTTATAACTGAACATTGCAATATAACAACAAAATTCTGACCTCGTTTATAGCTTACACGAGGCTGGTTTCCTAACAATTTTTCCAGTGGATCAGGTTTTGTCAACCGATTTTGATTACCTCTGGCACAGAATGTATCGTAACGTTTGTGGCGACCTCTAGTTCAAGATTGTTATGTCAATAAAATAATGTCATCTTCTGGCCAAGACATTAGTGTGAAATCAGAAGCCCATATGTGTATTTCATGAAAGTGTGTGTCCATTTTCCCAGGTCACTTAAAATATTTGGTAGCCAATATCTTTGGATATCCTCATATAATATTGAAGACAGCACGACCTTATATGTTAAATAGTTTGAAGACTGGATCGTGTAAGCTACACAAATTTGTTTCTTAAACTGTTTAATTCCAGTGGTCAATGGTGTTTCATAAAACTTAGCAGGACATAAAGGAGCTAGATTGGGGCTTTTCAAACATTAGACAATGGTTGATGTTTAACGTGGTAGTAAATGGTCCAGGATTTGTATTTTGATCATTACTATCTATTCGCAACAATGCAATATAAATACATCAGTCTTTCACTTTTCTTACTAGTTGGATAATAAGTGTAACAATTGTGAAACACAATATTATGCGCACATAACCAATTTCAATTTCAGCGTCCGATTTTTCCTAAGCAAAGTCTAATGACGAAAGACAATAAAATCACCATACATGTTAAAGAAAGATATTCAGTAGAAGCAAACTTAAAAGCAATACACACAAAATATGCTATTTTAACTAGATGGAAGTCTTCTTCAGCCTTATCGTTTTGTATTTCAGATTTACCAAATACCAATAAAATTGCTTTCTCCACTTTTGTCAAATTCTAACCAATTCCTGTGTTTTTTATATTTCTCCAATTTCTGAACTGATTTCGTGGTATAAAAATGCGGAACATTTAATAACTTGGCCTTTATAGATTACATTCTCAATAGATCTTTCTTACTCGTTAGTTCACAACGAAATAAATACAATTCGCAGACAATCCGTTCACATACTCAGTACTCAAATGAGCTGAATTAGCTGTTTTGCTCTTTACTTTTTGGCTGATTCATAATCATATGTAATAAACGACCGCAGTGAATACATGCAATGTAATTAGCTAACAGAAACCATTAAATCTCAGTCTATCTTCTTGTTGTGTTTAATACCATTTCGAAGCACACGATAGGCTGGCTATACATGGCGGTCAGTATTAATAGTGGAGGAAGAACCCGGCCCCCCTCCCCCCCCAGAAAGAACAACCGACCCACGAATCTGAGACTCGAACCCACGCAGAAAGAGATGAGATGGCAGTGATCCGTAACGGAAAGCGCATTAAACCACTCGGCCACTCGGGGCCCCTTAAATCTCAGTCTATCAGTTAAAGATGGATCTAGTCATGATACGGAAAAAAATAAGCATGATATATCTTATCAAAACATTACAATCCTTTAATACAGTACTTGTAAAGTGTCAATAATTTATACGTACCTCGTAGTGTCAATGATTTATACGTACCTCGTAGTGTCTGTGATTTATGCGTACCTCGTAGTGTCTATGATTTTTATGTACCTCGTAGTGTCAATGATTTATACGTACCTCGTAGTGTCAATGATTTATACGTACCTCGTAGTGTCTATGATTTATACGTACCTCGTAGTGTCTATGATTTATACGTACCTCGTAGTGTCAATGATTTATACGTACCTCGTAGTGTCTATGATTTATACGTACCTCGTAGTGTCTATGATTTATACGTCCCTCGTAGTGTCAATGATTTATACGTACCTCGTAGTGTCAATGATTTATACGTACCTCGTAGTGTCAATGGTTTATACGTACCTCGTAGTGTCAATGATTTATACGTACCTCGTAGTGTCAATGGTTTATACGTACCTCGTAGTGTCGATTTCCTGATACATCGGTGGTGCATGTGAGACGTTGAGAAGAGGATTTTCCCTGTAACAAATTAAAGCGGTAATCAAAGGACTCTTCTGTTGTTCAAAAACAATCCATGCATTGGTTATTATTATTGATGTTATTATTTATTCAGCGATCATTGTTAAAAGATGACTTTGCGTGCATTTTGTGCTTTTTTTGTTATAATTAATTATTTCCGAAATTATTGCTATATATAAACAAAAGAATAATCTTTCACAAAATTCAGATTATCTATTCCACGATTTATTTCAAAATTCTACCTTTGGAAAGGTACACGAAATAAATTTCACAAGATACTCAATCTGGTTAGCTTGCAGTAAATTCCTTTTTATTTTCAAACACATCTACATTGGCCTAACTCTTACTCAAAGCACTGAATATAAGTTTCACACATTATCCTCGTCTTCCTTAATAAGTGTTGAGCCAATTCAATTTATTCTACGACATAATCTAGACTGAGAATGCATGCTACGTAAACTGTTAATGAATATATTTTTTTATTCCTTTTCTTAAAGTTTAAAGTTGCAGAGTTTTTCTTAAAGTGATTTCTGAATTTTTCTTATCTGAATATATCATATCCCTTATATATATATATATATATATATATATATATATATATATATATATATATATATATATATATATATATATACGCACAAACACAAAGTAAAAAGGAACCTAAAACGAACTCGCTAAAGTGGAGGTTAAAGTACAGTCAATTTGCGCTACGTCATGAGCGAAAGTGATCATATAAAAATGTAAGTAACTGAAATAACAAATGATATAAATATGGACAATAAGGTATGGACTTGCTTAAAATATAATCCATTATACCATGAGTTAATATTTCGTCATCTTCATATTGATATTTGCTGCTCTTATTCCCGATCTTACATCTATAACGTGGAGGTCTAAAGTAGATGTTATTACGACTCTCTAGTCTTTAAAAGCGCAAAAAATCAACACTTTTAGTTTTGAAACGTAATTTATTTCCCTAGAATACAAAGTAAGCATTTGAAACCAACTTATATTAATTCCAATTAAGTTCCAACATTCTCTAAATAGTTGTATCCCCTGTACTATCGAATAAACGTTTTAACTGTAAATAAGATCCAGCGTGAAAGGTGGTAATGTGCTTTTACTGACCTGTGCCATTGTAATGTGACAAATGTCTTGAGGAATCACAATGTTATAATGGTTATTCTAAGAGATAAAATTAACTGACGGCATCGGAGAGTAGGCTTGAGAATATTTTGTCTTAATAAATTAAAATTTTATCCACACTAAATGTTCTGCAAGAAATATGAGACTAATACATCTTACATGTTTGTTTAGTTCAGACATGTATTTTTGGTTGTTGATATTTCAGTAAGGTAAAATACTATTTTTGTTGAATTGTTACTACTACTACTACTACTACTACTACTACTACTACTAATATCAACAATAATAATAATACTTTGTTCCCATACCCATTGTAGATCATTGGTTTATCTTTATTTATGGAAAAGACATTCTGACTGTTTGATGTACCATAGGTAAGATGTGATTTAAGGGGGGGGGGGGACGGTGTGCGGATGAATTTTAGGTTTACGAAGCATAACGTTGTATTCCGATGGTAAATGTTTCACGTTGAATAAAATAGTTTTATGCTAACAAAACTGAATATCAAGAATAAAGATGCACATCTACCTACTTGTGTGCATATATATTACTTCCAGGAAGGACAAAGTCGTCTTTCTTTGTTCTGTTTACTTCTTTCTCTGTTTAAAAGTAGAATACCAGTATAAATGATTAGATAAATAATGAGTGATAATTTGTGTCATGTTTCCTTTTCGCTAATTACTTAACTAGTAAATAAAGCAGTGATCCATATGAGGTACCTATGAAGGGTAATGAACGCCACGGAATTTCAGTTTGAAAAAGTTATAAAATTAGATTCTGGATATATTTTTCATGCACAATTTTGACAGATTATTTGCGTTTGGAGTGCCATAAACTGCGTACGTCATCTCTGAGGAAAGTCTGTTATTGCCATTTAATTTCACTGCACAAAGAAAGTGTCTGATGAGGTTATAAGAAAACTTTTTAAATATTGTTGTTACTTACCTGGTGGCATTGCCGCTCTCAGTTTTCTCTTATATCTAATAAATAAATAGATTTTATCAGCATGTAACACATAAATCGTAACCTTGACACAAACGCAGCAAAATATTGGATAGTAATTGGAATTATGATGCAAAACTAATTCTGTTATGTGAATGATACCGTATATTTGGGCTGACTTATTAGAACATACTAATTAAAAGACCCGATGCAATAACAATTGAATACTTTATATCCATTATTAAAGCCTTAAATACAATTTCCCACTACATAGTTGCATTATTGCATTTTCACTGATTTAACCATTTCTTAATATCAGCAACAAAGACAGTCGTGTTAGGTATAATTTTAGACAGCAGCTGTCATTAACTATAATATATTCAATTGTGATCCCCTTAATGTCAACGACGTATCGTTAATCTTTGGAACATTATATTATTTTAATTATATATATTTAGAGGATGTGTATGATCACCATATCGAACTAAATCTCTTACAATGATATATATATATATATATATATATATATATATATCCGAAGTAAACGTCTATACAAATAATTAGCGATCATGTTCGACACATTTTGAAGTTCATTATGCTGTAAAAATTATGAGCAGATTTTTCGTGTTTCTAATTTGTGAATGTAAGGAAGAATGATACAAAATAACTTAGAGATACTTTATAAAAGTATAACTGAAAATATGAAGATCGGTTTTATATTTCTAAAAACTTAGAATTCCAGACGCTATGAAAATGACCTTCCAGAGCTGGAACAGAACATATATCCCACGATGAGAACCACCAAAGTCAAAAGGGCAATCACAGCAGCCAAGACATATATTGTTTTACTTGATTCATTCTCTGTATTGGCAGACTTCAGGCTTGACTGTTAATAATAAAGAAAGAATAATATTTTGACTCTTGTTTGACTGCAACGGTCTCGATTATCTAATATAAAAATCAGCAGTTGAATTATTATTATTATTATTATTATTATTATTATTATTATTATTATTATTATCGGTATTATTATTATTATTATTATTATTATTATTAAATTTGACTCTCAGAAAATATGTCAAGAACCAGACAGTTAAGTAGTGGTAATCGGTATATTAGAAAAGTAAATTACAGTTAGAAAATATTCGGCCTGAATTGCAAAAATAAACAGACTTGTATTATCCTACATTTTGGATTGAGAGCTTTCAGAAAGGAAAATAAATGGTGAAAACATGTATTTCTACTTACTTCGATGCTAACTATGCCGTGCTTCATTCTAGCATAATATAATCTGTCAGCATATTCATCAAGCAATCTGCCAAAAATAAAGTATCGTTCATTTTCCATTTAATGCTCTCTTTTATCAAGATCATTTACAGATGCATGTAGAAAATGAGTTAGTCTTTCATTTTGCAACTGAACACTTCATTCAACACGTTATATGTCGTTCGTTCGTATTGATGTAGTACTTTTGGAATTTTAATTATACAGCTCATGAATTATTTGTATAATTTTCATGAACTTATACAAACCAGAGAAAGGGATGTATATACAATACATAAACAATTTTAATAAGAAAAACAGACATTGCAGGTGTCTGTGTTGTTTTCCTGCATACGATTAAATCCAATCTTCTTTCTTTACTGCAATCTAAATAGAATTTAAATGGATTGTCAATTAATTATACCTCTTGGCTTCCTCGGCTGACAATACTTTATTGTTCTTGTGATCCTGGATGTGGAAAAATAGATCTGTTCTGAAATGTAATGTAATTAAAGGACACGATTAAAATGATGATTCGGTATTTATACATTTCATAAATTAATTTTAAAACATATCATATTATACATAACATCAATTACTTTCGATTGCGTCAACTTCAAAAGATCTGCGAATTTTAAAAGATTGTTGGATGAATTTCATGTTCTGGGTGAACTCATGGGGCCACACGAGCAGTGCATGACAACATCAGCTTGTGTTTTCCATTTTAATATGTATATTATTTTTATACATGAAAGTGAAAAATACTCGTTGGTCAGTGGCAAATTATGGCTTCACATTTGAGTTAATATATACACAATTCTTCTAATTATTTATAATTTGACTATTGTTAACAAATTGATCATTGCAACTGAAACAAGTACCTGTTCTAGTGAGATCTTTAAACAAGATGATCGGAAGCAAATCAGCATTATAAAGCAAAAAGCAAGTATTTTGATTATATTTAAAATAAATTAATGAGAAAGCACTAATATACTCTCAGACATTGATATGCGCAGAATTTCTTTCTGATAGTGAGGTAATTAATGTGAATATACAAAAAATAAACTGAATTAATATTAACCACTCAACTATCTTTCAAAGACGTGCGAACAAAATATATAAAAAGATGTTCTCTATAATAAATTGTAAATGATGAATTGTAAACGAAGTATGCAAAAGATATGAGTATTTACATTGTTTTCATAACCGAATTAGTTAATAGAAGGTAGACCATACGCCTATGAGTAAATGCTTGCGAAAATTTCTTCACAAGTAATACAAGAGATATTAACAGTGAAACATCAACCCAACGTAATATATGTTGTTGTAAAACAAACGTCATTTAAGGCCATTACAAGTTATAAACTTGTGTTCGCATTTCAATATGACATCAAATTTGACATTTGGTATATACTGGCCAATAAAAACATCTGTCGTATAGTGTAAAGTGTTCAATAATTTACCGTATTATTATTACGGAATTTAAGCCAGTAGAATGTAATACCTTTATTACCGACTAAAGTCGACATGTATTTAAATTACAGAATTTTAAAACCGATTAAAACTACAAAATCAGTTGGTTTTCCGTTTTTTTTTTGGTTAAACAATACGAAGTATATCTATCAAGTCAGTATTGAAAGTGTATGAAGTGTTTCGTTTCTAATATAGCTGTTTCTGAATAAATATAAACTCAGATTTAAACCTTATGCATAGTGATATTTGTTTTTATTCGCAAATGCAATTAATATAATTAACAATCAGAAAATTCAGCATATACTTACTTCATTGTATCCACTGTCCCGTCATCACCTTTGTGATCCACGATGCTATCGTACACAAATAGTAAGCCCGTCACATTGGTACAATCGCTGAAAAATATTTAATGGAGTTAATGTCACTGTAGTCATTGTATAAACTTAGTTACGGTGTTTTTCAAAACCGATCACGTCTACATAGACATTATGGATTTGTGTACTACGTGAAAGATTTACTGACCTTCACAACTTAAGAGCAAGACGACATGTAAAACGCACGCATGTGCAAAACTGAAAACTTGACAACAAAAGTGCCCAAACGAGCAGGGGATAGCTGATGGTTTGAAAAAAGCACATGGTAACAATTTGATGAAGGAGTTTACATATTTCAGATTACACAATATACAAAAGATTGACCGTAGGAGTTCATCACAAAAATTCATAATGGGCCAACTGTTAAAAAATGTACTGTTAGACTCTTAAAATACATACATTCCCGATGAGCTGTTCGGCGTGGGGATTCTAAATTGACAGAGAGGAAAGGCACTTGTACATATGACCTTGAACTGCGTAGACGTGACAAAAACTGACTTGTTGAAGCTGAAGAAAGGTTTCATTCGCAACGTAGGGCAAGCTAACTACGTGCCATACATATGTTAATTTTTTGTTTTAAAATACTTAAATCTGAAAGACTCGTAGTACTGATTTAGCCCACTTGGTAAACCTATGCATACACCATGATAATAACAATTGTATAACTAAATTATTCATGATTAAATTACTTATGATTAACCATATATTTACAGTATCGATGCATCGTGGATGACATATTCTGACAAATACAATAGATACAAACATGTGCTTTCAATTTCGCAGCAAAGATTTCAGATTCTAAATTCAGTACTGAGATTACAAATTGAAGAATATTAAAGGACTAAATTAGATCAAGAAATTAATGTCTATTGTGCAGCTACTGTCGCGATAAGCTCTCAGACGATTCATTTTACTAAAATATATCTTTTATTATTAACCAATTGTGAGCTTTCATCTAATTCTTGACTATTTTCCCACAGAAATACGAGTAATATTGACCAGCGATAAACATTAAAATGAAGAAAAATATCATTCTCTCTTAAATGTGACATAAAGTGTTTATGATTTTTTTTAAATATCTAAACATACTTATAATAATATTGCAATACTAAATTTGCTTCCATGTTCCTGTATTTATCTACGATTAAATACACCTTATGTTCATCAATAGGTAAGTATAACTGTTCCACTCCACAAATCATGCATGGGTACATACAGTCATTTATCCCGACAGTAAACTATTATAAATGAATATATATATATATATATATATATATATATATATATATATATATATATATATATATATATATATATATATATATATATATATATATATATATATATAACACTCTCAACCTTAATGAGTTTTCCGTCATCAAAATTATGTTAAATACAATTATATTAATTAATGCTGGCTATTCAGTACATATTAAAATACTTCACCTCAAAATTTCATCTTTTATCGTAGCTACTTTGGCACGACTTCCTTGAAGCGTCATTTTCAAAACTTGCGAGTCAGCAATCAAAAATATCTATTAAAAGAAGATTAGGATATATTATGTGTAATTAGTTAAGAGTGATAATGTATTCCGCTAAGATACAATGTGAAAATATAAGAGTACCTTACATTATTGTGAATATAATCCCAGTTAATCCTAAATGTTGTATCACAAATCAAAACGTTTAGAATGTTCTGAATCAATTCCAATAATCTTTAATCCTTTGATGCGCCGATATGTATTAATAAGCTGATGTACTAGATGCATCCAAATGGTAGAACCCCAAAATGTCTTTGAATTAATTCATAATATTTCGAAAATTGTGTTGTAGTCAAAGCGACATACAACACTTTTTAATTTCAATTTATAAATGAAACCCCTCATTATTCTCAAATTGAATATGAACAGAACAGTAAATGACTCCAAAGGTTTCACTTAAAATCGGAATAAACAAGTGTTTACTGCATCCTGTATATACAGACTATCACTATATCCATGACCATATAGATTTTTTTAAAAATAAAGTACACTACGTTGTAAAATAATTACTTCCGGATCATTCTAAGTTCTAAATAAGATTAGACATTGAACTCAGTTGAAGTAAACCTCTTTCAAAGTATAATGAAAGTTAGGTATGATATAAGTGTTCTCTCAATCACGAAGGAACATTAAGAACAACATATACATTATATATATATATATATATATATATATATATATATATATATATATATATATATATATATATATATATATATATATGTCAATATGCTCATATTTTAATAGAAATAGGAGAGTGCCGGGTGAAGATATATTTGGGATATATCTCTACCAAGAGTAAATTTACATTACATTTATAATTTAGCACGGTTACTCTTTCCATTGCTTGAATAAAGCAGTATACAACAAAATTACTGGCCTATTACTAATAGATAAAAAATTGAGAGACCTTAATCGTATTTTCCATGACAGAATATTCAGGTAAATATGTGTCGAGGGAGATATTACATAGGTAAAACACAGTTTAATACATACTAAACAATAGGCCGTGTCATTTCCTGCATCATCGCTTACAAGAACGGTAACGTTAAAGAACCCAGACATGTCTTCAGTGTAATACATGTTGTTTACAATCGTTCCATTCCGAGTGACGCATACTGGATTTTTGCAACGATCTTCCCTCGGTTGTCCACTTAAACGTTTTTCTAGATCTGTTGTTATTTGTAATGTAAACATTTCGAATTTCCATTTGTCGATGGCATTCTTTGGTGAATCATCATCGGTAATATAATTCTGTTGAAAATTATGTAGAGGAAATAATACTGATCAATTATTAGTTAATGTATCAATTTTATGTCAAATTATAAATATAATATCTAATTAAGAACAATTATATCTCATTTTCCATGAAAATATCAAAATAAAACATGTGATAAAGATTGTCTTCAAGATTCATTATTTATATGTAAAGCTGGCACAAAGTAAAACAGAATGTTATTGCTACATCGTTTTCGACAGCCAAACAATATTATATTATCACATACATTCATGTTAATGAAAATCACTTTTGTGTGGTTTAAGTGAAATAAGTTGTTCTATTTCAGACATTGTTAATAAATGAAACATGTACAGACAATGACTTAGTGTCTAAGAAAATAAAGTCATTGTTTCGTTTGGTACCCATAATATTCCAGTGTCCTCTGATAAGAGGAACACATAATATGGTTGAAATATCAGTACATGCAGAAATAAAATTATTTTCATGTTTATGCAGTTTTATGAAGAGAGAGAGAGAGAGAGAGAGAGAGAGAGAGAGAGAGAGAGAGAGACCTTCAGCTCAAATAGCTCTTTGCCTGGCTCCATATTTCTTCTCATTCCTACTCTTAAGTCGCTTCCTTGTTTAAATTGTGGACGGTTGTCATCTACATCCAACACCGTAATGGTGACAGTTGCTGTATCATGATACATAGTATAAGTGTATTGTAATTGAATTTATTATTAACATAATAGTTTGGGCCCTAAATCGTTCATGAAAGACAAACAGACGCAAAATTAAATAAAATATTACATAAAATTAAGAGGTAATCGGTGTACATGTTGGTAACAGAAGCAGGACCTTTTCAGTTTTTCAACCAGCAAGTGCTCACTATATTAAAATGTTATGCAGTTTTAATGTTATTGCAAATTTACAATAACATACGTCAACACTTACCAACAAAGAGAGCAATAACACTTTCGTAACGTAGTTTAAATGTCTTAATTATCTATGCTAGTTTCGGTGTCCCCGCATCAATTATTTTCGTTATCGGTCCCATGAGACGACTAGAACCACTTTAGTCGTTAATTGCCTTGCGGGGGATCCATGGGCGCACAGGTGGTTGGAGAGGATTATGTCGTCGGCCCTAAATATTCTATTACCGTGTGGACAGAGGATGGTCAACAGTTCGTGCCTTCATGGCCTGAATCCGCTCTTCTGCTGCAGCTGTCATGTTGGCCTCGCAATCAGCAGTGCCGTTACCGATAGAGGAGACCCCTACACCCCTGTCCTGAGCAGTGTGCTCCAACGTGTCAGAGTGTATGTCATAATCCACACAATACTATCTTCAAGGTACCTTAGTAGCGTTTCCTCTAGCCTCCTTTAAAGAAGATTTCTGTGTACTAGATTGTCATAGAGGAATATTGTTGCAATCAGATGGTCTGGCATGCGAGCCACATGGCCGCACATAGCAACTGTGACTACATCAGGATTATGTGGATACTAGACAGACAGGCTTGCGCAAGGACCACACTATCCGGCTGTTAATAGTACGCCATCATATGCATATCATATGTCTTATAATGTACAGTATTTGAAAGAAACGGTGGAAGAGAAACAATATAAAAGTACAGAATACATATGAGCAAGAATATGGATGGCAATACATTAATATTTAATATTTAATATGTAGCTGAAACGTGTTTGCTAGTGTGCATACTTCGTGTTAGTGTTTTATGTATTAGTTTGAATACGATAGTGAGCATCGCAACAGTGAGAATACGAATAATAAGTATACATGATTAAACTGTTTGGGATACATGATGTGCTCAGTAATCAGAGTTAAACTGACTAGTTTATTTACCTTCGCCTACTATGTCAGATATACTTTATTACGATTTTTAACGTAGCTTTAACAATATTTCAGTCATATCGCTACGATGTCTGCAGTGAGGCAGTTTATATTAATGTCTAGCACTGGGGCATCATGCCGCAGACATGTGGCATTATGTCCTACCTAGTCACATTATCCTGACACCAGGCCGACCACACCTAACACTAACATCTTGATGCTGAGCGTCAAGCGAGGCAGCTGTTAGTACCATTGTGTAAATCTTTGGTATGACTCGGCCAGGTATCGAACCCACGACCTCCCGCTTACCACACCTATAAATAGGTTTGTTAGATCAAGAATATTTTTTTTACGATACATTCCCCATAAAATGCATTCGCTACTAAACCGTTATCAAGATATGACAGGTCTTTATGAATATTTCACTGGAATGTCAAATCGGAAGCTCAATCTATATCGTATTACATTTATGCTTATATATATATATATATATATATATATATATATATATATATATATATATATATATATATATATATATATATATATATATATATATATAACGCCGATTTTCGAATGTATCCAATTAAATTTTATTGCATACTTTTAACTCATAGCTCATTTTGCTGTCTCAATAAACATGCATTAAAATGTTCTTTTATTCTAGCGCATATTATTCAATAGCTTTCTTTGGCATACAACATTCAAATTGTTTCGAGAGCCAGACGTATACCTAAATAGTTACATAAATTTCACTGATATTTCCAGGTTGACCATTTATGGGAACAGATAAGGAATATATCCAGTTAAAATTATTTCAATCATCTTGTAAGGAAAGAAATTCAATTCTCTAAGAATGTTTTTAAATCCTTGACGCTTATCAGTATTCTTTTAATAAAAGAGAAAAGTTATTAGATCTATATCATTAAGTATGTGTCACGCATTCACCTGTTGCAGTCTGAGGCGCATTATACTCGGCTCCGGTATCATTTACCAAAATAGACAACTCCAGCTTTGCCACCGTCTCACGATCAAGTGAGGAGTTCACATATAATGTTCCACTTGTCTCATTAATTCCTATGTATCTCTGAAATATATATATATATATATATATATATATATATATATATATATATATATATATATATATATATATATATATATGTGTGTGTGTGTGTGTGTGTGTGTGTGTGTGTGTGTTGTACTATCAGAAGTGAAGTCAAAAAGAATTGCAACATGGAAATCGAAAACGGAAAAGGAAAATATATCGATTGTTAGTTAATATGCTTTAGGTATTTGTCAATTTCACAGAAAAAGACATGCCAGCACAAATCTAGTCATTTAACAATCATTCATTATAGTCAACATGATTGGTATAAATAGTCAAAGCTTTCGGCCTTTTTTATCTTCTACTCTAATTAGAACGTACTTCATATAAGGTGATAACATTGTGATTTCTTCTCTTCTTTGCACTGCCTTTTGTTAACAGACGCACTCTCATGTTTATATGCGTGGCCATAAAAATAAAGCAGGGCTTGTAACGAAGTTAATATTTCAAAGACATATGATAAAGATAAAAATGTATCACTTCAAAAGGAGATCTAAGAACCTAAATGCAACGTGTACATTTGTCCCCCGATCACGTGATTCTGAGAAATCGGTGAATCCACCCCGATGCTAAAGAAACTAAATGTAAATAAACTTGCCATACAAAATTAATGTGACTTCTAAAAGTTATGGCATTGAGAGAATAGTTAGGTGCAGTAAATGTGCAACGTAATAATAATAATTCGACGGATAGGAGTGACCATTGCTATTGATGTGAAAAATGCAAACATATCTTTGAAAGAACAGTATGTCCAATTTCGTAAGAAACATTGTTCTAGCATTGTGTTAGCAATACATAACGTTATGTATTGAAGTACAATAAAACTTAAAGGACTGAGAGAACAAAGTGGTTACTTACACACTATTAAAATCAACATATGTTATGGTCATTAACAATCTATATTGGCAACAGAGATTATTCTGCAACCAATACCACATGTTTTCAAGAGATATGTAAGTAGGAACATCATTTAGACGTAGAATACATAATTTTCATTATACGAGAGAGATTCATGTTTTTCCCCGAAAACTAAAATCTAATGTATTTAAACATTAAAGTTGAGCTGAATGACGTGTTTGAACATTAGATTTTTTCATGTTTATTTGCATTGCATTATACAGATAAACTCAATCACCACATTAATGTACCTTTCACGAGCTAAAACCAGCATAACATAAATTAACAGAACAAAGTATACCCTAATCTTCCGAACGTTTTAAATCACGCCAGATCAAGACCTAAGCTTTTCGTATTACTATTTGCGCTATGCATGATCCAATAGGGTATGACATTATAGATGCCCATAATATAAAACCATTCACTTACCTGTACGATAGCGTCCTGAACGGTCTGGTTATTCTTATCCCATCCCTTGATAGTTCTTATAGTGTAACGCAAAGAAGCATTTTTATCTGGGTCTACAGCACCGCAGGTCACCATTAGGCTTCCGATGGTACTATCCTCGCGCACGTCGTCGATACAATTGACATTCGTAAATTGTGGCGGCTTATTGTTTACATCTTCAATGATGACGCTTAATGTAGTCGTGGAAGTATAGGGATTCGCACCCTGGTCTATGGCAAAGATTATCAAATTATACGAACTTACTTTATCCCTATCAAAGTGAGCACCGGTTTGGACTGATACAATACCGGTAGAACTGTTGATCTGGAAATAGTCAAACCTTGCAACGGCGAAGGATATCTGTTTGTTTCTTGCGGTTTTATCTCCATCAGTGGCATTGATTTGAGCAACGAATGTACCTGCAATCAAAATATACAAGTGAATTATAAATTCAAAAATATTGTACCCCTATAGGTGTAAATAGTTTCTCTTATTGCTTCTGTGATCAGTTCACAGAGTTTGTTATGCCTTGTGTTGAAATGTATCGATCGTATGATTTCTGTCACAATGTTCAGTCGTTCTGCATTTCGCTTTGTGTTGCAAACTTTACTCACACAAATGAAATTAATTAGTTTTGAGATCATAAAAGGATGATTTTCTTTTGTTGTTTTAAAAGGGACGTTTCCACTGTATTAGCTATTTATTTAGCGACGAAACTGGGGCTAGGTGCCATTTGCAATAACTCAGGAAGGCAGCTGATCCGTGTTGGCGTGCGCGGTATCGAAACCCACGAATCTCGTATCATTGAATTACGTTTTAGATACGCTTCTTAAGCTACCACGTCTCCTCTAAATTATATATATATATATATATATATATATATATATATATATATATATATATATATATATATATATATATATATATATATATATATATATATATATATATATATATATATATGTGTGTGTGTGTGTGTGTGTGTGTGTGTGTTAAAATTAATCTTAATAATAATTTTGTTGACATGTGTGTGGAGTTGGATGGGCAAATCAGGCTTTTGCGACGTGGATAATGTATAGAGAAATATGTCAAGTGGGAGGTGTAGTGAATTATCTCAACATATTTTGATGTGGAGACGTCAAACATACATACATACATACATACATACATACATACATACATACATACATACATACATACATACATACATACATACATACATACATAATTCTAGGAAAATGAAGCATGAGTGAGATGGAGAAACATAACATTACAATAAAACTGCATCAACCTTCAACTGAAGTTTCCTTTATGGCTCCGACGTATCCGTTCATGCTGAATTGTGGTGCGTTATCGTTCACATCCTAGAGGAAACCATTAGAAGCTGTTAGCAACATTGCATCTTTGCTAAAAAAAATATTCATTCATTAGCTTAAGATATTGTCACAAATCTGAAGAACGTTTTCCGAGTAAACTATTACATGCGAGATGGAACACAATGTTTTTTATTATGCATATCAGTTGTGGCTTAAAGTAAAATATGTGATTTCCTTTTATAATGAAAAGTGGAGCTAAACTTTGGCTTGTTTTATTAGCGGTTCTAGATCTAAATTAGTTTTTGTTTTGCTGAGAATGGTAAATTTTGAAGGGACGTTTTGTATTGATCTCAGACTAAACACTAAAACTTCCCACTATACTGTTTATATTGTCTTCTCCTTAAGCACTTTTTGTGCTATTGAGTTGTTTGACTGATTTTCGTCCCTGACTTTGGGAGCAATGTATCACCAAAACAATACTCCTTAAGGAAATAACATAGTTCTCATGAGGTTGAATCACATTTCGATCATAGATCTAAATATACGATAGTAACGACATGTCAGATTTAAAAATCATGGTCTGATTTTGTATATAATCAATGTCAAACATAGTTCAAAGAATGCATGAATAGTGGTACGTGTTGTAATGAACCTTGCATTGCTCTTCTCAATAATATAAGAGGTAGTGGCCAAAGAAAATTGAGATGTTGAGAAGGTGGTGAAGTACTAATAATGTGTGTAGTGGCACTATTCCTGTTATTGGAAAAAATACTTTATTGTAATAGAAACAGAAATTAGGGCATGAGAGTGATGCCAAAGTGTTGATGCTTATTGTTGTCATGACAACCAAATTAGGAGCAATAATGTCAGCAAAATACCAGAATGAGTGGCAGCGGTATTAGTATTGTTTACGATTTTGTCAATATTTATCGTGATTATTGAAAGCAGAAAACAAAGTATATTTATCGCCGACAAGTGTTGGTGCTGTTGTTGTATCGTTTATTTAAGTAAAGGGATAAGAAGAAAATAAATCTGTGCAATATCAGCGAAATACGACTTACCTGAACTACAATAGTAACTGTAACATAACCAGATACATTGTGTGCTCCGTGATTATAAGCATATAAGGTAAGATTGATCACTCCATTACTCTGATCATTTAGAGCTTCGTAGTCAAGCGTAGACAATAGCCTCATTGCTCCCGTTTCATTGTCGATGGTGAAGTTTTTGCCAAATGTGCTGATAGATTCGATTTCGTATAACACCACTGAATTGTTGCCTTCATCTTTATCAGCTGCCTGGCAAATATATACCATACTCTCACATTAATCTGACTGTTCTATGCGATCGGCATAAGCAACCTAAATGTATGGAAATGTGTGTTAAATGAAACAAGATTAAGAAATCCTAAATTTATGTTATATACTTGGAGACATCTTGACCATAATCACTGGTGTTACGTGTATAGCATCTAATAAACAGTAACGTAGAAAAAGTATAAACAACAAGTTAAGTCAAACTGAACAAAACATTATTCTCCGGGACAACAATTGTTAAAATGGAAAACGAACTTGCAGTCTTAGGAATCATATCCAAAACTAATCCAAGAATATTCCACGAATTAAATTACAACAATCCTAGTAATGAAATGTTCTAATAGATTCAATTGCGAGTCCTGTTGGAAACTCCAAGATGAAAGACGATGACTTATAGTGAAGTCTGTTTAAGTATGTTTTGTGCTTATCAGCAGATCCTTGTAGAAACAAAATATTTAACACTCCCGTGTTGAAAAAAATCCGAATAAATATTTGATAACCTGTCGTATTATACAATGTTTTACTTTAATACATTACCTAAAAACTCGATTTTAAGTCAATGTTGGATTTTGCAGTTATTTTGCATGCATAGACTCGCTAGATCGTAGGATCCCAAAATCTTGGATGATTTTGACACGTTATTTATTCCTTTGTTGACTAATGCGTATTTTCAGTGTAAATCAATAGCAACTGTTATATGTATATTTTTTCCCTTCATAAATTCGATTACCGTTTCAATAGCTAACAGCTAAGTAGTGGGAAGAACGCAGTATCGGAAAAAGGTTGAGATTGTTTTATGTTTACCTGGACAGTCAAAAATGAATCATTAATGAATGTCGTCGAATTTTCATCCAGAATAGCCGTGTATTGTTTTTGTTGAAATACAGGCGCATTGTCGTTAACGTCCAAAAGGTGAATAATCAGCTGAGCTTGATTCATCCGACCGCCTTCGTCTGTTGCAATGAGCCTAAGATATATGTCTTGTTGCTGTTCTCTGTCTAAATCCTTTGGTGCACAATTTGTAACGACCTGTCCCGTTCTTGTATCAACTACAAAACTGAATAAATACATATTCCTTATTTGCTGGTGTATAACTAAACCGTATTATCCAGCGAACATAATAATCTGAAATCTACAGTTCCATAATTGTATAACGGTGCCAATTGAACAACCCTAGGTTGACAGAGCATAAGGGGTTGGCAACATTGTATTCGGAAATAAACAACAAAACTAGCTGTGTCTTATGCGTTATATATGAATTGTAGCTATCATCAGGTTTACAAAGTTGAGTCCCTTGGCAATATGTGTTATTATAATTCCTATATAGGTCATGAATTATTAAAATTGCTAAACAAGTAATGCACCTTACTTAAAATGCATGTGTTGTAACTGAATAACCTTCACCACGTTTAGTTCAAGAAGTGTTGTCTCTCTCAAACGCAGTGGAGCTCTGTCTTTGTCAAATTGACAATCTAACCATGCTCTCTCTATACGATAGTGTGTGACATGCGTGCTGGGAAAGCATATAAAGTATATGTATTTCTCCAAACATTAGCATTGATGACTATGAAGAAAGCAATTGGTGCTGTGATACATAATGCAGTGACAGCAATGGTCTCCTCTGTTCGCTTTTCTTCATGACTTCAGAACAACCTTGACGTCCTGGAGTATCATGACCTAAGCCCAAGATGTTCTTAGTGGGAAATGAGTTCAATATAGTTCAATGTAAAGTGTCGACATGATGCAGCGTTAATATCCATACAAATAATTATGTTAATATATGTCATTTTAGTTTTCATTAAAGCAAAACACAAACCAACTAAACTTGATTTAGAAAAGCACAAAATACATTTTATCGATCTGTTGCATCATCGGATTGCTCGTAATTAAAACAGTGAGGCGCATGTATCGTTGAAAAAACAATTAATTATTATCTTATAAATGTTTACCTGTTTACATTGCTTTCTGTATACGTTGCATTTAATACCTATAACATAACTGCAGAAGCGATCAAGGTTATATAACGGATAAAACATTTATAATTATAATTGCACAAATAGACATTTAAGCAACAAATAAGATTTCTATCGACGATTGTGTAAGTCTGCTCCTTGTGAAATTATTTTATTATGAAATACATGCATCTTTTCTCAGTATGGTACCGATTGACAAGCTTGACCTGTCCGTGTTGACCTTTCATTGTGGCATCATTCAGTCCGCAAATACGTATAGCGGTGTGCACGTGCAGGAACTTTCTTTACATGAACTAGATAATTAGTCAATTGGTGCACTCATGATGCTATACCAGGATAATGTAATTTAAGAGGTCAGTCTCCTTATAGATCCTTCACGGGAAAGTCAAACGGATAGGTTAATCTAACTGGTATCATTCTTGTTCATTTTCTACTTGCATTTAGAGAGAATACAAGTTAACGACCAGAAAGGGCGACATAAGTCTTATCTCTTTTTATCTGGCATTCTTTGAAACAAAATAGTCTGAGCAAACTAATTTATCCCTGAAACTTTCCTGTGAATCCATTGTAATAACTGTTATGATGTTATATACAAATCAACTAGCACACACTAATGGATACGTTCAATATGATTACTTCAGATTAAAGACAAAACAGATATCTTCATCAATAGAGGCCGACCAAAACTAAATTTCTGGTTTCGGCCGAAAATGAAACCAGACCGAAACGTTATAAATTGACTTTCGGCCGAAATCGAAGCCGAAACCGAAAGATAAACCGAAGTTGCTAAACACAATATTTATTAAATAGGCCTAGGTGATAATGCAATGCTACACTAATTACAAACGAATCTAGAAGTAATCATTTAGAGCTTGCAGTAAAATTGTCTTGCGCCGACTGACCGGCCGACAAGCAGAGAAATAGACGCAGCACTAGCGTTACATTTGGAAAGTTAAAATAGATTTTCGGCTGATGACCGAAAGTCAATATCAGTTTAGGCCGAAACCGAAAGCGAACCGAAAGCTAACTTTTGGCGTCGGAAGAAACAGAAATTATGCAGAAAGAGGCCATTTGCCAATATTTCGGCTCCAAAACCGAAACCGAAACCAAATTACGATCGGCCTCTATTCAGCAAGTGAAATGTATTTTATCCTTGATTTTAACTGAACACTTGTGGTGCCCCGGGTGGTCAAGCGTTCGCTTGTATCGATCCCCGCTATGTACGCGTGTATTTGAGTCTCGGACTCAGCCAATGCATTTTGGTGTGAAAGCTGCCAGTAGGCTCCTATGGGTCGGTGGTTCTTTCTGGAGTTTTCCCGGATTCTTCGCTTGTATCGGTCACCGCTATGACCGCGTGGATTTGAGTCTCGGTCTCAGCCAATATATTTTGGTATGAAAGCTGCCAGTAGCCTTCTGTGGGTTGGTGGTTCCTTCTGGAGTTTTCCCTGGTACTTCCTCCGTCTGGTAATCTGGCCGCCATGTATTCTTTGTCTTGCGCATTAAGACCAAAACAACAACAACAGAACTTGCAATATGCATTCATGTGTAATGTTATTTTAGAGACGTACATTTGTTAAATCGTGGTCCAGAAAAAACCGCCAAAACTAAGGAACGGACACACCAAAAACACAATGGTACTGGCACAATTCCATGCATGTTGTTGATGCAATTTACATGATGTTTGCTTAGTTTACAGGTCTGCATGATTTCATTTGATACATTTGTATACTAATGTGCTTTTGAAATATGAATTGGAATTCTTACTTTAATTCTTAGTTAAGAATGACGTAGTGTTAATTTATGTCGTAAAACACTATGCTGAGTTATGAATAAGAAGTGGTACGTTAATTCTTGAATTTATCACCTCGTTTGCATAATGATTAGGTTCTAAGAATTTAATGTATTACATTATTTAATGTTTTACAGGAATACATGTGAATTCACCGAATTTTGATATCATAGATGATTTAGCGACAGTGTATTCAATTTATATGCTGTGTAAATTATGGGGCCCGGATTCAAAGCCTCGAGGTATAATTCGCAATGTGTGTAACTACACTCATTTTAGGACAGGTGTAGTTAATTACTAACCGTAAAGTTGTTATCACTGATAGAAATATCTGATTTTCGAACCAGGAATAATAGAAAGTCTCAACTGTAACGATTGTATCGAGTGACTTATGATTGTTTTAATTTTCTTTTGAAAGGGAGAAAAAAGCGTTTATTTGGAAGATCGGGAAGTTACATGAATTGTGACGTAAATTTCGGAAAATGAATAGCAAGACGGAAATTGCAGTGAACGCATGATACTGTGGACAAGTCCGCAATCGATTGGGAACATCCACGGGTGCAGATTATCTAAAGAGAAAGGGTCTTCTAGAGCCAAAATTGAATTGAACAGTGACGGGATCAAGGGATAGCATATTATGAAAATCGAACAAGGCATTGACTTCGATTGTTCAACTCGATCCTATGATGATTTAAAGCCATCATTAATATAACGGCTAATTTGTTTAAATCTGTTTCAAATTTTATTGTAATTCGGTGAAAGGTTATTTCTAAACAGCGTGTTTTCCTAACGAAAGGAAGTTTCATAATTGTGTATGTATTTGATTAAATTGTTTATTTATCTTTACGGGGACTCGTAGTTATTTGTTCAATATACCTGCTCAGTTTACTCCATCAATTCTTATACTCGAACCGGGCAATTATATTGAGGACAGTCATATCTTAGATAACGAGTATAAAAGGGGAGTGGGTTGTAGTATTATTATTATTATTATATATTGTACAATATCCCTTGACAAAGTGATACTTAACACTTACCATTTGACAAGTGGGGCTTATACAATACTATAGGAA
This sequence comes from Unio pictorum, assembly GCA_030141615.1. Taxonomy (NCBI): domain Eukaryota; kingdom Metazoa; phylum Mollusca; class Bivalvia; order Unionida; family Unionidae; genus Unio; species Unio pictorum. The sequence continues at coordinate 946,862 of JARLTB010000062.1, read as the reverse complement.
TAACGCTAATAACCCGCTAGTAACCTGACACATATAAATTGTCGAAAAAGTGGATATTTGTGTAATGTTTCATTTCTACAAATTTCATTTTAACTTGAATTATATAACCGTTATTATTTTGGGACTGAACCCACGACCTTCAGCATCCCAGACGTACGTTCTAACTACTAGGCCACCATAGCAGTCTTTGATGTCCTTTTGAACGCTAACACACACACACAGACACACACACATACTTCACTTCAAAGTCAGAAAACGGCCATTTTTCAGAACACATGAAAGCATAATTCTGTTTATATTGTGCTGATAGGTCAATTATATTACTTATTATGGACCCAATCAGTTAATATGTATGTTTATAATGGTGTTATACATTAATAACACGTTTATGTTTATAAAACACTTGTTTATAACCATAGTTATAGGATACATAAAACGAGGATATAGATGAAGACTCTACTGACATACCTGACTCGGTATGTCCAGTAAGCGATTTAAAATCTGTCAGAGAATGAGATTCACGACAATATATATATATATATATATATATATATATATATATATATATATATATATATATATATATATATATGAAAATTTCGTCTTCATCATATATATGAACATAACTAATGAAATAGGTATAGACTCTCTTGAGATTGCTTTAAGTTTTAAGGGTATTATTTTATGATGTTGGACATCGAACTGCTGTTACATGTTCGCTATTTTCCATTCTTATGAAGCGCTGAATAACTAACGAAATCAACGTAGAACATTTGTAATTGACAATCTTTCTTTCCTGCGTATATTCATTTCAGCAAGTGTATTGTAGTTGCTTCAAAAATCACTGTAATTGTATTTCGCTGTTCCTAGGCCCACTGTTTCATGTTGCATAAGCAAATGTTACCACTCGTAATTACATATATTGGTCAACTTCTATGTTTAAAATCAGATATATTATTTTCAAACGTTCTTAATTTATAAAATTATATTTTGATTAAGAATTATATATTAAAATTTAAATAGTAAATATTTGTAGAGTTTTAGATAAAATATATTACATAGTATTACATGTATTTGTTGAATTGAACAATCTTTTTGGTTGTATACTGATCTAAAGTCAATAAAACAAATTATATTTCAAGCATTGTGGTATTCTTATCGGCGTATATGTTCTGGCCTATCGCAGTGTGTAACGAAGCCTTGTGAATAGCATGATAAGAGAGGAGCCTTTTTAAACAATTGCCGGATAACATGACGAACGTGACATTGTACTGTTGATTATATCTGCTTTAGTTTGATTTGAACGATTAGCACTCATACTCAGAAACAGAGATTATATAATGTAATAATGAGTCCAAACAGCCAACGCTAATTCCCAATATCATGTGACAAATACATGACAATATTTATATTCCCAAAGTCTGATCAGTAGATACCTCATAGATGACCGACTTAACTTGCAAATGTTTACATTATAATTTCCAAAATGTTGAGCATGTCGTGCCTAGCGAATACACCTTTTATTTTTAAAAACGTTAATTAGCATCTCCTGCAAATTAACCATTTATATAATGTCTTCACTAAGGCAAAAGTCCAGATAGCGCATTGAATGTTCAAGTGGGACGGTTGGTACAAGACAACACTTTAACGACTCTGATAGTTTGGACAGCTCCAAAGTGTGCGCCGTGAATGTTGTAATGGATATGATGCACGGATCGTTGTAGGTATGTAATAATATGCCACAGCTATAATACTAAGTAGTTGTATTGGTCCTCTTTTGTGTAGCTGCATTGTATAGAAGGTTTTGTGTAAGTGTGGTTTATGGTGTCACTACTTACTCCACCCTTAGGTACCCTGCATATTGAAAAGTTATCACTTAATTATTTTTACCTGCATTAGTTTTACAACCAAATGTGTATTTGTTTGCATGAAATACTATTTTTCTTCATTAGTGAACATTTATATAACATATAATGTTACCCACTGTTGATATGTTGTCTTTAACTAACTAGTTAAGGATATTTGTAAGATGCAAGCGTAAACATTATGTCACAAAAAAAACATTTTTGCATTATCAAATCAGAGCAGCATTATCATAGATACATATCAACTGTTTTATAGTCACAGAGTTGCCTGGTACAGAATAATATTTATCTTATAATTACACGCCAGTTGTCACACCGAATGGTGGATTTATATTACTTGTACAAGTTTAACAAATTTTAATGCCAAAGGTGATCAGGCAGATAGTGTTGAAGCTGCAAGCTGGCAAGTTGATTTTAAAGTGTCATAATGAAAGGTCATATCTTAGCAACGTAATTTGTTTTAAGTCCAAGCGAATTTGTTGCTTGCTAGCGAGAATTTTTCTAATTTAATTTGCCTACCTTTTATCATCTTGACCATATCTTTGTTCTATATTATTTTTAAAATGCTCACAGTGTTTGTATATTCTCTTACACAGTTAACGATATTGTCGTATCACATGGAAATTAACGTATCACATGGAAATTAACGTATCACATGAAAATTAACGTATCACATGGAAATTAACGTATCACATGGAAATTAACGTATCACATGGAAATTAACGTATCACATGGAAATTAACGTATCAAATGGCTTTACGTTTCTATTTTACCATTCACTCAATAATGTATTCGTTTAAATGAGCAACACACTATTTGGGACAATAATAGAACGTGGCTCGAGACGTTTGATGAGCAATACTTCCAATATCTAACAATTATAGCTGTTTTCTTGGTGTTTATCCCTTCTCTAAAAATGGCATACATAACTAGATCCTACTTAATTATGCTGATTTTCATTTATAAAAAGTACAGGACTTGATAAACGTTTTACAGAGTGAAAACCAATAATAATAATAATAATAATACCAGATTAATCATATGGTGTTTTGGATCTGCTAACAAAATTTCAAAAGGATAATGTTTCTTTAATTTGATTGGAAAGTAATAGTCTTAACCCCTTGACTTTGTCTTGGTACAAAAACCAATATAGATTTTCTTAGTCTTGCTTGCACATTTAATTGAGCTACATCCTCGTTATGACACTATTTTTGATAAAACATACACAATGCTTTACAATTCAATCTTATCCTCACTTAGACCACGTAATTAAATATAAATAACATTTGACCAAGATCAAATTTAAAACAAATGTACCTAGTATTGGCTCCAGAAAGAGTATAGCTGATCTTGCTCGATCCATTCCTGTCTCTATCTGTGGCCTTAAACAAATTTGAAAACTAATAAAAACCGATAATTCTATAAGAAAGAGAAATAAGGTGAACTAGTTAAATGTTTACAGGACAGTGTATATCTGCACAAAAGGGGTAAAACAATTATTCTAAATATTTCAAATAAATTCGTATCAAATATAGTGTGATTCTCGTAAAATGAGTGCTATCCATAAGCAGAATAAAATTAACTAACCCTTTAGCATACAGAAAAAGACTACAACCCAAAACAATTAAGCAAAGTCTTGCATTAAACGTATTGCAAATGTGAATCTGCTGGTCGATTCGATCGTTACTAGAACGCATCATTCTCGCAGAGATATTGAATGGCAGAGTTATTGCATGTCATGAGACCCCCAGAGTGGCTGTACGTAATGAAAGCGAAGACGGATTATGGTACAAATGGTTGGTCTGAATGCACGGGCTGTATACAATACCTTTATAGTACGTGATTTAGGTGACAACTGGCCAGGAACACATAACAGTGAGGATCTATCTTGTGGTGACAGCTGTTCGTAGTAGATTATATTTATATATAATGACACATTTATAATATAACATATTAAAGTGCTCTGTTCGATCCAATTATGAGTCATTTCATGCCGCGAGTAAAGGTCATATTGTCTAGCTCTCATGCATCCACCCTTAACCAACTTGATAGTGCGCTTATCTCTACTAAAGGATGTAACACGATCGAATGTGCGGATTGAATATACATCGGAATGAGGAGCTGAAATTAGCCCAAATGTAAAACGTAGAAGCCTAGTGAATTTCTGTTTAGAAATGAAAGGCACCAAACATATTCCTGGCTATCAAAATATATGTATGGATCCGTGATCATATGAAATACAAGTACAAAGAATGACAAAAAATGTAATCAGACATGAACTAATATTATTTGCTTACCAAACAGGAATCCAGACCGCCTAGTTTTATCAAAGACTAGCACCGCATTAGAGGAATGTCACGTTGGCCAGTGGATATCTCACCATACAGTGAGATCATTGACAGGCAATGATTCCCCATCCAGAAGACGTGCCCTGCTCAGCGAAGCTGTATATTTATGAGCGTGGCCTCGATGCAAGCGATAACTTATTGATTGTGGACTTCAGTGTTGGGGTCACTCCAGTGGATGTTAAGGATGGTGCAGAGGCAGCGCTCAAGGAAGCAAAGATGATGGTTGTAGTTGACACATGATTTATCGCTATATTGGAGGGTGCTCAGTACAACAGCTCTGTCGACACTTATCTGTATATATCTCTTAAGAATGGCGTTGTGCCACACCCGTATATGAGTCTGTCGATGGTGAGGCTTGTCTTGGCCAATATGTTGTCTATTTCTGTGGTGATCTTGGCAAAATAGGAGATTACGATGCCCAGGTAAATGAACTTGTCAAGGAATTTCCATTGTCCAGTTCTGCTCACCGTGTCAAATGCTTTCGTCAGGTCCATAAATGTGATGTACAGTCCTTTGTCTTGTTCTCGACCTTAACCTGGGTCTGGCTCAGGACGAGCGCAATTGTAGTTCTACCCCTATTGTCATGTAGGCATCCCCGATCAAAACTCTGGCACCAATTGGACTTGATCATTACGAGACGGTCTGCCAATGAATAGTGAGCTTCTTAACTGTATCTTCCACCGCGCTGAATGTGACACTGACTACTAGCCGATGTGCTTAAAAATGAAGTGAAGTGATCAAGACATCATATCCAGGCAAGGCTGAAGAATTTACTTATGCCCTTCCCAAGATGTTTGATTCAGAACCTCTGAACGGCAGTACCACAGAGAGATAGTATCACATCAGAGAGACTGTGCAGCACAGACACACGGATCTTTAGTAAGAAAAGCAGGCAAAGAACAACGACTTGTTTGATGCTAAGTCAGCCACACTCGCGCATGTCATAGACGAACGTCGCAGCTCTCACCATGAATACAAATGAACATCCTGCCAGAGAACTCTACATGTGTACATGTATACCAGAAGAGGTTAGCACGGCAGTGCGCAATGGATTCTGCCTTCAACTCTGTCAGAGTATCCAGTCATCAACATATATCGGAAACATCAGAGGCATGAACGATGGAATAATGCAATCAATGGGTTCATCGAAGAAAGTGATACCACCACTGAAGTCTGCCGCCGGCGATACCATTCATATGGAGCGTTGAGTGGAGTATTACTCTGAAATGTACTCCAGAGAGAACCCTCAACGCCATTGAAAACCTCCCGCTCATGGCCTAAATAGACAAGAAACCTAATGTGGCAGAACTAAAGAAGGCCTTATAGAAACTGTTTTTACGTAAAGAAACCCGGAAAGATGGAATCTCACTGGAAGTCATCAAGTGGTGATGCAGCGTCCTGCACACACACATCTGCAACACTTCCAATGAAAGTGTTGAGTTGAGGATTCAATGCCACATGACATGAGAGACGCCAACATCGTATTAGAACAATGACTACAGAAATGACTGCAAAAACTACAGGGGCATATCCCTTCAGCAGCGTGAGTAAAGTCTGCGCACGCGTCATCCTGAACAAACTGTCGCATGGCCTGTTCCGCGCACAGAGTTACACAAGTGACATAATCGTTTCATCAGGAAACTGCAGGAGAAATGCAGAGAACAGCACAAAACCGTTATCCGAGACTGATTATTTGCTTTCCTAGCGAAGATTGCATGCCCTCCAAAGCTGCAAAACATGATCCAGTCATTCAACGATGATCTGAAAGGGGATGGCAGTATGATGGCTCAAGATATGGCAGGGTTGCGTCCTAGCCGCATCATTTTAGCTGTTCTGATTAAGCATGTCTTTGGAACATTCACAGAAAGGATCTATCTGCATACCCCGTCAGACGGTGAACTGTTTAACCTGGCACTACTAAAGGCAAAGAGCAAAGTGCGTGAAGCAACCGTCGGCGACATACTCTTCTCACACTATGCTGGCCTAGCCACTCACACAGAAGCTGAGTTACAGCTAACGCATGTGGTGAATTTGGCCTGACCATCAGCCTAACGAAATAAAAAGTGATGGTTCAGAAAGCGGACCTATCAAACATCATCATCAACAACTATGAACTTGATGTAGTCAGTCAGTGAACGTAATTCGGCTCTTCCATCACGAAAAACATATCGCTCGATGCTGAGTTCAACAAGCGGATTGGAAAGGCATCGACAACTCTCTCCAGGTTGTCGCAGACAATGTGGAACAACAGCATGTTGACTCTGTACACTAAGATCTCCACTATGAGTTTTTTCAATGCAATGTATCCGACAAATATTCGGGATCACTTTGAGTGGTCGAAAAACAAACAACGACGTGCTTGAAAGCGCCAAGATTTTCAGCATGATCACACTCCCACCAACGTTGCTTGAGACGGCTGAGCCATGTACGTCGGATTGATGACGAACTGATCGCCAAATACCGTCTTTATTCTAAGCCTCTCACTAATAGTCGTTCGTACGACCACATCTCCGCTGCAAGGATGTCTGCAAGGACGACATGAAAACATTTACATCAATGTTAACACCTGGCAAGAGCTCGCTCTAGACAGGGGCAGCTGGCGACATGCTCTGATCACTGGTTTAAAAACCGGCGATGACAAGCTACTCGTGTTACCTGATGAAAAACGATTTCGGAGGCAGTAGGATAAACTCCAACACACACCATACTCAACGTTTAAGTGCAGCAAGTTCAGCAAGGCCTGTGACTACCGTGTTGGGTTACATAACCACTATAGACGCTGCACTTTCATCGTCTCTCGAGACTAACGGATGCCAAACATTTAACAGTATATATTAGTTCTGACGCCACATTGACTATCTGGAACACGTTCTTCTAAAATGGTGCCTCCCAAGCATTGTTCCTGCAATGGAAAGCAACGTTATACCATGGTACTTAGAGCAGCTATTTCCCCCTTTTCTTTTGCACAAGTTGATGATGACTGCAACTCAGAGGTATTAAGGACGTTTCTCATCAGCAAACGAAGAACCCGTGGAGTTCAGTGTGCAATGCTCAGATACGCGGTTACTCCTAGTAGAATACCATATTTTCCTGCAGCATTTCCAGTCTTCAGCTTTGCTTTGTCTTTTACAGTCTCGTGCAGTGTGGGTGCCTCTTTGAGTTTCTTATTTAATGGATGTTCTGGAATACGGTCAATAGCTGCCTCCTGGAATGTGTCGCTAGTGCGGAAGATGGTATGTAAGTGCTTTGACCAGCGATTTAGGATCGATTCATGAATGAGTAGAATGTTGAAATCTGCACTCCATAGGGGCTCTGTATTCGTAAGGAAAGACCATACGCTGCTTTCAAAGCTTCACTGAATCTCTTGTAGGTACCGAAGTCATCATACAGCTGGGTTCTTTCTACAAGCTGTGTCCACCATTTATTTTGTATGTTATGAACGCTGCGCTGGAGGAAGCTGCAGATAAGGCGGAAGGCTGATTTCTTCTGTGGATAGGATGGTTGAGCAAGGTAGGCTTGGTGAGCTGATCTCTTGATATCTCTCTTTTGCATGTAATTCACGTTTGTATAGTGATCAACAGTTGTTTATATATTTCCAATACTAATAATTGTAATAATTTAGGCAATGTCTTATAATTCATCCAAAAAAGAATGGAATACTAGTATTTTGGTCTAAACCTTATCTGACCACTCCGACGTTTAAGTGGATAGAACGTCAGTCTCGGATGCTGGAGGTCACAGGCGCGAACCCAGGCCTAGTCATATCTAAGACTTATAAAATCGTCGTAGCAGCTGCCTCTCTTGGCACTCATCATTATGAAGGTAATGTTAGGAATGATCGGCCTGGTGTCAATATAATGTGAGAATGGGTGGGACAGGATGCCACATGTCTGTGACACGATGGACGACTGTCTAACTACACTGAAGACTTCTTAGCGATATGACTCAATTATTAAAGATGAGTTGAAAATCCAATCAAACAAATACAACATACAAATGCATACTAAAAGACATTTTAAGATTCTATCAAACCATTGTTATTACGTGACCGCTGATTAGCCAGCAATGTGGATCTCTCCCTCTGTGAAATATATCATGTAATGTATTCAGAAAGTAGCATACGTATCCAACAAATACTAATCTATATGATTTATCCTATTTTTTAAATCCATAATACGTCTCCAGTATTGAATACTAATTCAGCAAATAATACAATTTAGTATTTAAGACGTTTGTATGGATCTATTAATATTTTTCTCACTTTTTCTTTAAAATGACGAGCATATTTAATCTTACCGTTACGTTTAAAACGAACGTCCCGTTCTTAGCTCCTTCTGGTATCCATGCTTCGTATGTTTCGTTGTCAAAGTCTGGTGAATACTCATTTACGTTTTCAATCGTAACAACAACTGTAGCTGTGTCAGTGTGGGTATCGTTTAACTCTTCCTTGGCAATAACCTATTTTATGATAAAGATGTATAATCTTAACAGAGTTTTTCATTAAACAAAACAAACGGGAATGTTTTAGGGAACTGGCATACAATTCCGTTCAAACTATTCACAGTGTAAATGTGTCATTAAATAGTTCTCATTCAGTAGGGTTTCATTTATATGTATTGTCTTGCCATTATTCGGTCTGTATTTCAAGCAATACGTTTCTACCTATTGGTAGATAGCACGGCGGTTTTTGTATTGAATTTGGAGAGCTTGAGGCAGTATTATTTACCAAAATGTGTAACAAGATATTTACAAGATTTGAAAGGCCGAAGTGTAATCAAACCATTTAGATACATCAACTTTACTCTCTTTGTAAAAGCCGATAGTATAATGTGCAAATCGTGCATCACTAAGCTTCAGATACTTTAAATCGATATATACGTTTTCACCACTCATTATGATATAATTCAGTATGCATATTACTTCATTATAAATATCTGATAAACAAAATATCCCTAGAATAATCTGACATTTTTGCCACATATAGGCATACATATTAAGTGATGCAAAAGTATATACCACAACAGGACGTACTGGTGGACATGCGTACGGTAGGTATTAGATGGATCTACAATGACTAAGAAAAATATACTTTGGCTTACAAGCTTAAAACTATCTTTCCTTAATTTACAATATACACATCACATTTCAATAATGTAGTTTAAATAGAATATTAACCGTATTATGAGTATAGGAGCAAAGTGCGGCACAACCTATCATCGTAAACATTCTTTTAGTCTTGTTTTGCTTTGCTGCCAATATTTGATGTGAAAATCACATGTTCTTATATATATATATATATATATATATATATATATATATATATATATATATATATATATATAAATCTGTCTCTTTTGTATTTGTTATGTTTGACTCTCTCTCTATATCTGTTCTGCTTGACGTTGTCAGTCCACCTTTTTTCTCTGTCTACCTCTCTTCCTACCACCTTGGATACTGCCCTGCAGTACTGTTCTGGATCGATTGTTGACTATTAACAGGGCCATACCATTTCAGCGTTCTCCTTTTGACAGTGGTGAGGACGTCTTGATATTGGCCTACTTTGTGCCTGATCTTGTTACGTACTTCTTCATTTGTTATGTGGTCCATGTAAGAGATGACAAGGATGGTTCTTAAGCATCTCATTTCAAGTGCCTGGATTCTTCGTCGTAATTCTGATCCATGCCTAACATGAATACAGAAAGATTGAGATGACTAGTGCTCTCAATAGTCTGATTTCTGTTTTCAGACATATATCTTTATCTCTCCAGATGGGACGTAGCTTTGACATAGCTGCGGTTGTTCGTGCTGCTCGTGAAAGCAATTCTGCCCTTGATCCCTCTTCGATGATTTTAGAACCAAGATATTTGAATTACCCACTAGGTCAAGTTCCTGTTCTCGGAGATTAATATTGGCTGTGATTTGTTTGCCACTATTTGTCATCAGCTTTGTCTTCTCGGCACTTATCTCCATGTCAAATCTAGAAGATGTTTCATCCATGTTCTTCACTAAGGTGGCAAGCTCATCATCACTGCCTGCCAGCCCATCAATGTCGTATGCAAAGGGGAGGTTGGTCATGTTACACCCTCCAATGCTGACTGTCCAACAGTGGTTGTCCAGGGTTTCACTCATGATGCGCTCGAAGTAGATGTTGAAAAGCGTGGGTGACAGGAGACAGCCTTCCCGTACTCCAACTGTTGTCTTGAATCAGTCCCCCACAGAACCATTTGCAATTACAGCACTAGTTGCCTTGGCGTATAGCTGCATGATGGTATTGTTCAACGTTTGACCCATGTTGTACTTCTTCATTGTATCCCACAATGCATCATGCCACACTCTGTCAAAAGCCTTTTTGTAATATATCAACACATGATAGATGTTTTGTTGATGTTGCGAGTACCTTTCACAGAGAACCCTGAGACTCAATCCACTTAAGCCAAAGCTTTGATCACTAAGAAACCATTTTCGGATTATACCATACTTCGTCGTGTAAACCTTTGATAGCAGAAAACAATTTAATACGTAGCTTTAATAAAGGCAATTGTGAGGAAGACAAATAACAATGGTTATTGAAACCAGGTTAACATTAAATAAAGATGAAAGTTAATAGAGGTTTGAATTATAGGTTATACTGAGTCTTCCTGTCTTCATTAATTACAATGATTTAAATATGTAACAAAACAATGCCTTCTATAAGGATCCTCAGAGAACGATTATTATAGATCTATACTATTACCAGTGGTGTCAGCAGATTATAACAATGCATGTTATGCCATGTATCAAATTAACTACAACTTCAAATTATAGCAAATTAAGTCTCTGTTTAAAATAGTCAAGGAAACCTTGCTTTTAAGTGAATACTCTATTACAAACCTTCCAATGAGGAAAACATAATCCCAGCTTAAAATAAGATGTACTGTAGAATTCAGTTGTGCAGTCAACTTAGCATTGATATCCTATACTGATATTCACAACCATGAAGATTCAGGAACCTATTCCAAACATTTATGATTGACACGGTATTAAATTAATGACGTTTATGTCTTTTTTAGCGTTCCCTTATAAAACGCGAGTCAGGGTTTTTGTTTCTTTCGTACAATATATTTGATTTAGAGTTAATTAACGAACACATACCATTTACCAATCTAGTATGCTACATCTACATTAATTAAAAAGCTTAAGATTACAGATCCTGAAATATAACTATGCACTTCATTACGTAAACTTTAAAACTGAAAGAGTCCGTCCAAGTTTAATTATGTTCCTAAACATAAGAAATGTGTGATTATTCCTCCAAAGGACTTGTTTAATGACAGATGAAGTACATGCAAAACAAATAAAACATCTTTAAAAATGAACAAGGGCGGTCACTCCTTTTCATGTAAGATACATTACAAACACAAACGCCATAACGTATAGCACGAACATATTTATGAGGCTGACTTATTTGAATTGTAAGTCTTAACTTCCTATTATCTAGAGCGTGTCGATGTTATTATTAATGAGCAATACCTTTAAGAGCTAAAGAAAAGATATATTCATAATAAACACGTAACTAAATTTCTACTTTTGCCTCATTGTTTGGAAATCACGTCCAAACTATATAATTCTCTGATGTGATAAAAATACTTCCGTGATGAAGAAAATACATACAATATTTACAAGGAATTATATAATTGCATCCTGGTACTCCCACATCATAGGATGTAGTTTTCGATTTGGAAGTTAATTTTTAGTACATAAATGTATTCCAGCGAGATGTGTGCGAATTGTTGGTTAGGATATATTTTACGTTCGCATGTGGTCCAAGGCGAATTGGAGTGTGAGTGTCGTTGGTGTGGCGTTTAAACTCTCATAAATTAATCATCATATGAGCAATAATCGACTGAAACGTTTCAAAGATTAAGCTAGATTTACATTTGAATTATTATTATATGTCATAGTAACTTTTCAAATGCAGACGAGTCTGAGGTCTTCTCACCCTGGACCCATATGGTGTTTTGTCCCAAGGATTCCTCGCCTAATCGTGTACACATCGCTCTCCCTTGTAACGAAATTTCAGGATACTCCATTGTTATGCAGGTGTTATTCTTCAAACATAGTTATCAAAATGATTTCCCACTTCATCTTTCCTTTGAAAATGTCTGCCTGATAAGCCGAATAATGGGAAGGAACACTACACTGCTGCAAGGAAACTTTAATGCTTTTCATCTCCTATTAAACCAGTGGATGTGTCCACGGTCTCACAAGTCGATATACCACTGTCTCAAAATCTCTTCTGGAATGATTGTAATAGTTCCTCCATATAACCTACTACCCTTTCTCCCTGAGAAATCTTTAAAATATTGGTGTTGTATTTGACTGGGACAATACATTTGACAACCGCAAAGTTGTTTTCTGGTCAAGACCATGATTAGTTTGGCTAGGTGGTGAACACACATCATAACAACACTACTGATGTTCTCTCCCGGAACTACTTTCCATAGGATATGGTATCTGTGAATTTAGTTGTTATCATTCTGGATGGAAATCATCATCCTTATTTATGTTCATGATTTCAAGTTCCATTCTTTAAGAAGGATAGTAGTGAACCCACCCACCCACCCGCCTTGGTTGAATCCCAACATAACACTCTTGCATAATCGCCATATTATTTGTTATGGGTGTTATTGGTCCCTAATTATTATGTGGTTTCAAACATCTTTAAGTAATATCTTAAGTAATTATGTTTGGGTAAGTTCAGTTTTAAAGGTTTCGAAAGCATCATCCATCTAATTTCGGGCCACATTTTTCAGCAGAATGTTGGAATGAGTTATGATAAATAATTCCCTTGATGACAGCATTGTTTGCAATAGCAATAAACAAAGCCTTTAAGGAGCTGATTCTGGAATACACGATCTTCTATCTTGGATTTGGACACATCTACTTAACTGAACAAAGAATACATGAAAATATTAGAATCACAATGACATCGAGGCCTTGAAAGATAATGTTAGTTTTGAAGAAGTCTGTTACATTCAAGTACAAGTTACTATTGTTTAGATCACTGTTAATCTTCCGTTAGACACCTAGCAAGACCAAGTTTCGTCTTATGCAATTATAGAATGACGTAGGCATTACCTCTTCGAGTAGCTTACATGCAATGTAAACACGGGTTATGACATGGTGAATGATGGAGTGATTTGTCCCATATCAAGATTAATTGCAAATCATTAAATTTAAATAACTGGTTTGAAATGATTTTTATACTGTCAACGTTTTCGTAGGCAGATGTTTATCTGTGTATAGGCAGTTACGCACCTGTCGGTTACTCCTTTGATTTCATAGGACTTTAAGCTGATGTGGCTAGAGGCGATATGGGATTCAATTCTACCCACTGGGAATGTGCATCGTCATCGTCATAGTGAGTATTACAAAGAGTTGGTCTTTTGTCTTATATATTATGTATTTCATGCAAATTTTTAAGGTTTAACTGAATAATTATATAACTGACTGACACGTTTCTACGAGATTACAATTAATACTAGTTCAGAAACGCCCGTAAAGAGGTATCTGGACCGAATTTGCAAATAATAAATCTCAGAAAACAACCTATCGGATATAGATCAACATCATTGTTTATTGTTTTTGTTGTTGTTTTGCGCATGTCGTTGAAGCAGATGAGGTTACTTACGAGTATTTCCATGCTTTGTCTTTGCTCATAATCAAGACGTGAGTTGTTATTAACCCTGATGGTTAAAACTCCTTCCTTGAAAATCATTTTTGGAAACACATCAAACGTTTCGCAATCAATATTGTCGCATTTCAGTGTTATATTAAATTTGCTGTTGGAGCCCTGAAAAGAAGCAAAGAAGCAAGTCAACAGATCCGTCACATTTGATGCAAGTTCTTTCCATTTGTTGCGATATAACGCTTACGTAATAGTCATACATTTTGAACACATTGTGTATATAATTACATCCGTTCTTCTTTCTAATATATTAGATAAGTAAGCATATCTGCTATACAGCATTGAAAATATCCGATGCTAACATTCTTATAAATTATTTTGTAATAAATAAAATCTATATAATAGTTTCCATTTTGTACGTTGGTGTAATTTTTGTATCAGTTAACTGCAACACACACTACAATAATTACAAATACCCACTGACAGAACATTAATACTGATAACAATTTTAAACACGCTAAACATTTTTTGAGAACACTATGCAATATAGTTCTCTTATTGAGTCCTTTAATCATTATGTGTGCTCCGATTAAGAAAATGATATGAACGTATTATGAAATTTGATCAGCTAAACACTAAACATATGAGTATGAATGATTTTGTAGATTACCGCAATTTTGATCTTGTAATTTATGTCATTAACGTATTCAGCGAATTAGTTTAAATTAAACATTGTTTAACAGCGTAGCTCTGGCTCATGATAATACACCTCTGTCGAACACGAACATCGATATAATATGGGTATACTCATAATTCCCAATGTACCAGCTAAATTTTTATGTCATCTTTTTAACAGCGTTATGAGTAGGAAACACTGTGCCAATTAATCAATATATCTTTAGTGTTATTATGTTGTCTATATCATTCTTTTTCACTTACCTGGTCTTTGTCAAATACTTCAATACTGGTGTCTCCTTGAAGTAATAGTGCGGTATTTTTAGCCGCGTTCTCTTGTACACTAGCATTGTAAAATGGCTTAGCAAACTGTGGCGGATTGTTATTTATATCTATTATGGTGAGAGTTACAGTAGTGTTGGATTCAGTAGCTCCTTGATGATTACTTCTGTACATATCGTCTTCCCTAGCCTAGAATTCAAAGGGAATATACTTGTATAATTGTATGATTCAAGCATGTTGATTAAAATATGATAAAGGTGAACATTATATTACATGTGTTTTGCGTAACTCCTTTATTCCACGTTTACTTGATCCAACAATATTGGATACTTGTAATCTAAATTCTAACTAAATACATAATAAACTGATTTTATTATATACTGTGTTTGTATCACATATTATTTATGAACTGATCAACAATTATATTCTGCAAATTGCACTGCATAGGCATTTGTAAATTCAGATAAGTACGTTACACTAATTAGGTTAAAATAACAGAAACTTTCACTTTTTTATAATAGTTTCTCGTCACAACTGTTAACATTGTCGATCATACGTCAGTATAAAGCACAATTGCTTCTTACAATTGTATCCAGAGGGACACGATATGAAACCTACAGCATAAATTCACAATTCTCCACTCTGCCTTTTTTAATTTGTCACACAGCAATTAAAATCCACATATTGAATACATTGCCCATATACATTCCATTGAGTAAACTTAAGCTGTCACCAATAGTTCTAGAGAATTTTAAAAAGGAAAACATTTAAAACAATCTAAACAATATGAATAGTTTACGGGATCATCTTCATATTACAAAATAAAAGATATGACGATTAAATTAAACATATATTCTTATATCTGCAAAATTTAGATTGACAATAAAATTTCATGTAAGCAATTAGATATAGAGATTCTGACTTTGTTGAACTAGTACCTTGATAGTGATGGTACAGATACCAAATGTATTTTTCACATCCTCTTTTCCCCAGTCTAAATTTCCAGATACTGTGATAACACCAGTCAAATTATCTATGTTAAATAAATCTTCACAAAAACAACTGCCATTATTATTGTTGGAGCACTTGCTGTCTAAAAGAGAAAGGAAATGCATATCATTTCAGAACTGCCAGTAAATCGATATCATGTCGGATGCATACATTTCCATTATTAATTAGCCATGGTTTAGTATTGATTCTTATTGATGTGTATCTTATTTGCAAATAACAGTAAGCACGTTCCATAACTGTTAAATAATATTGAACTTAGAAGCTATTTGCTCTCGCTGAGTATAAGTCTCTATTTTAACGTTATCTAATCGAATGGATCCAATTATAGCGCATTTACCTCCATATAGTTCTATTTCAGATAGTGCTATCTACATCTTACAAAGAAATGGTCCATATCACGTTACAGGAAAATGTATGAAAAGTTTGCTGTCATTATGTAACGTTACACTCACCTTTAACAATCAAATATTGAACATTATTTGGAATCCCTCTGTCCCCGTCTAGCGCCTTGACTTTTAATACGTGTTTTTGCTGCAAAGCATTGATAAACATTCAAATATTCCTTTGGTATATGAGTAATATAGTGTACGTGGCACTAGGAGGCATAAGGCTGAATCCTTTTCTACAAAGGGTAAAACCATTTTGAGCATAACGGGAATAATGTAATATTAGAACATTATGTTAATATTGGTTAGACAAGATAAAATGCATAAAATGTATCTATAGGTTAGTCACGATGAGGCTGTCTTATCGCCTTATTTGGCGTGAAATGAAATACATGGAGCTTGTATGAACGCTACTGAAAATGTAATGCGTTAAATTAAACATTAAAAAATATGTTACAGAAAAAATGTTTGCAAGACAAAATCCAGCGTCAGTCTGTCTAGCTTCTTGTATCAGTTTGGGTGACAAATCTGCAACATTATTAGGTCTTTAAGTTTATTTCTGCAGTCAAGAAATGTGAGCTGCAAAAGCACGCTTGAAAGGTATCACCGTGTCTTTGTGTATAATTTCAATTGGCAATTTGTTTTACGTTGCTTTGCCATGGTATGCATAATAACGTTGTCCATATGTCTTCGTGTTCATGGTGAGAATAATGACTATACGATTGTCAGAAGAGAACGTAAGTATAATGCTGGTGTTTACACATAGAATAGGCTAGAAAGGTATGTTGGACTGGAGTCAGTGAGTGAAACGTAGCACAGAGAACAAATTTTGTGTTTGATTCTGGATCGAACGAATATCCAGTGGAGGTTACGGAGTAGTGCGGAGGTTTGCTCTGATCGTGGTACTCTAAGGATGGTCCGAGCAGCTGTGTTTATCACTTTTGGATGTTTCTGGAGGTGTTATTGAGACGAACCAGACAAATATGACTTTCAATAGTCCATTATTCAATGTAATAATTAACATACAAGTGTTTTAGTGACATCCACCGAAATATATTTGCGAATATAGCTGATATGTTCATTACATGTTGGTGCGATCTGAGAGTACTGTCCAGAGTAACACCTATATTTCGTACTGACTGTCTGCATTTAATGTTGGTGTTGCTGATATGTATTACTTGAGGTAAAGGATGTGAATGAGAAAGTCTTTGTGTTGTGATCAGAATGACGTCCGTTTAATCATCAATCATCTGTCGATAAGTACATGCCATCCATGATTTCACATCATAAATGCACCTCTATACAAGGGGTACAGCTGGATGACTATGTCTGTATATTTTGGAGTTATCACCTTACAACTGGTAACACACTGGATGATGATCTATGACTCTTGACAGCGGCTGAGTGTATATAATGAATAGAACATGTCCCATCCAGATCGGACCCCTGTGGAACACTACAACATAGATCAATTGGGCTGGAGTTTGTTCAATTTGCAGATAGAATTCGTGTCATGTTGACGAAGACGGAATTGAACAACTGTATGGCTGTATCGTGAATGCCAAATACGTGCTTCAGACGGTGAGGTAATATATCATGGTGTATTGTGTCAAATGCTGCAGACAAATCAAAGAGGGTGAGGACTGTAATCTTTGCGCTATCCGAAGCAGAGAGGATGTCATTAATTACTTTCAGAAGAGTAGTTTCAGTACTGTGGCAGGGGCGCTATACAGGCTGTACATTACTAAACGGACTGTTTGAATTTAGATGACATACAAGATGATTTAGAATAAATTTTTCTAAGATTGTGTTGTATCAATACAGGAAACAGTTACAGTTAAAAGATGCTCAACAATATTATCTGAAAGAATGCTTTTGATACCCGTCTATTTGGGAAATTTCATTGCACATTTCCATCAAAGTACTCATTTAAGGGCATTAAAAGAATTATGTTATTTGTATATATGATTACGTACGGAATAATTCCCTTCATTTAAAGATGCCATGTACGGTAGTCCTTGGAAGAAAGGGGGCTGATCTTGAACGTCCTTAATCTTTATAGTTAGATCCGCTGCAGTCGCACTTAGATTACAACGATCCTGAATAAATGAAGAGATACAATGTTCGCAGTGCTTATTAATCGCGCTCTGCATGTGACTCCATGAGACAGCGAACATATGTTGAAAAGTTTCTACGATTTAAATATCAGACGATGACATTTTATTAATTTACTTATCACAAAAGGATAGTTAATTAATAGTCATAAGACAGAACAAGGTATAATTATGTAATTGTCATATCTTCATGATTGACTATCGTATTGATATCCTAAATTTAACTAAGGAAAAAGTATCACTAAACGACGCCATGGTCTTTAATGGATGCGTTAACTCTGAATTTCGCTTAAAACCGTAGTTCAGTATTGTACGTTCTCAATACAAGAAGGGGACACTGGTGACTCATATTATACGTTGTTGGACTCGGGGTTTCAATGTGCGTGTTCGATTCTCGAGATCGGATTACCTCTGATTGGCTACTACGGTGTGGTCTTGGGCATACTATATGAGATTGTCGCAGAAATACCTAACCTTTAAAGTGTAGTATGGCGCGATTCCCCAGACTAATCCAAAATATAGCACTAAATTAATTTGTGAAAACATTATCATCATAATTCGTATCGTTACATTTCGTTTGTGGATCCTTCTCACAACATGCCCACACACACTGTGATTAAGTTCCATACTAATTTCAAGTAAAATACAAACTTTTGAATGTTATGTATCGAAGTAAACGTTAGCTACTAAAACACCAAAGCACTTATATTTATTCCTTTCTCAAGATGACTGTTTTTTATTATTAAGGACTTCTATGTTTAATGAAGAGCTTTGTTTTGATAAGAAAGCTGTATAGATCATATAATGAGTATCATGTTTTAAAATGTGATTAAACATATCTTTAAATTGTAATTATAAACTTTATGTGGATCTGCATTCATCCATTTTCATTGTAAAGGTTATTATTTTTATGACTTGGGCTGTTAAATTATGTTGACATTTCTCAACAAGTTTAACCTAAAGGCATGATCCAGTGCAAACCAACTTTAATGTCTCACACTACGATGTTAAATTAAAACAAAACGTGTTGAAAACAAATTCATAATACTCTGTTATTTATCATAATAGCCGCCATGTCTTTTTTTTTTCTTGATCAAATTTGATACGAGGCTTCCGTTGTAAAAGCCACTAGCGATACAAACATTTCATTCGAATATTTTCGGATGACATTTGAGATGCAGCGCATTCAGGAATCTATACTTGAATAGACTTTACCTAGGCTTTTTACAATTTAGAAGAGTAATCCATTATTTACTTTAATTGACAAACATTTTAGTAGAATAAACACGACTTTGTGTTAAGTTAAAAGCAGCGATTGCTTTACCGAATGTAGTACCTTTCGTTATAAGGTACATTATTCATATTTGTAGCATGAGATGAGGTACATTCTATGTATCGCGGTCAGGAATCGGTCTAAATTCGTCTGTCTCATAGTATTGCGTACATTACACAAGACTAAATGGCTAGAACTAGCAGGGCTGGTTAGTAAATGATCTCATGTAACTAAACCGTTTCATATCCCACGAGAATTCTGGCCACGTTGTTAGGTGTACTGTAGAAAAGAGACAGGAGGGACTTAATTATGCTTGAAAGCTTAAGGCAATCTGGAGCAAAACGTTCGCCGCTAAATCCATGTGATACAAAGAATTTTAATTCATTAGCATCTGCATTTATTTTTTCTATGATACTCTCCTATCTGTTTGGTAGTTTTCCACCCACCATACCACTTCCGATTTTAGAAACATGGTCCAGACGGAGATGAAAAAGTTATTCAAAGTGGTCTCATTTCATTGATCATTCAATTTTGTTAAACCAATTTGTAATCCAATTGTTGCCAGATAGTCCTGAACACCTTCATGGTTTTCATCTCAAATTTAGTGGGAGTATCCATACTAATAGAGAGTCCATATATGAGCCAGGTGATTGCATTGTAATGAATTTGTACGATACAATTATAATTCTTGAACTATTACTGTGCATGCTTCCGGATTAAAGGGAATATTGTTTCTTTTTCATTTTTGTATCAGTATTAGAGTCAAGACATAACATAGAACTAGATGCATTAAATACATGTTTAGTATAAAACATCCAAATAATTCATTAAAAACAAACGTATTATTGTGTGTAGGCGTACCAATATTTAATTCTGATACAAACGTTTATTCATATTAAATTGCTATAAAAAACAAAAAAAACTTATACTGTCGGATAATTTCGACCTTGTAATTATTTCCATTTCACATATGCATTGCAAAACGTTTTAAATTTAATGCAAATAGTCCCAGACTCAATTCTTGGATCATGTTGTATACTCTTCTCTATGTCAATGAATTCATTTATATAAATGTCAGGAACGAATGGAGAAGTTACACGTACGAACATGCCTAGATCCATATGAAAGTTTGCAGAACTACTTGCTCTTTTGTATAAAATTCGCGACTTAAAACGTTGAATTATCGATGTAGGATAATACATTGTAGAATCGATCCCTTCAGTTAATTTGAATTATCGATGTAGGATAATACATTGTAGAATCGATCCTTTCAGTTAATTTGAATTATCGATGTAGGATAATACATTGTAGAATCGATCCTTTCAGTTAATTTGAATTATCGATGTAGGATAATACATTGTAGAATCGATCCCTTCAGTTAATTTGAATTATCGATGTAGGATAATACATTGTAGAATCGATCCTTTCAGTTAATTTGAATTATCGATGTAGGATAATACATTGTAGAATCGATCCCTTCAGTTAATTTGAATTATCGATGTAGGATAATACATTGTAGAATCGATCCTTTCAGTTAATTTGAATTATTGATGTAGGATAATACATTGTAGAATCGATCCCTTCAGTTAATTTGTGGAACTCATATTGTTTCTCCTCCTGTTGCTGTGCGACTCGCACCGTAATAACAGACTATCTGGCTAGTGGGACCATTTTTCTCCGTTTGTATGTTAAGAGACTAAGACAGTCTGTCGACTTAACTCGGATATATATCACATACGCGTATGCATATGAGCACATTGCATTAGTTCACGCACAGGCATTGTAGGCAATATATGTCACTGATTCGATTGTGGTGTAACATGAACGTTTTACAATGTAAGCCCTAAAATGTAAACACTCAAGTAGGTCGTTCAACTATCGTTGCACTCTTTAGGAAATGCGACACCGGAAACAAATAAGTAGGGCATTTTTCTACCGATTTCCGATTCCGGATTTTGGGCATGAAATTTTTCCGATTCCGGATACGATTCAATTAATCGGAAATGCTAAATCCGTATTTTTTTCTAAAAATTTCATCTTCCGTTTCCGGGTTTCTGGTATCTGGTTTTGCCGTGTCTGGCATGTTACTTAGTACTTTACCATATCCGGCTTCATTTCCGGTTTTCACCCGTCCGTTCAAATAGATTGTCTCACAGCGTGGTTGTGTTGACCATATTGAACTTTTCTGACTTCTTATTTAACTTTATTAACGCACTATCGAATGACAAGCAGTGTTAGACACGGTGCTATAGAAATTCAACTTTATTATTTTTATTATCCGAATCGGTCGTTCCTGCCTTG
Source organism: Unio pictorum (assembly GCA_030141615.1). NCBI lineage: Eukaryota > Metazoa > Mollusca > Bivalvia > Unionida > Unionidae > Unio > Unio pictorum. Next base: position 924,940 of record JARLTB010000062.1, on the reverse strand, counting down.
TCCGACTCCGATTAATCGGAAGTTCATACTATCCGGTGGAATCCGATTTCCGGATCAAAAGTCGGTTATGCCTACAAATAAGCATAATGTTTCAAAATTGTGTGTGTGCTCTTTGTTTTCATAGTAATTATTGGAGAGACCTATTGTATATTCGATGTATTATGAAGAACTAAACTAATTACTCAATCATATATCTTTACATTTTTGCCTAATATTTGTGAATATCCTGATTTTAATACTTGTAGTGTATGACAAAATCGTTTTCTTTATGTATACATACGTGCGCTTCAATAATGAATTGATAGAAACTGTTTTCTTCGTAGTCAAGACTTCGTTCAAGGAAAACTGTTCCATTGGCTGGATCGATGCGAAAGGTTTTGTTGTATATATCTCTCCAATAAACAGACTGAAGGTAAGAAACGATATACTCTTCCAAGTTGTACAGATATGTGAGAAAACAAGAACATACTTACTGGGTAAGCACTTTTTTAGGAATACCTTTAAGGTTTAGATAGAATGGATTTCAGAAAACAAGTTGTTGCGGACATGCATTTCTGGTGATTATTTGACGTATGCCATCTATAGATATACTGAAAAATTCTTGCTAGTATTATGCGAGTTTACGTGTGCTTTTAATGTCTACAATGAATACTGTGTTGTTATACATCAAAAAGAATGCCTAGGGAGTTCGTAGGTTAGAACTTATCGTATCATTTTTACTATAGAAAGATTTTTGATCTAGGTGTTGGATCTGGAAATGTGTGTTCCTACAACGGATATTATATTTTTAAATTATATTCAGGTAGAAGAAACTTTTTCTGAGTAACCCTATATAGGTAAAAGTAACGTGAAAAGCCAGTTTCTAATAAGAAGTTCGAAAACGCGATATGATTTTGGGGTTGAGATGTTCATATGAAATCAAACTCCTTAGAAATATAATGTAAACCAGAACATCCAAATCGTGCAAATAAATAAAATTAAATGCATCAGAACGATATTAAACTATTTAGCGATGTGAACTTAGAGAGAAAAAAATACCTTGATTTAAAGTATATCTAAATTTCCAAAGATTCTGTCCCCTAAATCCTCATTGTGAATCTTAAGATCATCTGAAAAAACATTTAGGTTTATGATACGTACAAAGTCAAAATATTTATAATAATCTTTATGTTCTTTCTTTATATTGGATTCTAATCAATCAGATGATAAATCAGAAAAGCAAAGAGTACGAAATTTATGTGCGAGACGGTTATGATTAGTAATGCATTTAAAGCAATACATCTGGTTTCTTACCTCTGTCTTCGGCTGTAAAAAATTAAAAAGAACTAATGGTCATTGAAGTTACACTATTCGTGGAACAATCTGAGATAAGTTATAAACTATAATTTGTAGGGAACGTAATCTAAAGGAAAGTGACTCTTGAACATGTAAATGTACTAGGATCTTCGAACAAAACTGATACCTACTTCAATACTTAAGTTTCGATCCGGAGTGTTTCTGAATATAAGCCTCATGTAAAACATAGGTTTGAAAATTACTCACTCCATATATAGTTCATATACTTTGTCTGCTAACAGAAGGTGATGTGCTACATGTTTGACGGTTTGAAAAGAAAATATATACAATGTTGTCATGACGTCACAAAACGTACTTTAATGTGTCAGTATTTTTTGATACAGCCTCTCTCTAAAAATATGTCTCATACACCAATGAATGATTCCAAATGTATGTATATATATATATATATATATATATATATATATATTGTTTTTTAACTTCAAAATTGCTCCGTATGTTCTCAATAAAATTAATGTATGGAGAGCGAACATGCCAACATTATCATTCTCTTTATTTCCATAAATACTTTTCTCTGGAAACTATGCAGATCTGCTCCAGAAACGATTATTTCGACAGGCTATAATAGTCGTCACACAGTTTTACATATTTCATAGCATTAAAAGTTCCATCACACGAACTAAGTTTCTTTGCCCATACGCTATCGGCACATACCAGAAACATGGGGCACAACCAGACGGCATCTTATAACATTAGGGTACTTATGCAATTTATTATTAGATGTCTCAACACAAGGAGTTACTATATACACATATAACCTGAGTAGCATAAAACATAAATATAAGCCCGCCGCTTGCTGTAGATGTTTCTTGTTCCATATAGAAATTAATCTTTCTTGTTATGGCCTTCTGTGTACGGTACGTTTATAACTCTTTTCATGAGCACTTTTATAAAATAATGATGTAGTATATTGTAAGGATTGTCTGCAATTTCTTCTTGCCAAGCAAACGATTTTCATATGATCCTTGTAGACAGTCCACTTTAGACTTCCATATTCAATCTAAGACTGAATTATAACCCTGTTTCAATGCTGAACTATAAACTAGCTTCAATCCGTTCTCTGTTTTACTGATCATCGATTAGTCATATCAGTCATGTACGTTTAATATATTAAAATGACATACACTTCTATTTACGATTAAGACTGAATAATGTATTATAATATTATTATGAAAACATACCTTCAAAGCTAAGAAATACTGTTATCACTATTACATGTTTTCACCTAGCTAAGCCTATATTGATTGTTTAGCATATATTGTTACTTTAATATATCCGGAGAATACGATTGTATATATATATATATATATATGTAATCTACAATTGTAGTCAGGTGTTCACATTTTGAACATTTCGCGCAGATGTCAAACTATCCAATTATTTAACTTTTTTTAACCGACCGGTTGTTTCCTCTTTACACCCTTTTGCACAAGTTCATGTAATATGTAAGATTTACATTACTTATATAATGTTTTTAATTTGATTACCAATTTATAATAATTTATGCTAGCAAGTGTGTTGCTTTTTTAATTCACTTTTAAGATCACTCAGCTACTCTAAATAAGAGTCATTTCAGTCCCATCAACTAAACCTTACCGATACGAACACCTGATATTACAATAAATGTCTCAACAAACAAAACGCGTGGCTTGATTGTGTCAAAAATGTATGATGTCAAATTTGAGAAGATAATTGTTTATATTCTCTTAATTAGATGCAAATTAAACTTGAAAAAAATAATTGTTCTTAAAAACTTGTATTGTGCAAGATTGATATATTAAACAAAACATATTAGTTTTCGAAGTATTGAAAATGTATTATAAATAAATTGCAGCACGTTTTGTATCTTAATTCATATCGTTTAACATTAGACTCCATAAGAAACCATCTATAAAGACCATCCCACTATTAAGACTTCTTTATATGAGACCGCAAGTGGCCAGGTGGATTCAATTAGAAGTAACCTTTTCTCTTGTTTCGTGCTTTTTTAAACGTGTCTTTAAATATTAGTATGCAAAGTACTGTGGGTGTACATGGATTATTAAGTTATGAATACTGTATCACTTATAGCATTAGTTTGATGTTTACATGATACTTTAAAATTCATTCACATTGTACTTATTTGCAAATAATAACTCATGATGAAATATAGTGTAAGTTGAGATTTATATCAGACAAATTATGTTGAAAGTATGTAACATCGCTCGTATCTTTCCTTTTCATCACCATTAGTTTATCTACTGCTATCGTTTAAAGATGAAATATTGCATCTTATCTTCCATAACAGAACAATGTAGTGTTTGCGATATTAAGACAATTCGTATTCATAACTAACTGCATATACTTCCGAACACAGTGTTATTTACAATCAAATAAATGTATAAAATAATAAAAAATATACAAACTTAAAAAAAACTAAAAATATAGAATAGTCAAATTTAGCTCTAGAAGAATGTATTGCCATCCCCACTCTTTTATGAAAAAGACGGGGATGTAGTAATATTAGCAAACCGTACGCAGGTCCCTCTCTCCAAGAGTTTCTATACTCATGTTGATAATTCATTCTTGACATCGAACTTCTCCTATACAGTACAAGACACAAGTTTGAAACTGGTATCATTTTCGTTCGTCTGCGAATGTGCACAACGATTTTACCATTTGATTCGAATTCTTGATGTAAGTAGAGGAAGGATTGTTAGAATAATACATTGCTACTTTATATATATATATATATATATATATATATATATATATATATATATATATATATATATATAGAGAGAGAGAGAGAGAGAGAGAGAGAGACAGAGACAGAGACAGAGAGAGAGAGAGACAGAGAGAGAGACAGAGGGACAAAGAGACAGAGACAGAGACTAAGAGACAGAGAGATAAATAGATATATAGATAGATCGATACGTAATGATCACGAATAGGTGAGTATAGTAATATCATCATAATTATTGTTTTGAGTTTTGGGGTTTAGGTGGACAAACATTCGGGATATGTAATGTTATATTATCGATATACATGGATTTATTGTTTAATTATCACCTTAGATTACAATAAGTGCATAATATTAAGTATCGAGTGACTTTTGATTTCTTGTAATTGATAATAAAAAGTTGAGAAGCATGACACAACATGCATAAATAATCTATTGAAGTCTTTAGACAACATGAGGTGTCGTAAAATATTTAAATTGTTTATACAACGTCAAAATCGATGTATAATATGATAAATTACAAATAAGTTTCGTCATATATAACTGTTGAATATTACCTTCATTATATAAGTCACGACAGCGTTTTCACTATTATCCTTGTCTTCCGCTTGTATTTTCATGTACACAGCTATGGAACCGTTTACGTTGGTCTGCAGCAAAATTATATTATTTTCAACCTCGAATTAAAACAATATTCACTAAATTAGAGAACCCAAGCAGACAACATAGTTGATGGAACGACATTTCTTCTAATAAGTATGATGCAACATAGGTATAATGCATAAACGATAATGTGTAATGCGGAAGGGATGAGTTGTTATTAGGATTGTAGGGAAAAAAATTTCTTAATCGCATTGCTAATTACCTATTCCATTTTTCAGTATTGCTGGTATCCTGAGGCATTCGTAACGTTTGTTGTAATATTAATTGAGCTCATAGTTCTACCAACTGTTGACATTCAAAACCATAAAACTATCAAGACTCGATATTCCCTTACCGTAAATATCTGCATACCAAATGGACTTGTCACATCAACTGTCCATACAGTTTACAAAAGTCCATGTCTTGCGAAAGTTTTACGAATTTACATCCATTCTGAACGTTACTGAAACATTTTTAACTATAACATTAATGATCGGTCTCCTGGGCGCTCAACATTAAGATGTTAGTGTTAGGAATGTTCAGCCTAGTGTGAGGATAATGTGACTGGCAGGGACATCATGCTACATGTCTGCAGCATGATGCCCAAGTGCTAGGAATCACTAAAAACTGCCACACACCCTATTTTGCTGTGATATCGCTGACAAGTTACGTCAAAAAATCCAAATCACACACATAATGATCAATATATGAACATATGGTCCTTTATGTTTTATCCGTGTTTGTCCCTACCTTGACTGGAAGACCAGAAATAAACGTTACCTCATTTACTTCAAGCACATACGGCTGCCCAATAAACGTTGGTGGTGAATCGCACACATCCTGAAGGTACAACCGAAAAGGTTTCATATCCTGTGAATCAAAAAGAAATGCTAGGTATAATACTGTCTTATCAACATTGTTAAACAGACTGAAACATTAACAGAAGAGATGGTAACGAGTTGAAAGTTATGTTAAACAGTTTTTGGTCAACCAGTTTTCACTAGCGCCTACCTGTCAGACTTGTGTCTTTACGTTATTAGTCATTTTGTATATTAAGTATGTGGTATCTATAATTTCACAAATTATAATAATAACACGACGTTTCGAATTTTCAAGAAACTTATGCATCAAACAGATATTCATCTGTTGAAGTCTTATACCTCTCATCTAAATCTCAAGGGACTTTGGAAATAGTTCACAAAACATTGACGATTTTAATATCGAAAAGGATGGTGAAAAGGTTGTTGATCTCGTGTTCTTTTCTGCTTTTAGAACTAGAATTTGATAAATATTGTCCGTGAAACATTTAAATGTTTAAAAGGGAAACATCTTTCAACCAAAGTTTCAGAATGTATCTTCTTGAATGTCTTTCTGTTTGCAAATATAATTTGTCAAAGGCTTGTGAAGTCGCAATAATTATTCTTCGTTCTACTCAGTGAAAAAGAAAAATAAAGTATGACAGAAATATAAAGGAATGGAGTGTCCAGTTTTTAATATAATTCTATATCCCATGCAAATACTTCATAAACCATCATCTGGTTTAGTAGTATGGTCAATACACATTTGGAAACAATACAAACATAAATACATATGTTAATGTGTATGTTGATACAGATGCAATGTTAACTATGCAGCGAATTCAGTTGTACATGTCCCACACAGTAAAGAATAAAATAATGGCATGCAATCGGACAGTAGTAACTTTGGTTTAATTAATTTTCAAAAGTCAGATATATTGAATAATCTGGCAAAGTCACCATCAAAGATACAGCTACAGGATAACATCCTTAAAAGCTGAATCCATTTAAACAGGACTGTATGTAACATAAATAATTTGATAACTTCTTTGAGAATGATTTTATAAAACATAGAAAAAGGTAACTGTTGTTCATTAGATGTTCTAGTGCAGAAGCCTGTTAATACTATCTGCATGCGAACTGAATATAGCAAAGTGAACAGTGTAATCACGACATATGAATTTGCAAAGTGGAAAATAACTTTTTGACTGCATAGAAAAAAGCGGAAATGCAAAATAATTCAGCATCTTTGACATCTTGCAATGATTCTAGCGATTTCTAGACATCAAAACCGGAAAGGGAAGTTACTTCAAATGGCTTTAATCACTATAAAGTGATGCCGATTTTATATGAGACGGTCTCCTGCAACGTTCCTGGATTTATAAATTATGGTTACATCTGGTTTAGTCCATTGCGAGGCTTACATCAGTGACATCATCATCTACAATGATACCTTAGAAGAACACTTGGACACCATGCGTTAAACTTTGATAAGCTCAGTGATAAAACACTTGACAATTCATGTATGGAAATATCAGCCTTGCCGTGATTGTGTTATACCAGTTCATGTCTCCAACTTGCAGTTATGTACTATTAGTAATATTACTTTTTTAATTATATAATTACTATTATTATTATTATTATTATTAGTAGTAGTAGTAGTAGTAGTAGTAGTAGTAGTAGTAGTAGTAGTAGTATTGTTGTTTTGAGAAGAAAAAAATACATATTTCATACCTATTTTGTTGTATGATTTTAGATTATATGTTAAGATCCGAATTACTTAGAGAAAAATGTGTTTCCTTGAATCTGAGTTCAGTTCATTGTTTATATCCTTGTGAAAACCGGGCATACCTTCTGTTTTACATGCTCTTTATTTTTTAAGAGAATGTACCTTATTTACAATTTAGAATGTTCTGGAAATCTTCATTTGTTGGGGAGCATGACATTCATCATGTTTCTGTTATAATGACGTAGATTTGTTTTTATTAAAAGTAGTTATAAACTATATTACTCATTAAGTCGTATAAGATGAAGATGAAGGTGAATCGGTCACTAAGTTCTAAAACTTTTTTTTATACGAAATGATTTATTAATTAAATTAGTTACTTCTAGACTGTTTGCACATTAATACCACTCCAGGCTATTGGTTAATAACAACATTTAAGATTAATATTCAATCGAGACATTAGTGGATTTAACTCGAAATAATGTATAACCTTTGGCAGTTGTAGTCCATTTAGGATTAGCTTGGCTTTAAATTACAATAATGTAAGTTTTATTTAATTTTCACTTTGTACTTTAGAAAAATATATTTGGTAATTTTGTACTGACCTTTGTCCTTCGTTCTCTTTTGTTACGTAGTTTAACCCTACAGACTGGTAACAATGCTTTGTCATAATTGTTTTTTTTTATTCCTTATCACATACATACATACATACATACATACATACATACATATATATATATATATATATATATATAAATATAATACCGTATTGCCTCGGGTGTCGATAGCATAAAATTGCAACTCGATTCCGCCCTCATGCTGAAATCAGAAAGCAAATCAAAGTTTGTTTTCTTCTCTTTCACTTCGTTTTATTGTGCTGCTTATAGTGAAGCCTCGTAACGCTAGCTCACCATTATTTACTTAAAAATATACTCCCGTCTTAGATCTATATATCTTTGAATATAATGTAATTTATTTCCAAACATGTACTGATCAGATTCACAAATGGTTTCCTTTGAAATGTTTGATATCATCATATAGGGACAGAATGTAAGAAAACAATTCGTTAATTACTCCTGATGTTCACAATATTTTACGTGCTCTTTGCATACGCAAGGTAAAAATTCTATGTTCTTGAAGTGTGCATACAAGAAACTGAACACATTGGGAAGTTTTAAAATGCATATAAAATGGCACGTAAAGTGAAATACTTGTTCTTGTATATGATTTATTCATAATATGTAATTGGTAACCCGGCTTGTCCTATACAAATAACAGATATTTCGCTCTTTCCAAAATGAGTGAGTCAACTTACTTCAGGACCCCATATAGACACATCATAAAATTAAGATACAAATAAAATATTTAAGTCTTCTGAACATTAAACACAAAGCAAATATAAAATACTGTAATGTTAAAATAGAACATTTTGGCAACACATACTTCTTCTCTATCTATCTCCACCTTCAGATATATATTTGCAGTTGATGGGTTTGTTTGATTTGTCTGGTTGACGGTGACATACATAGATGTCTCTGCATTGAATGTTCTGATGGTCACCGGATTTTGGGGGTTATCTGTGTCGGTTGCTATCAACTCAAACAGATATGTGCCTGTGGAAAGAAAGTTCTTGTTTGATTGTGCAGAAAGTATTATGCATCTATTCATCCTTTGAATGATATATTCAACAAATTCAAATGTACACGTTTTAGAAACACAATGTAAAATAAAATGAATAATTTATTTCCGTTCATGTTTGCATTATTATTGTTTCAATTATGTGAACTATTGTTTATTTCTAAAATAGTAATCGGACGGTGTGTAGAACTACAATTCTGGAACGATGCGATCGGGAAATTCATTTTAATTTTTTAACTCCTTGACCGATATTATATCCTTGATTGTATACTAAGTACCCCGTAATTAAAATTGACAAGTTTTTATGATATATACAGTGATAAGGAATTATACTGTGAAAGATTCAATTTTTGTACGTCCTTCCAACTTCTCCAATTCATTAATCTTGTTATATTCATCTTATTGAATAGCTTCCAACACATTTATATAACAAAACCGAACACGTTGGTTGGATATCACCAAAAAGAAGAACGGCAATATAGGAATTTGTTTTAAAACACAGCTCCAAAATTGATCGCTTTTACAACGTATCTTTCCAACTAGCCCTATTTATAAAGACGATCCATGACATTGCAGAGGACATACTACGAAACACCTTAAAGTCATAAGCGTGTCAATAAACCATGGTTTTCTGTTACATGCTTACATGCCTGCAGGTGGAAAAGAAAAGTCTTTAATAATTTCAGTTCTAACTAGAATATCAGAAAATATATTTTATGCCAGATAATGATCTTATTATTAGGGACAGCGAAAGTAAGATATTGAAATCCAATGTGCGTATGTAGCTCTCTCTCTCTCTCTCTCTCTCTCTCTCTCTCTCTCTCTCTCTCTCTCTCTCTGTATGTGCGTGTCTAGGTAGAAACCGAATATGCGTTATGCACGCCATGACAAGAATAGCCTTACTCCTCACTGGACTATTTAAAACTAAGTAAACTAGATAGAATACTTAAACAATTAAATTAGGTTACAAGCATACAACGAGGTTTTCGTTAGAGATACCATTCAGGTAATAGAGCTAAAATCAGAAAAAAAACAAGTCGTTCCTAACAATCCGAGATGTTGTATGTGTTCCGTCTTTGGACATGGAAGAGGGCTTTTCATTTCTTAATAGGGCTTTCTGCCAATAACGTGGTAAAAAAGATATATATACCATATTGTGTGTCAAAACTGAGCACAAAGTAAAGTAGTTTTAAAATCCAACCGCTAGTTAACAACCACATACATCACACGTGTCAGTAGCAGGAAACACGTACCCAAATAAAAAAGGCATAACATGATCAAAAACGTATAATAGGGTACATACATGTCATCGGAAATATTATGAAAACGAAAGTGAAATATTTGTAAAGTAAAGACACACCCAAATTATATGGCAATTGTGATTACATGTACAATTGAAATCGCATTCTCCTGACGGCACTGAATTGACCCGATAAATCAAGTCAGTCAAACGCTGAAAAGCAGAATTAAGTTGAAGCAACAGAAAAACACACTCCACCTATTATGGACCAGTTGGTAAAGGTTCCTCAATACGCATTCACTCGTAATAGTATCCTCTAGATTTTAATTTTAAGTAGGCAAACACTAGAAATTGTTATTAAGCCTCAGGTATGAAAATTTAATAGCAATATTATAAAAAGGTTACTGAATTTGTATGGGAAAATATGAACTCGGTTTTTTATACAAATACTTCACTCCCGGGTCGTGCAGTATTAATCAGAAAATATATGGTTCATATTTTCCCACATAAATGAGGTAAGCTATGAATGCTCCTAAACGTGCTTAACAATTTCACAGTGATTATGAAAGATTCAAAAGTATTCCGAATGAAGATTGCAATGTGCTTAGGTGCTCTTACCACCGACGACACACTATTTTGAGATCCAAATGAAAATAATCAAATATCACGAATGTGATTGAATGTTACGCGTAATCCAAAAAAATGTAAGTAATCCAGCAAGATACAGTCTGTTTATAATAAAAGGTTTTTCCTTCTACAATTTCAACGAACAAATAATAAATAAATCAAATTTAATCTCGACTCTTACAAGGCTGAAATATAACTAAATAATGAAACGCAGCCTATTAATTCCTTTATAAAGCCATTACATCAAATGAACACTTCAGAATTACTGGAGAATCTCGTTATTGGAATTACGTTATTCTGTATTGTACAATATTTTTAACGGTTATTATCTGACATTTTTTTTTGCAAGCCAATCAGCAATTAATGACATATGTAATGTGGATGTTCGACATGGATTACATCACCTCCAGTGAACTATTTTGCGGTATACTTTGAGTGAATCAGCTGTTGACATGTGTATGTCTCTTATAGTGCAAATCATTCACAACATTATGTTCTAGAAAACTTTTCATTAACTCATATGATTGAAATAAACACTATATTGTAAAACATGCAATGAACAATAGATGTCCTAATACGAATAACATAAAGAAAATTAGAAATATAATACTATGGTGTCAAAATCATAGTTTTAAAAATTATAAATATCTAAAGATTTGGGACATTGCTATAGTCTATTATTAATACTTCACATAAGAAAAGAAAGAATGTAACACGACGAGTGTCGCAATGGCACATGAATATACATATATATATATATATATATATATATATATATATATATATATATATATATATATATATATATATATATATATATATATATCCGATATCACTGGTGAAGGAAGAACCCAGACATATCCAGCGAAGAGCCACCGACCTACCGGAAGCTACTGGCAAGCTTTTTAACATAACCACGTTGGCCGTTCCAGAGACTATAATCCACGCAGATAGAGAATATGAGTATGACGTAATAAAAGTAGAGAGACTAACTATCTCACACCTAAATTTAAACAAAAAGCAAAACAATACAGTAAATTGCAAAATAAATTTGACAAGTAAATGAAACGTTGCTTGGTAGCAATATACAAATATTGGTTTGTTATACTCTAAACAAAATTTATCGAATAATACAGAAAGAACATAATTTTGAAATGAATAAAATATCCAAGAACAATGAACATAAAACAGCGTGATATTGATGGAAAATATATATAAGCGCTTTACACCATCTATAATAATATGACTACACTATAGAAAAACAAATGACAAAAACAATGATATTGGAAAACATAACAACATGTTTAAAACATATAAGATACAAAACATTATTGGGTCTCTAAATTTGTCCCTGCAGTCGAAACAGGTGAGTTTTAAGAGCACTCTTATAAGGAACCGCTGTGTCTTTGTGTCTAATTTTAATGGGCAGTTCGTTCCACGTTGCCGGGCCCCGGTATACAAAAGAACGTTGTCCATATAACTTCGTTTTCACAGTGGGAACAATGAGTATACGATTGTCAGATGAAGAGCGTACGTATCATGCTGGTTTATACACATGGGTGAGGCTGCATAGGTATGTTGGACTGGAATCTGTCAGTGAAACATAGCTCAGAGAACAAATTTTGTGTTTGATTCTGTATCGAATTGATAGCCAGTGTAGGGTACAGAGCGATGGTGAGGTGTGATCTGATCGAGGTACTCTAAGGACGGTCCGTGCAGCTGTGTTTTCAACTTTTTGAAATTTCTGGAGTAAATATTGTGACGAACCAAACATAAGTGAGTTATAATAGTCCAGTCTTTAAAGTACTAATGAACACACGAGTATTTTAGTGGCATCAACTGAAAGATATTTACGAAAGGAACTGATGCGTCTCAGTTCAAGATGTGCAGCCTTGCATATGTTCATTACATGTTGGTGCAATGTGAGAGTACTGTCTAGAGTAACGCCTAGGTTTCGTACTGAATGTGAGAATTTAATGATGGTGTTGCTGATATTTATTGTCTGAGGTAAAGGATGTGAATGAGAAAGTCTTTGTGTTGTGATCAGTTTTATCATCATTCATCTGCAGCTTGTTACATGTCATCCATGATTTCACATCCGAAATGCACCTCTCTACTCCATGGATGGTAACATCAACTTCAGTTGGATGGCTAGACTAGTATATTTGAGTGTCATCAGCGTACAATTGGTGCGACACTGGGTGATGATCTATGACACTTGAGAGCGGCTGAGATCCCTCGGAAACACCAGAACACACGTCAACTGGGCTGAAATGTATTCCATTTGCAGATATAATTTGTGTAATGTTGACTAAGTAGGACATGAACCACTGTAAGGCTATATTCTGAATGCCGAATACGTGCCGGAGACGGTGAAGTAATATATCATGGTCTATTGTGTCAAATGCTGCAGATAAATCAAGGAGAGTGATGACTGTAATCTTTCCACTATCCAAAGCAGAGAGAATGTCATTAAATACTTTCAGAAGAGTAGTTTCCGTACGTGGCAAGGGCGATATGGAGACTGTACATTGCTAAAAAGACGGGTTGAATTCAAATGAGGTACAAGTTGGGTAAGAACAACCTTTTCAAATCGTTATAGTCAAGTGTTGTTTTCTTCAGCAGAGGCTTTACGATGGCAGTTTTGAAAAATGATGGGAATTCCCCCAATGAGAGAAAGATATTAATAACATCGTGAAGACAATATTGGACCTAAGCACTCAAGCAGAAGTGATGTCGGAATTGGATCAAGTTCACAAGACTTTGTTGCACTTTTCATCACGATTGTCCGTACTAAATCAATAGAAACAGGTTCAAATGTTCCTAATGGGTGTCGCTGAAATTCTGCATCATAACTGTATAGTGACGAGTCAGTTGAAATTGTGATGTCAAGCGAATCTCTAATGGTTTGTACTTTGTCACGGAATAAAGTTTTAAAATTGGTGCGGAAGGTCTAGTGGAGAGAAAGTTGATGTAAGTGGTGTACATTTGTTCCTCGTCATAAGTGTGTTAGTTATCTCAAAGAGCTCTTTGCAGCTAGAACTCGCCGTGATCATAGTATTGTAGTGGGATAATTTAGCTAAATGGACTATGTTTGTGACGTTCTTCTTAGCGGCTTGATAGATTTGCTTATGAAAAGTGAGTCTGGTGGAAAACCAAAGCCTCTTTGCTTTTCGGCGATGTCTTTTAGCAATGCGAAGCTGGTCCCTAACACTGCTATACCATGGAAAACACTTTTTTTTTTAATTGATACTCTGCATTTGGTTGCTGGGGCATGCTTTTCAAGTAATGAACTCAGGCAGTTATCAAGTTGTTCCGCTGTTGGATGTAAAAAGGTTGTTAGGTTTTCTTGGAAGTCATGCATGAATTTGGTTCGATTAATCATACAGAGGTTTCTCTTAGTAGCAAATGGAGGTGAAGGGTTAGGGACTGGTACGTCGAGATGGCATACAATGCAGCGGTGATATTATGCAAGTTCGTGGGATACAAGGGTGGATTGCAGAATATTATCATCAGGTCTAAAAAGAAACCAGTCTAAAATGTGACCAAGTTTATAGTTGGGTTGGTTAACTGACTGATTAAGATTGAAAACATGAATGGAATCTAGGAGTTTTGACGTGTATGGTTTTCCAGTACAGTCAAAGTGAAAGTTGAAATCTCGAAGAATAATTAGGTTACCGCCTATCGAATGTCCATACTCCAGCAAATTTGGAAACTGCTCCAAAAAGAGAGATTCAGTCAGCTTGTTTTTTTTCTACTAGGAGGAGGGCGGTAGAGACTGAAAAATGGACTGACCTTTGTTCCAGTGTGAGCGTTGTTTGGACTAAATCAAACGATGTGTGGTAGAAATTGAAGGTTGTATTGTACTTAAGTTATTTGTTCATGGAATTCTTTGTAATGACAGGAATTCCACCTCCGCGAGAGATGCGGCGAAACGACTTGATGGAGTAATCGCTGGTTTTTAAATCCGCACAATTAGGTTCATCGCCTGATGGTTGTAATCATGTTTCTGTCAGGAAGAAGACGTCGATATTCTGGTCGTTGATAAAATTAACTATTTCTGTGCGCTTTTCCGGTGATCCTACTAATTGAGCGTTGAATAATGCAATACGTAGTGGTATCTCTGGGACAGTTGACATAACTGTTGACGATTTAAGATGAATTTGAACCAGATTATCAAAATTAACAGCAGAATTTTTAATTGGGTTATCTGTTGCGGACGAAAGGGAGATAACCGGAATTCTTTTTCCTGTTCTACGCCGGCCAGCTTTGAAACAACATTTAATTTTTCGCTTCCGTTTACATTTAAGTAATGATGAATGTAGTCCCAGTTCGTTCATTCTTGAGCACAATGTAGTATCAAGAGCCAAGTTGTGGTCAATTAATGCAATTAATGAGGGTCCATTATATTGTAAGCGGGTTGACTGGGGATCACGTGACGGTGGTTTACTAAAAAACAAATGACGTCTTAACAGTGAAACAAAACAGCTGAGAAAAATTCTAACTGTTCTCCTTTCCAAAACAAGGAGATGAAAAAACACATACGCACTGAACAGCCAATGCATTATGAAACACAATAATATAGACTAAGATAGACAACAAGCACAAAAATCATGAAACAAGCACAAAATCGGAAGAGCCTTCCTCGAGCAGTTAAGCGATGGCGGCCATCTTTCAGGAAATTAGAGCGCAGAACAGATACGCAAACAAAAGGGAGGAAATAATACAGTATGCGACACGAGTGTTATTATGAAATAGCGCGATTTATTTTTCTTCTAAAACCATACAAATCAGAGACGTCAGTTGCATAAGTAGGAAACGAAATATGTATGGGACAAGGGAGAGGGCTTTGATATAGTATTCCCAATAAAGGCGATGATGTGATACTTGGAATCCTAATATGTGTTGACATTGCCCGATCACAAAGTAGTCACATCTGTCCTAGAATTCTGAAAATAAAGTCTAAAGAGGAATACGTGTGACCCGAAATAAAATTCTAACTCTAAACCAAAAGACAAGTATAAATAAAATTAATAATATATTACTAATAATACATTGGCAACACTAATTGATAGATCATAAAGAAACAATTGGATTACGTCCCTTATCTAAGGAGTTGCAATAATTAGAGGCTATTCAGTCAAGGTGCCATGGAAGGTAGACAGACCCACACAGGAAATTAGAGCGCAAAAAGAATCATGAGTATACGACACAACAAAAGATAAACAAGGGAGGAGAATCATGGTCAAATACACAAAAAGATGATGCAATATCTCTTGCATACACCACGTACCAGAGAAAAAGTTATCCTTTCGTTCTTAATAAGCTTTCGTCCGATCTAAGGAAATGACTTGTCTGGCATCCACACCTGTCAAATGATACATGCATTTTTGGCAACAAATATAGCACAAAATGTGCCCTCATGAAAAGGACAAAATATTAAGGATCTATGGTACAGATCACATACAAATATCAAAAAGGGGAGTACGAGTCTGTTCAGAAATACAGTTCATATCCTGGGAAAGAAGGAATAGAGACCTGGCATCAGTAATTCAAGCAAGTATATCCCCTTCAAAAGGAAACGAATACACTAAGTGAAAGGTACACTTTTAGTTATACTGTTCAAACGTTTATTCGACTTTACTCTTACACCATATACCAACAGTACAATTTTGGGTAAGGAGTTGGCTGCAGATATATATGAAAGCCTTTTAACTTTCGAACAAAGAGATTCCATCGCATAAGCCTGCAAGGTGATCGAATGATGTGGTCTGGATATATTGGCACACACAAGAAACGATTATTTGTTCGTTTGTACTGAAGCAGCAGTATAGTATCCTTACTTAATTATATATCACGGTAAATTTGTGTTAGATCTTAACTTCGTTGCATATCACGATATCTTTCGTATTTGTTTATAGTTTTTTTTTTTTAAAGATTTTGGCAAGTTGCACTGTCGTTAGTATTCATTAACCAGTAAAAATATATACATTCTTTCTGACACGTTTCTAGTGATACACATTTCTAGTGATAATCATGATTGATATTTAGCTATGCTAGTGCTAATGAAGCAGGGACTACATAATGAGTAAAGCTGTTGTCTGTTTCACGTGAATTGGCTAATTAATATATATGCATCACTAACAACTCCGTCTACATAGCAAATCTTAAACAGAATAACTTTTCCTGAATGCATTTCTTCGTGTTCATCGTATGGCTGTTGGCAATGAATGTACATGCTTGTTTTCAATATTTTACCAGCTAGTAGCATATTCGGCAATTCCTCAAAACATTAAAATAATTATGAAACCTTACATTTCACTGAGAATAAATCGGCTGGCCACTCACTTATTTGCTCATCAATGCTACTCGAAATTTGCCTTAGGTCATGTTTAAATCACTTGCCATTCCTTAATGCCTTAAACTTTAACAATCAGAAACTTAGTGTATCATATTTACTAAAACCGAGTAGAGAATGTAATCAACCTGTAAAGTTTCTCGTGTTTAGATCCTTTTAAAAGGTCACTGCCTGTTTATCGCATTGTCATAGACGCCAGTATGTATAGTGCATGGTGTTGAAATCAGGTTTAGAGGTCTTGAGACTTTTGTGCTTCAGTTTGAGAGTATTTTATTTAAGTCAAACAATCAAATCTAATTTACATTTCAGAAATTGTGATTATCTGAGAGTAGAAACTCGTTCTTAGACTCAAAATAAATTTTATTTTATTTTTAGGCAAAGATTGGACCTAATAGCGTGGCCATAAGCTGACAGTGCATCATACAACAATTATTCAGTATCAGGTGAGAACGCAGCATAAGTAAAAACAGCGTGTTTCCATGATATCGCACGAATGTTTTGTACAAGTCAAAACGAACAGAATATTAAAAAACCAACGACCCGAAAGAAAATAAAAAAGACAATAACAATTCAAGAGACCAATTAACATCAAAGCTTTGTATTTAAAAAGAATTTAGACAATATACAAGCGGTTTAAACGCCTATCAAATGTTATAATAATGTCTTACCTGCAGTCACATTTTCATACATCTGATAATATTTTGGTTGAGGATCAAACTGTGGTATTCCTGCACAACCAGCGAAAAACAAGCCTAGAACAGACAAAACGGATGATATTTCCTACAACGAAACCAACATGTAGTGTATAAACGTGAGTAAAATAAATGTATTGCATTACTTTCTAACAACGGAAATCAGTAACCGATTTATTAGTAGTAATAGTAGACGAGTGGGATAAAGGATCAAGATACGTGTTAACTGTTCAGTTAAACAATGTATCAGGATACGAGTCATCCCTGCTAACGCTCGTCGTCGTATTCCGATTTATCAGTCCCCTAATCTATACTGATGATAATGCCCTCGATCAGCTTTAGGGCCTGGTGTAATAAACTAGTTATTTTAGATAAACTACATATGTGTGATCGCTGCATCTGCATCATCATCATCTTTGTCGCCGCCGTCGTTGTTGATTTCATGTTTTTGTATCGATAATGCAAAAGGCAATTACTAACTATTCTTACAAACCTGTGATTCCAATGACGATCCAGTACGTCCGATATTTATCAGTCTGATGTTCACTGTACATTTTCACTTGCGAGATGTGTAAATCTGCATGAGAAAACAGAACAGGAATTAGGAAGAAATAGACTAGATAAAATATATATAAATGGATGAATAACTGAATAAATTTGACATATATAATTTTTGTTGAAATTAGAATTCACTTTATAAGACTGAGAAGCATAAATATTAGTCGCATTATTAACTCTGGAAAGTATATACTAATATGTGAACCAAATCATATTTGACTCAATTATGTACAGCATGATACAACGAATAACTACAATGCAATGTACGTTGTAAAGTTAAACAATATTAAAAGATGAACATTTGTAAAGAATGTTTACAGGGAAGACGGAAGACGTATATGAAATATAAAAAATAGTAAATGGTTGTAATTCTATTTACAACGATGGTTTCTCAAATAATATCCTTTTATCAAAAGGCTACCTAAGCAAGATCTGTAAAATAACATTAAGCACCGAATGGTCTCGTTTTGTATCATAGTAGCTTCTCTCAACAGTGTATGCATTTTAATCATAACCAAAATTAGCAGACAGTTTTTAATATTTTCCCTCTGCTTTAGGCATTATTGTTGAAAATCAATTTGACACATCTATGTAGGTATTTTATAGGTGAATTAATTTGCAAGGATGTATGGACTCTTTTAAAGTGCTTAATAGTTTATTCTGGAATTGATCAACATACTTTAGACTGGATTGTCAGGCAATAGTGATATGCAATACATGTTGAAGCTTGTATAGCCTATACTATAGGCTTGTTTCTAGACAATGAGCACTGTATCATGTGATGATTGTCACGTCCTCAATGCGACTAATATATTCTACTATTGCATTGGTTCCGGGTTCAGTGCGTTTTAAACCCTATGAGAGAGAGAGAGAGAGAGAGAGAGAGAGAGAGAGAGAGAGAGAGAGAGAGAGAGAGAGAGAGAGAGAGAGAGAGAGAGAGATATGTTGGTGTTATTCATCGTAAGTTTGTTGAAAAAGGTATATTTCGGTTGTAAGATTGGTTTTTGCTGTCCATCAGGTTGGAAAATATCAGCTAGAATCTAAATTTATGTAATGTAAACTGAATCGGAATGATATCGCCAGCTTCTTTTCAGTTTTAAGATCTTCTATGTTTATTATTTTTATATCGTGGCAAATATTATTCCTTCGGAAACAAAATATTGCTCTTGCTGCATGCAGCAAACAAATAGAATATTATTCCATAGTAATAGTAACTTGCGTGTTCTTATTCTTTTTCATCTCTTTATTGCTCTTCGTTTTATGTTTCTACTTTCTTTCTTTGTTGCTGCTCTTATTATTATTATTATTATTATTATTATTATTTTTATTATTATTATTATTATTATTATTATTATTATTATTATTTTTATTATTATTATTATTATTATTATTATTATTATTATTATTATTATTATTATTATTTAACAACAACTATCAGACTTGTCATCGTACAAATTTGTTTCAAAACTTCCTAAAGCCAAAAGATTTGTAAAGTATACACCACACTGAGAAGTAGAACGAAAACGATAGGTACACACTAAAGACTACACCTTCACTTCGTAGTATAAGTAACAGTACTTCACAAATATACTAATGGATATCTTAATTGTCCATTTTAAACGTAAATTCCATAAAGAAAAGTTTTTGCCGTCTAGATTATACACTGAAATATGTGGATAGTGCCATCTAGTTCAACAGGAAATTGAAATGACAGGAAATAAACAAACACCCAAAACAAGATGGATGCTCAGATATCTGAAGAAAAGCTGAACATTTAGGATACGTATACTACCAAGTGAACAAAAATGCCAACTGCTTCAAGGGGTTAAGTCAACATATGAAAAGTTTATAATTCTAAATAAATGTAGAATACACAGTAAACTTCATATATGAGGTCAGCGTGATCTACTAGGTGAAATGTACGTGAAATTAAGTCTAATATTCCCATTATATTCACGCTATGTCCTTAATATGCTCATTTCGAGAGCTGAAAACCTCAAAAGCTAGCAAACGTCTTTCAAAAAGATGTAATGCTTACTTTGTAAATGTGTAGAATGTTTGCTGATTCCATTAGTATAACTTTATTCTTGCAATCCGACAATAACCATCAGAAATACAAAACACCAATACTTTTGATATGCACGCTTATAAACATTAAGGTAATATTTGATTTGAACTCTTGCACCAGCATTTGTTAGTTTTTTTTCTCCTGAGTCGTTTCTCTGCTTGAATATCATTAATATATGCACGCTTGATAACACAGGACAAGATTTTAAAAAGTACTTTGGGTTCATTTGTGTAATGAACTTCAAACAGTGTGTTACTTAATGCAGAGAAAATATCGTTGAACCTTGGTCTTGAAACGGCACAGTGCCAGTTTTGAATCAAAAAAAGTCCTAATACGACACCGTCCTGTTTTCAGATTTCATCTTCACCTAATTATGTCGATCCTTTTGCAACCAGTGTCATTTGAACAGTATCATTTTAAATACCCTAAAATATATCAGTTGGGCAAATTAAAGTTAAATTATTTAAAGATGTATTTAGAAATATTGAATCGAGATATCACTGATCACTGTTTCAAACATTGAAAACTTAAAGTTATAATAATGTACACGCCGTGGGTTTCATCCTTTTCTAATACAAGATAAAAAAGTGTCGAAAAAAGCATATTTTGCATATTTTGACCTGTATAAAATAGTATTAATTGTAACCATTTGACATAAGAGGTGTAGTGTCACAGGAATCACGATGTGCATTATAATTAAAACGAAACAAAATATAATTACGTTCAGGCCTACATTTTATTCCATGTGTCATTGCCGCCGTATTTCCTAAGCAGACTGGGAGTGTCACGTAATCAAAAGAAACCATTGCCTTCCAAAACAAAAGCCATGTATCTAAATAGAAGGATTTTTTCTGGATCGTATCCCGTATACGAAGAAGACATCGACGGTCAAAAACCCACATTGCTTCGCTACGGATGTGTCTTATTGGTAGACAGTTCGCCCTTATAGACTCGCTTTGAGTCATTTGTCTGGATTGAATCCAACAAGTAGTGTACAGTTTAATATATGTTGTTATGCATCTAACATATAATCTGCTTTCGATACTTAATTTCTTCGTGTAAACGATACATAGTGTCTAAAACAGGAGAAAATAAGGAACGAATATAATTTTATTGATCTGGTTCGTTGACTAAATGCACTAACAATTAGTAACTGGAAGTGGAACTGTGCATTAATTATAATGTTGCATCTCGAATATAATAATAATAATAATAATAACAATAATCATAGTGATAAACGGATATATGTGTGTGTATATATATATATATATATATATATATATATATATATATATATATATATATATATATATATATATATATATGTGTGTGTGTGTGTGTGTGTGTGTGTGTGTGTGTGTGTGTGTGTGTGTGTATCGGGAGAGGTGGGGTGTCATTTTGATGTGCAGATCTTTCAGTTGTTTTATATTAATAACAGTGGCAAATTGCGAATAGCATTTTAAAAAGTTAGACCTATCTTTTATAGCTTATATAGTATTCATGTGTGAACAGTGTTTTGCTGAATCACATTAATATTATTCCAGATTTGAAATCAGTTTAAATTTCGGTAAATGTCTTTATCCAAGAATTTGATCAGAGCACTTTTAGATTTATTTCCAGAGCGAAATAATCACTTTAGTTAAATAATTTAAAGAAATGAAAATTCAGCCCAACTTTTCACAACACAATAAAGCTTGAAAATACTAGATGTTTAAAGCATGAATGACCAAGTCAGCAAAATTACAAGATTATATAGTTCTCTACTTCAGCTAAGGTTGCAATTATTAATATTACCGCGTGGGAAAAAAGACACTTCTTGAATGATCCTGACGGTTGCAAAATGTATACCATAACCTGTAAAATCCACGCTGGAGACCCCAAAATCTTTACCGAAATACAAATATTTACTTCTATTAATAAAGATACTGGTATTAATCCCATACACGCAGAACATAATTTAATCATATATTACTTGTGTAAAGGGGCAAACTTCTGGCGATCGAACAAGAATACATTAATTGAGACCAGACAACCATTATTTAGATTTCTAGAGAATGGACGCGAATCAATCGTCATACCGCCATGTTCAGAATGTCATTTCGAGGGGATATTGCTATCCTTAAATACGCAATTGTTTGGACAACAACCATACAGACTATTAGGTGCACAGTAAACGTTATTTTCAGGGTGAAGCTGTCACAATTGAAAAGTCGCAGATACTCTGTAATTATCGAACTACCAGGTCAAGCTGACCCAGATTTTAGCGCGACTGAAGAAGGGGCCGAGAGATTTGACTGATTGGTTACGCTAGATAAAGGGTGTTTCCTGCACAAAATTTCTTTGGTTTTAATATCGCCTCATCGAAAAGTTTAATCAGCCTAAGCTTTTCTGAAAGAGAAAACCAGTGTAGGCTCCGAGGAATTTGCAAGAAATTCCCTCGTAAAAAACTATTGTCCGAGGAATCGGACGAACTGTTTTCAAATGACGTGAAGCGAAGATAGTGTGACAATTCCATGCAATTTATTGATGACATATATAATGCTTTGCTGATTTTATTTGTATTTGCATGAATCTGTTTTAATACAATCGTATAATAATGTGCTTTATGGAGTATAACGTGTTGAGTTTATGCATAGGAAGTCATACATTAATCTTTAGATACGTTTTACTAATTGTTTAATTTGTTGTCGTGTTTGCATAAAAATGAGGTTTTAAGATTTTAATGCATTAATTTACTTAATATGATTACGAGAATCCGTGTGACGTCACCGAAATTAGAAGATTTCACATACAATTAAGAGTGTGAAATGACGTAACTGATTGTAATGTATCTAATTTATTTGCTGTGTAACTTGTGGCTGGCTTATATCCGCTAGGTCTCGTGTGGTGTGTGTTACTGAGTGATGTTAATGCGTGACGAATTACCCATTTGATAGTCTTAGCATCTGTTTAGCACCGATAAAAATATATGTTAACGAGCAGGGGAAAATGCAAAAGCCCTGTTATTATAAATATCAGGAAATGTGGGTTCTCTCTGTTTATATTTATTAAAAAAGGAGAAAATAGCCAATGAGACGTGCAATCCTGAGAGTATAATATGAGATGTACAATCTGAAACGTGTAAACAGAGACGTGCAATCCTGTGAGTGGAATCCTGAGACGTACAATTCTGTGACGTAATCCTGCGATGTATAACTTCTGAGTGTCCTGGGACGGGTTCTTGAGGGTGGAATCCGGAGATCCCGGCATTTGAATAGCTACAGTGGAAGTCGAGCGAACCGGAGAAGAGGTTATACAATCATACAAGACGTTGACTTTGATTGTTAACTCGATACTATGATGAACTAAATATATCAGTAAACATCGGCTATTAATTGAATCCATTTGTGCTTTCCCTTATAAATCGAGAAAGTTTTTTTTTCTCCAAAAGCTGAGATACTCTTAATGTAATGACTTCCCATAGTTGCTTTATGTAATTGATTAAATCGTTTGTTTACCTGTATGGGGAGGGGTCGTGTTTGTTTGTTCTATATATCTGTTCAGATATATATACAGTTCATCTATAAGTTTTACCACTTATATTTCCTCGAAGCGGTCAATTACATCTAGGGCGGTCTACTTCTAGATAACGAAATCAAATTAAGCAAGACACCAGTTAGTAACATCCCCCCCCCCGGGTCCCTGACAAGTTGTTTAAAATGAATACAATAAAAAGAAGTCAATCAAGTCAAGCAAAAAAGTATTTTACAATACAATGTAATGAATTTTTTTCTTTTCTAAATCTAACAAACTATTAAATTGTTAATTTTTATATATATATATATATATATATATATATATATATATATATATATATATATATATATATATATATATATATATATAATATATATATATATATATATATATATATATATATATATATATATATATATATATATATATATATATATATATTCTTAACGTATGCTCGGTCATGACTAGCTGTAACATGCTAACACATTAGAAAAGGCGCATATTATGTACGTATTAAAACTATGTTTTAAAAGCAGCTAAAGAAGATACCAGCTCGAGAAGTCTCTTGTTAATGTAAGTATTGTACGTGCTCAACGAAACATAACATATATTATCATTCAGCTTTGACAATTTAAAAAAGAATTTTTAAATAACGGCAAAGTCAATTATTAATATTGACAGCAATATATATATATATATATATATATATATATATATATATATATATATATATATATATATATATATATATATATATAT
Organism: Unio pictorum; assembly: GCA_030141615.1. NCBI lineage: Eukaryota > Metazoa > Mollusca > Bivalvia > Unionida > Unionidae > Unio > Unio pictorum. Next base: position 900,241 of record JARLTB010000062.1, on the reverse strand, counting down.
ATATATATATAATGAATATTTTAGGACACCCCACCTCCAACAAAACACATTTCATGAAGTGACATATATTTTAGACACTTGAAATGGAAATGCAGTACAGTAGTTGACGACACGGTCATTCGGTATCTGTGGGTGAGTGTAGACATGATCATACAATAATAAGCAGATAACTACCTACCTTAAATGTTTTCAGCTGTTATGCCAAGTGCTCAAAATATTCCTTGAAATCTATAATTGCTTGTTTCTTGGCATAACTATTTTTTGAAAGTCTTACTGAAGATTTCTTCGTCCATCAAGGCTATCATTTAAATACTAACATTATGAGACACAACCCACACTTGTTAACATTACCATCAAGTTTCGTATAACAAATCTGCACAGTTACCTCAGACCTAACGTTTCTACTATAGCCGCATCGATTAGATACCGTCCATAATCACTTGTAAGTAAGTTCCAAGAATTTCAAGGTAGAATCTTTAATAGGTTTAAATAGCAAACATTTTGAATCAGTATAATTTTCAGTGTTTAGTCAAATGTTTCATTAGATTATCGTTTTCCCATATAATAATGTTACATCAGATATTGTTATATGGTGTCCGCAATAAAACATCTCTAATATGCCCATGTGTATGGTATTTTATGACGAGCACGTTTCTTATCGCACTAGCTTGTTCAAGTGCTAATATATCTCCTTCGTAAATACTCAAGATTGCTTATCCAGGAACATATCTAACATATGGGGCATGCAATAATCTTTTTTAAAACCTGCTTTTCATGGATGCATCATGTTTGTCTATTAATGTCAATGGACATTTTATACATATTATAACAATCATTATATAATGACGCTTCAGAATTAGCTAAATTTTAGAATAACAATCATGTAATATACATACATACATGAGTGCATCCATCCATCCATCCATCCATCCATCCATCCATCCATGCATGCATGCATGCATCCATGCATGTATCCATCTATCCATCCATGCATTCATGTATCCATCCATCCATCCATCCATCCACACCCTTCTAGTCTTGAGTCCATTACGATAATTGTAAAGCAAATGCAAATCACGGAATATATGAATATATTAGGATAGAATTTTTAGTAAAAGTAATATGATTGACATTTTCTCTAAATTTTATTAAAGTAATTTTTCATTAATTTACAATAAAGTAATTTTCTAAAATATATTAAGATTAATTTCATTTATTTCTAAATCACGACTATATATTAAAGGAATACAAATGAATGTTGTTACAAGCCAAAAGCAACGTACATCGCTGTGCTGTATTATTAAACCCAGTAAGAGTCAGTAAGCCACAAGATTAAACGTTGGCATAATTTCAAGGAAAAGTACTATTTCAGCAACTCTCTCTGCCAAATGACGTAAAACCAATATGGTTCTTATATAATAGAGAGCAGAGCATCTTCTAGCTGGATGAAGTATACACCGGTATACCGAGGGTTGGCCTTATTTGGTCTTGCGTATACCCAGATATATATAAATAAGCGCGCAAATCACCCAGGTCGATTCCTCACAAAAGACTTGTCTCTCTCATTACAGGTAAGAACTGTATATGTTGTAAACTTCTTTTAGACATAGGCATTTTTAATGTTTGAGATTTTAATGGTAAAGTTCATATGTTTGCAACATTGTTCACTTAATTATTTTATTTATAATACATTATAATGGAATGTTGAATTGTTTTAAAGAATTCGTATTTAATTATATTTATGGTAATTTTTATAGTAAAAGACAAATTCGCTACCAACTTCATGCTTAGATTTAATGTTGAAATATAGTATTCTTTAAGTAACAAAGAATAACATCTAGCAACATATTCCAAATCAATATTCTATTCTAAAATGAGTAAAATACATTTCTTTAAATTGAATGTTGTATTAATTGCACCTATTACATTTTATACTCTTGGCTATCATGAAATTGCTCGAGATTTAACTCGATCACAACTGGAATTTGGTGCTTGTTTGACTTTAAATTTGTTATTAGAGACACTGTTCATATTCTCATTCATCACGTAAATCATCTTCATTTAGGCAGACTGGCATCAGCGGGAATCATTTATAACGATGATTACAATGATGTTGATGTAAGAAATAAATATTAAATGCACTGACAAAGATAAGATTTATATATGATTGTTTTCAACTCGTTTAACGGAGAAAGTCAATTCAAAGCATTCTCACCCATGCGACGGAGAAAAAACTAGCAGTTTTTCTAACATTACTTTTTTATATCAGTCTAGTCATAACAGACTAGTCGTCTCTGTCAAGGTGTCCACGCGTTCAGAACTACTTGTACGTAAAAAAATTGTTGTCTCCGGCTGCGCATGACGTAGTTGTTCTAAAATCAAACAACAACAACAACAGATATATAATACAAACATAATAACTTAAGGTCAATCCATCTTTGAGAATACACCATACGAAAACATATAGAGACAAAGATATGCACACATACATGTCAAGCATTTTGGTATTATCCTAGTTCGTTCCACACACCATGGTTTTTTTTATCCTATGTGCAGGACTAGCTCAGTACATTGTCAAGTCAGCGTCATTAAATGTAGCTTAAGCAACCTAATTTTATTAGATACTTCATGTGAAATGTTATATACTCTTAGCTACATTTAATGAGACTGACATTACAATTGACTATGCCACAGAATAGATATAATTCTGAATTCTCTGTGAAATGAACTATGACAGAAAACACTGATCCATGCACATAGCCTATAGACCTATACACATAGCCTATATACCTATACACATAGCCTATATACATATAGACTGCATAGCCTCAGAAATATCTTAACAACTACGGAAAACTTAGTACAGCTATAAATGTGTATACATACTTTATTCTAAATTTGTTAAGCATCTACACTGTGTCCCAAATGAATAAAAATATACCTTAAATATTTATTGTAAAATAATTCTCTTGACAGCCAGAAGGAATATTTTATGTCAACACACTAATAATAATAATAGTAGTAGTAGTAGTAATAATAATAATAATAATAATAATAATAATAATAATAAGAAGAAGAAGAAGAAGAAGAAGAAGAAGAAGAAGAAGAAGAAAAAGAAGAAGAAGAAGGAGAAGAAGAAAAAGAACTTTGTATAGTGTTTAATCTTTAGAAGCTCTAAGCGTTTAACATCTTTAATGGTATGACTACAGAAAAATAAATAACAAAAAACATGCAATTTGGAAATACAAAACAATGCTGAAAATAGTTAAGGTACGAAACATTATTAGATCTTTAAATTTGTTCTTGAGGTCGCAAAAGGTGGGTTTTAAGAGCACTCTTGAAAGGGATCACTGTGCCGTTGTTTCTAATTTAAATGGGCAATTCGTTCCACATTGCTAGACTGGTATGCAAAAGAACGTTGTCCATATGACTTCGTTTACATAGTGGGAATAATGAGTATACGATTGACAGAAGAGGAGCGTAAATATCTTGCTGGTGTGTACACATGGGTGAAGCTGGATATGTACCTTGGACTGGAGTCCGTCAGTAAAACATAGCAAAGAGAACCAATTGTGTTAGATCGAATGGATAGCCAGTGTAAGGTACAGAGCAGTGGGGAGTTGTGCTCTGATCGAGGTACTCTAAAGATGATCCGAGCAGTTTTGAACTTTTTGAAGTTTCTGGAGAAGATATTGAGATGAACCAGACAGAATTGAGTTACAATAGTCTAGTCTAGAAAGCGCACAAGTGTTTTACTGGGATCAAGTGAAAGATGCGTCTCAGCTCAAGCTATGCAGCTTTGCATATGTTTATGACATGTTGGTCCAATGTAAGAGTACTGTATAGAGTTACACCTAGGTTTCGCACTGACTGTGTGAATGTAATATAGTTGTTACTGATATTTATTGTCTGAGGTAAAGAATGTGAATCAGAAAGTATTTGTGTTGTGATCAGAATGGCCTCAGTTTTGTCATCATTCATCTGCAGCTTGTTACATGTCATCCATGATTTCACATCAGAAATGCATATATCTACTCCATGGATGGTAGCATCAATGTCAGTTAGGTGGCTAGACTTGTAGATGTGGGTGTCATCAGCAAACAATTGGTGAGACACGGGGTACTGATCTATGACACTTGAGAGCGGCTGAGCGTATATAGTGAACCGAACATGTCCAAAAACAGAACCCTGTGGAACACCACAAGATAAATCAACTGGGATGTAGTGTATTCCATTTGCAGATACAATTTATATCCTGTTGACTAAGTAGGACTTGAACCACAGTAAAGCCGTGAATGTCCAATACATGTTGGGGACGGTGAAGTAATATAACATGGTTATTTGTGTCAAATGCTGCAGAAACATCAAAGAATATGCGGACTATAATCGTTCCGCTATCCAAAATAGATAGAATGTCATTAAATACTTTCCGAAGAGCAGTTTCACTACTGTAGCAAGGGCGATATGCAGACTGTAGATTGCTAAAAAATACTGTTTTAATTCAAATGAGAGACAAGATAGGTTAGATTGGAAACAGGGCGATAGTTCTTTAAATCGTTATGGACACGTGTTGGTTTCTCCATCAGAGGTTTTACGATGACAGTTTTGAAAAATGATGGGAATTATCCGCACGAGAGGGATATTATTAACATCAGTTAGTGAAGACAATATTGGATCTAAGCACTCAAGCAACAGTGATATTGGAATTGGATCAAGTTCACATGACTACCAAGCACTCTACATCACGATTGTCCGTACTAAATCCACAGAGACAGGTTCAAATGTTCATAATGGTTGTCGCTGATATTCTGTATCGCATCTTTATGTGACGAGAAGTCAACTGAAATTGTGTTGTCAAGCGTATCTCTAATGATTTGTACTTTGCAAATAGTTCCAGAAGGTCTACTGGAGAAAAGGTAATTGGAAGTGGTGTACATTTGTTCCTTCACATTAGTTTGTTATCTCGAAGAGCTCTTTGCAGCTGGAACCCTCCGTGATCTTAGTACTGTAGTGGGATAATTGGGCTAAATGTACTACGTTTGTAACTTTCTTCTTAGTGGCTTCATAGATTTGTTCATGAATAGTAAGTCTGGTGGAAAGCCGAAGCCTATCTGCCTTACGGCGGTGTCTTTTAGCAGTGTAAAACTGGTCACTAACACTGTTATAAAACGGATAACACTTTTTAATTGATACTTTGCACTTGGTGGCTGGGGAATGTTTTCAAGCAATGCACGCAGGCAGTTATTAAGTTCTCCTGCTGTAGGATGTAAGCAATTAGTTCGGTTTGCTTGGATGACATGCATTAGTTTGGTTCTATTTATCATACGGAGGTTTCTCTTAGTAAGACATAAAGGTTAAGGGTTACGGACTGATACGTCGAGATGGCATATAATGCAGAGGTGATATGATGCAAGTTCGTGTAAAACAAGGGTGGATCGCAGAATATTATCATCAAGTCTATTAAGAATCCAGTCTAACATGTGACCATGTTCATGGGTGGGATGGTTAACTGACTAATTAAGGTTGAAAACATGAATGGAATCTAGCAGTTTTGACGTACATGGGTTTCCAGGACAGTCAAAGAGAAAGATGAAATCTCTAAGAATAAGTCGGTTGCCACCTATCGAACTTCTATACTCCAAAAGATTTCAGAAATTGCTCCAAAAAGAGAGATTCAGTCAGTTTCTTATTTCTACACAGAGGAGGACCGTAGAGGGAGACAAAATAGAATAACTTTTGCTTAAGTGTGAGTGCTGTTTGGACTAGATTAAACGATGTTTGGCAGAAATTGAATATTGTGTTGTAGATCCGCAAATAAAGACACACACACACACACACACACACACACACACACACACACATATATATATATATATATATATATATATATATATATATATATATATATATAACATGATATGCACTTGCATGTTGGGTACAAATATCAAGGTTAAAGCTAAAAGCCTCCCTGCTTTGACGACCTATTTTCCTATCGCTTTTAGACCAATATTCTAGAACGAGTTAACATCAACGATATGGGCCTTAAATACCTTTTTGTATACACTGGGTTCACTGTGTTAGTCTCATTGCAAGGTGACAACAAAATATATTGTAACGCACACAAACACACACTGTATATATATATATATATATATATATATATATATATATATATATATATATATATATTCATGCCCAAAAGCACGTCGATTAAATAAGAATTTATAATCCGTTATTTAAATGAGAATTATAAGTGCTAATATCATAGTAATTTGTATATCATCGTGCTTCGTTTGCAGCGCTTTATCAGAGGATATTCTCGTGTATATGTTTAATAATATAAAACAAATATGCAAACCAGAATGCATCAAGACTTTTACATGCAGTTAAAAATCAAATGAATCATACCAAGTACAGATAAGAGAAAGCTCCTTTCATTGCATGTCGGTATTGAGGACTGTTATGCAAAAGGTAATCTAAGGTGTAAGTGGGTGGGCAATCCCCCCACTTATTCTTCGGGATTGAGCAGTGTGTGTGTGTGTGTGTGTGTGTGTGTGTGTGCCTATTCTGCCCTTTTGATTTTTGGTTCTGTACATGAATCACCCACTGGAAAAGGTCCTACGGACGTCATTGAAAACACAACCATGCAATTTACACTTCAAGACATGGCATCCGCTTTTTAGGAGGAAATTAATATGTTCCACTTATAATGTTTCTGATAAATGCAAGTGATAACTTGAAATAAAGATTTTAGCTTAACTGACAAATAGCAAGCGGATGATGTAAATCAGTATGTTTAACTCTGTTATTCAACGGAGTTTATTTTATAGCAGGCGATGGTATATGCTTTCCAAATATAAAGCTACTAAAATATAAGATCTGATATTCGGCATGTCTGTTCAACATCAAAGAGACTGGTCCCCTCTCATACATGGTATTCTCTCTCTCTCTCTCTCTCTCTCTCTCTCTCTCTCTCTCTCTCTCTCTCTCTCTCTCTCTCTCTCTCTCTCGTTGGAAGACTATATATAATGCTCACACTAGTTTATGGCTTAAGGTATGTTTATGCATACGAAACATGATGCATAATCTTCCATAAAACGAATGTATTGAACATCTTAACAAAATATAAACTTTTGTCTTTAAGGATTGGCAGGATCGTATCTGCGGCGCTCGGATGGTGTTTAAAGCGTCCGCCTAGGATGCGATATGTCGTGGGTTTGAGCAGCGGTGGAGTCATAACAAAGACATACAAATGGTACTAAGAGCGGCCTAGCTTGGAGCTCAGCATTAAGAGGATATATTTAGAACTGGTCGGCATGGTTTCTGAATGGAAGGGAGATCATGCTACATGTCTGCTGCCGTATGATACCCCAGTGCTAGACATGACTATCAATTGCCACACTGCAGACATCGTAGCGATATGACTGAATTTATTTCAAGCTACGTTAAAGATACAAATTACACACAAACACACACATACATGCATACAGATAAGAAACAAGAGGCATAATCTTCCATATTGTGTTATGAAAATGAATTTAATGTATTAACCTCCTTAACAAAAAAAAACTTTCGTCTTTAATGATTATATGATGGTGTCTGCAGCGCATAAATATATACTGTATGTGTGGTGCTCTGGCAATAGAAATACTGTGTCTTTCTCAGGAACACCCTATATACAGCCTAATCGACTTTGACTAGAATTCGAACCTGCAGCCCTCTTTTCGCGAATATGGTATGTTTATCATTGAACAAACGCAAAAGGTAGAAATACAGGAATGATTCTAGTTTGATAAATATCGCCACTCACCTCTAATAGTTGTGTGGCTTAACATTTATATAAGTCATGTTGATTTCTTACTAAACAAACACTCCAAATGTCTTCACTCAGAAAGTCAGAGCCAGTTTAGATCATTTAAAACTATGATCATAATGATCATGACGACGACAGCACAGAGGGAAATTATGATAATAATGATGACAATAAAAATTGTTGATATGATGAAAATTGTGGGAATAAAAATTATAAAAGAAGAGGGATACATATTCCCGTTATTAAAATCAAAAGTGTAATGATTGGGTATCTTGACTGAAGTATAAAGTCAAATTGACCCATCTAATGTATTTCCCTCACCTATAATGTTTAGCATTGGCAATGGTACACAATAAATGCACTTGTATCAATAGCGATAATTTACATGTTATTCTCCATGTCATTACACTATATATATATATATATATATATATATATATATATATATATATATATATATATTCTTGCAGGTGTGTTATACAATGCTGGCAATATTTGTGTGATATAAGAACTTAGGAACTGTGGAATTATTTCGGTTACGTGGTAAGATAATCTATAGTTCAACTCATGGTGTTTAACTTGGTATCACCCGTGGTGATAAGCGACTTCGTGCATGTAGTTTTGCTTATAAAAAATGAGTTCTTATGGATATAAAACTACTTCACTTTCAGTATATTTTATAAACAATATCATTCACTTGTTCTGTCATTAGTGTTTATGTCCTTTTTCTCATTGATATAGCCTTCGCATTATTAATAGTACTGTGACAACTGTTACACGTTCCCAATATAACGTTCATTTAAAGTCTATACTCGGCTTGTACAGGCCACTCATGAAAAGGAATTTTTTTTCTTTCCTCGCTTGGAATATTACGAATGAGTGCAATTACGTCATTCACAATTCTAGGAAATCTACCTATCTCTATAGCTTTTTCGATAAATCCAACCATATTGGCCAACAAAAAAAATCACACAATCCAGAAGCGAACACAAATCTTACATCTGTCATCCAACTAATATGCGTCGCACTGTGTTTTGGGTTTGTGCGCGTGTAATTTTTGACCTACTTGTGAACCGCTACAGATATGAATGCCCTAATTATCTGAATATATTAATATATAACATTTAAAGTTATAAATGAATAATGGATTGACCTTTGCAACTTTTGTTATTGCTCTCTCACTTCACTATTCAACGTACATGTTCTATATATGTAAATGTGCATTAATGTAATGTTCTTTTCTAGGGCAGGAATGAAATATTACAAGGACTAACTGCAGCAGTTGTAAATCCCTTGCTTGACAGTATTGTGATTGACAAAAAAGTGCTACTGGTTATCGGAGAACGGTTAGACTGTCTACCATATTTTACAATTGATGGATCAATGTGTCCTTCTGCAGGAAGTGGATTGCAACGACCTTTCTATGGGAATTTAACACAGCAAATGAATCACTATGGTCATACACTGGAGTTTCCAACTGGGGAAAGGGTAAGAATAAACAAAATGGTAATTAAACATTAATGGGTCACTAAGAGGTTCTGTTCAAATTAAATATTAATGGGGTATTATAGGTATTATAGGCATTTTCAGAAACTGAGTTATGTCTCCATGAGAGGGAAGCTGTTCCGCGAAGATTATCAGTTCCGGGCACTGTGCAATCAATCATGGCTTTAGTGACTAGTGGAATTTGTAAAAATGAATGTGCATATAAAACAACTCTTAAAAAGATAGAGAGATGTGATGTAGGGTTAAATTACCTATGTCATTAACACATGCATGATTCTTCAAGGAGGCTAAATTGAATTTGATTAAGAAATATTTGTAAATTCTCCCTGAATACTAAAATTGAAATGTTAACATTTAATGAAAATAAGGGCAAAGTAATAGTTAAAATATTCGGTTAGTTAGCAAACGTATCACATATTTAAAAAACTGAATAAAAAACTAAGTAGTTACTTATGTTGAATTTACATTCTAGCCATTTGCATCTCATTTGAATACTAAGCGAAACATATTTTATTTTAAAACTTCTGAATTTAAATCATTGTTGAGTTTGTATCGACCGTTTTCTCTCTCTCTCTCTCTCTCTCTCTCTCTCTCTCTCTCTCTCTTTTTTTTTTCTCTTCCCCCTCTCTCTCTCACCTGTTGCAAGAAATCATTATGTGTTTTACATTTGCTACCTTTTTGCTCTTGCTTTACACGCAGTATATATATATATATATATATATATATATATATATATATATATATATATATATATATATATATATATATATATATATATATATATGTGTGTGTGTGTGTGTGTGTCTGTCTGTATGTGGTGTGTGTGTGTGAGTGTGTGGGTGTGTGTGCGTGCTTGTTAAGTGCGAATTGTAGATAAGTATTGAACATTAAAGTTGAATGCAGCAAGCAATAAGAGTCTATCACATTTAAAGTCTTTGTGAAATGTCACTTCAACCTTTCGTCTACATATTCCCCATGTCAATGTTAAAACTTCAAAGGGACCATCTTTCTAACTCAATGAAATTAACACGGATATCTTAGCAAGGTTTCAAAAAGAGACAAAGGAACTTCCGATCCATGTCAAATAGTCATTCTTCAAAGGAAAAAGTTACATAACGCCATTCAGAAATTCTGACTGACAAAACACATGAAAGTCTTAGGAACGTTTCATAAACCATTGTTTATGATTGGTCAGAAGGAAATTAAGGCGCACACCTTGGGTGTAATGTGAAATTAAAGCGACAACTTTGGTCGAAATTCTTTAGTCAGAAATTTCTGAGTTAGAGAGGTTTTACTCCGGGAAACACTGAAAAAGAACAGTGCTTTCATCGTTAAAAACAAAGAGATCAGGGTTTAGTGCTAGGACGCACAATTTCTTAGTAGAACAACACTGCGGTGCGCTATTTTAATTTCAAGTAATATTCTATTTCTTGATTGTTTGTTTTATGCAAATGTATTTCATATGACTAAGTTCCGTATTATGTATCGTTTATTCAAATTCATGGAAATGTATTGATGTTAGAGCTGTTATGCAATATATCGTATTCAAATTTCATGGAAATGTATTGACGCTAGTGTTGATATGCAGTTTATCTTTTTTACTTTTACACTTACTACTTTTTTGGCAGAATTGACTACATGCAATCCAAACTTTCATGTGTAGGACTTCATAAGGTCATATGAAATAAATGTAAACCAATTTTGTATGTTAGGACAGTACTGAGTTACTTGAATTAACAATAATTACCTAATTATATCTGATTTTGTAATGTTAAATAATCATGTAGGATAGGTATTGAAGTGAGTTAGGATTTGTGAAATGTATGCAGTATTAATCGAACATGTAGTAGCATACGGTAAATTTCGACAGACCGTTCACGTGGTAATTTATGAACTGTCGCTGTGAATCGATGGTATTATTCTACCGTACTGTCAGAATGTTAGCAGTGTGTATATATCTAGCATGTTCCGAGTAACGTAAATAAAAGACTTTTATGTACGTCTAGAAAGTGGTACATATAGAGATTTCGGGATAATTGTGTTATTTAAGGAAACAACTTTCCGATATAGAATCTGATATGAGATAGTCCAAATATGGAGTTGCAGAGGGGTGAATCAGACAACTTTATAAAGGCGTCTTTTTTTCAAACCATGGCCTCCTCGAAAATCAAACAAATAAGGTCAAAAACACTAAACCAAAGCTTCTACCTAACCGAGATTCTCTTTCTAGTTAGTTAATTCTATTACGCTCTTTGGTTATTTTTTTTTAAAAATAGTACGCGCTCGATCATTTTTTTAAGACCTATTCGTTGTGACACCCTCTATGCTGCTACGAATTAAATGATATCATATAACATTAATGATAGGAGAATCGTTAACAACTAAATTTGTTCGAGAGCGACTTGCCGCAATTAAAAAATTTATACACGTACGAGATTCCGTCAGACAAAAAAATACAACAGCGACAGGATCTCAAGTAGATTTTACAAGTGCTGAACTGTTATTTAGTCCTGTTACTACGGCTACTAAAACAGCTGCAGTAGCTACTGAAAGAGCTACGTTTGGAGATACTACGGATGAAGAGGAAAGAAAAAAGTGTATTCTTCTAGTATTAAAACAAATAGCTGCAGCTCAACAACAACCACAACCTCAACTTTAAGCAGTCGCTGCTGACCCTAGGGAAGAAGACATATCATTATCTGATAGATTTACTGATGACACGGTTGCTGAGATTAAAAGGTATTGTCTAAATGATCTAGCTAGTTCTGCGGTCATGGGTTTTAATCGTAAAGAAAATTACTTAAAACCTGAATATATTAAATCTGTAAGAGACAGAGAGACCTGGTATAAATATAAATATATATATATATATATATATATATATATATATATATATATATATATCGAATAAAATATGGTGGGGATAGAATTTCAAATTAAAGATCCGATGTTTGTAGCATATATGAGTACAATAGCCCAAATAAATATAGGTGTTCAGGTTGAGCAACAACGCGGTTTGCAACTTCCTCCACAGAATTATTCAGAGTCTCCTCAACCGCAACAGAAAAAAAAATCAAAATCTTCTAGAAAGAAAAAAAAATCTTATGATGATGCGCCTGTTCTTACTGGTACTGGATTTTCTCGCGATAGTGGTCTTGTTAACTGTCCTAATAATATTCTCTCCGACATAGCACGATTAGAAATCCTCATAGGTGGTAAACAAGCTGGAAATAACTCACCGGAAATAATTAATGAAGCCGCTGATATATGTAGGCGATTATTTCAAAGTGGTATCATGAACATCAGTGTATATCGATACCTTATCGATGAACTCGTGGATGGTTATCACAGTGTTTGATTGTCCTGGTGACAATTACTCACACAGTTAGATAAATAATAATTATATAAGATGATCATACACTACAACCATCATAAGCCAACTATGACTTACGTAGTAAATTCACTGTTGCCTATTTATAGAGTATATTATGGAGATGGTCTCGGTGATGTTGTTCAAAGATTATTTGGAAGGATGGCTCCAAAAGTAGTACCAATCGATAAACAATTATCGATGAAAGCTATTGATGTTATTCGTGATAAAATTATTAGAGCTGTTGCCGATGTTGCCGGTAAAGCGTTTTCTGCAGGTAAGGAAAGACTGAACACCTTGATTCGACAACGAATACCACTACAACCAGTGAAACTGGCGTCTACAGAAATCATGCCTGCTAACGGTAGGAAAATAATAAACCAAGCGGCAGATCAAAAACTAGCAGTGTTGATAAATCCAGGATCTGTAGCGCAAGGAAATATTACTATATCATTGTTTCATCTCTCTGGCAAGTCTTGATTCTATGATCAAAGATCTCCTTGGATCGTTTAACAATATAGTCTTCGTTAAGATCGCGATATTTTTCCGTATAATCGATAATAATACAATTAAGGTTGTGGTAACCAAACTTCAGTCTGTGAGTATTATGATATAATTTTCTTACCGATAATTATGATGATGCGCCTGTTCTTACTGGTACTGGATTTTCTCGCGATAGTGGTCTTGTTAACTGTCCTAATAATATTCTCTCCGACATAGCACGATTAGAAATCCTCATAGGTGGTAAACAAGCTGGAAATAACTCACCGGAAATAATTAATGAAGCCGCTGATATATGTAGGCGATTATTTCAAAGTGGTATCATGAACATCAGTGTATATCGATACCTTATCGATGAACTCGTGGATGGTTATCACAGTGTTTGATTGTCCTGGTGACAATTACTCACACAGTTAGATAAATAATAATTATATAAGATGATCATACACTACAACCATCATAAGCCAACTATGACTTACGTAGTAAATTCACTGTTGCCTATTTATAGAGTATATTATGGAGATGGTCTCGGTGATGTTGTTCAAAGATTATTTGGAAGGATGGCTCCAAAAGTAGTACCAATCGATAAACAATTATCGATGAAAGCTATTGATGTTATTCGTGATAAAATTATTAGAGCTGTTGCCGATGTTGCCGGTAAAGCGTTTTCTGCAGGTAAGGAAAGACTGAACACCTTGATTCGACGACGAATACCACTACCACCAGTGAAACTGGCGTCTACAGAAATCATGCCTGCTAATGGTAGGAAAATAATAAACCAAGCGGCAGATCAAAAACTAGCAGTGTTGATAAATCCAGGATCTGGAGCGCAAGGAAATATTACTATATCATTGTTTCATCTCTCTGGCAAGTCTTGATTCTATGATCAAAGATCTCCTTGTATCGTTTAACAATATAGACTTCGTTAAGATCGCGATATTTTTCCGTATAATCGATAATAATACAATTAAGGTTGTGGTAACCAAACTTCAGTCTGTGAGTATTATGATATAATTTTCTTACCGATAATCAGCGATATCATTATTTTACAATCAATCATATACCGTAATAACACTATTGGTGCCCAGTATTTTTCAGATAAATGTCTAACAAACCAAACAGCAAATTTTTCCAGTAATCACAACTCGTGTCATCTAGTGGATGTCCAAATCATTAAAAATACCCAGCACATTCTCCATATCCATCAAAACTTCCTGGATAACATGCAACCATATCAACCGAGATGACATTTTTAGAATCATATTTGGTATTCCACCATCCGAAGTGTCCACATTTGATACAACTCGCTTGAACATCTGAGAGAAATTCAAATCGTGTTGGTTTCCACAGATTTCTCTCTTTTGCAAAATGAGCTGCACCTGACCGGACTGTAAAACAGTTTGTTAGTAACTGCTCGGTATTATCACTAGAAATATTCTTAGCGAGTTTTCTCATCTCACCATGAAGAGATTACATTCGGTATATTTCACCGTTAGGTCTTACGAATTGATCAAATTTACACTCTTCATCTTTGAAGCTCTGAAATAACCACACTGATACAGGATCGTTTCTACTTAACTCGTAAATAAAATCAAACATGTTACTGCCAGAACTCTCTGGCGGGTAATATTTTACAATTCGATCCCGTGGAAATATTGTTGCTGCGTTAGTCCACACGTGCGCATTATGATCAGTGATATTGATTGGAGCTCCTTGTGATTTATATGGTTATCAATTACGACGGATACGATGACGGGTTCTGTTAATGGTTATTTACGTGGCATATGGCATGAAAACAGGGTGTTTCTACGCCGTGGCATATATTTGTTGTGTTATAGGATAAAACACGAGTAGATAAATAAACACGTAGCCATATAATCTTTGAAACACTAGGTGTTAATGAAGTCTCGTTGAAGATAAACGGCCAACAATAACCATCTGAAGATGTTTTACTTAATTACGACCAAAACCAAATAGCACGTGCAAATCATTGCTTGCTGACATTTATGGGACAAGTTACAAATGTAGGTACTGGGTACAAATATCGTAATACGATTTTAAAACACTATATCCTTTTTATTTCTTTTCGTTGCAACATCTCGATTTAGCCAGGCAAAGTGTCGTTGACATACACTTTCGGGCTCGTGTAACACAACCTCCTCCTGACATTCCAGGTCCACCCCCTCGTACACGGTTCTTACAGAGTAATAGCTACCATACTCAGTGAGAAATCGATGTTACTCGAGGGTGCTGGTGGACGAATGAAAGTCGTTGGTGCACCATTAGAAAACATGCAATGTTTTTCAAAAATGTGTAGACAATTATATCAATCTCATCATTAATAAAATGCCATAAAGTCACGTTAGTGTCACTCTGACTCCTGTCAGATTAAAAAAGGTGCAATCGGAATTCAGCTAAAAAATGTGGAACTACGATATTGCTAAAACATGATATCCGATCACTGTTGGTCAGAAAAAAACTATCACTGACAGCGCATCAGATTAAGCATTTTAATGATGCAAAAGTGGATAAAAGGGGTGTTCACGTTACTTTCTCTGCAGCTTCGATCAAAGACACAATTAAATAGGGTGGTATATTTCCACTTCTCGCTGCGTTATATGCATTGATTTCTGCCACCGCCGCCCCTGCAGTCGCGAAAGCCACCACGTTAGGAGCAGTTGGAACCGCTGCTGGAATGGCACTAAAGAACGCAACGGGAAAGGGATACAAAAAAAGGATTGGGTCTAAGACTATCAGGGACTCCGTATTTATGGTACATCGGAAAAGGCCTGAGGTTACCAGGGACGATTTAATAACACCACTGTCAGTTTTTGATTTAATCGATGCTGCTAAAAACTTAGAACTAAAAAACTTAAAGAGGTGTTTTTATGCGAGATCAATTACCAAACCACCCAAACAATATTGCAACAGGTATTATTAATATCGATAACATCACTGGATCTGGAACTCACTGGTTGCAAACGCGATTGATCAACGTGGAATTTTTTTTTGATTCATACGGGTTAGCGCCACTAAAGACATTTATGCGCTATATACAACAATTAAAAATACCTCGCAGGTAATTGACGCTAACAACACAGACAATGACCGATCCAGCAATATGCGGCCAAGAAGTAATTAATGTCCCTGAAGCTATATCAAAATCAACCAAACCACCCTATAAAACCGTACACGAATACACGAGTAATCGCTTTTTAGAGAGATCTTAAAATATAATGATTGATATTTACGGGGGATCTCTCTCGAGCTCAACATGAACGCGAATAAAATAACCGCACTTGGTAATCCAACATCGGACAGCAACACTGTGACAAAAAACTATGTAGACGCGCTGTGAGATGAATATAAAACCACTGACGATAAACTATCAACGTTGCGGGCTTATACTATTAAAATTCCAGGTGGAACCAGTGGTGTAAACGAATATAAAATGTATCCTTGCTGGGCCTTGATTGATGTTTCGAGATTTATTTGATAACTTCCATCAATAACATCACATACTAGATTTACTGTGATCACCGAGGATATGTTGACATTTCCAGATGCTATATGTCTCCTATCTCCGTATGGGTCGTTATTATGCTTGAGGATGCCCATAGGGAGTATTTTATTCCATTCAGCGAATATCAGAGGAACATTTTTATTGATAACATTGCTGAGTGATAACTTTGGTTGTTCGGTTGCAAATTCAGGTATTACAATTGTCTGTAATTGTTCTTCGGTTATTTTAAAATGATCAAGAAATACCTTATCTGAATAGAATATATCTTTATCATTTTACGTCCGAGCATCTATGAAATTTATTACTCGATCACGAATTCGTAGATTACTGTACTCGATATTGTCTATTATTTGATTTAAATGCTGAATTGTCTCGATAATTTTTTGTATAAGTCATCAGAATAATCCTATGTAGCACTAACAAGTAAATTGTGCAATCTACCAAATGCGTGAGTGAGTTCAGGAGTGATTCTTTCTCTAAAGTTATTAATATACCCCTCGTTTACAATCATTTTAGAATCAGGCCATGTAGTATCATCCATACGTAATTTATTAATATGCTTGGGCATTTTTTTTCTTCCATTAATAATAACGAATAATTCCTTTTCCCAAATCGATTTCCTGTACTCTGGTTGTGTTATAAATTGTTTCACATTTGTGGTAAAATCATTCAAGGTTGGTTCTCGCGATACTTGATATTTTGGTGGTTGGGTTTCAGGCCATCCTAGTACAGTTCTGATCGATGACTGATAAATATCCACAACATAACCAGGTGAGTTTATCTCGATCGCCGTTAGAGCAACTTTTGATTCTTTTTCTGTAATGGATTTTATTCTACGCTGGAGTTCATGATTGATCTGTTCGATTTGATAATTACCCGACGGTATAGAAACAATAAATCAATCAGGAGTTCCATCTGGTTTATTTTTATTTGCAAACACTAATGAATTGATCGGTTGGTGCCCACTAAATGATTTTGATCAAATATTTGTCCAACTGTAGCATACTCGTAATTTTGCACGTGCGATTTCCCTTACCGGAATTGCAGTTGGGAAATTGATACGAAATTCAGGTTTAGTTGATGTTATTGAGATCATGGTTGTTCTTGCCGGAGTTGTGTTCGCGGCTATCTGTTGCATTAATTCCGTTGTCGTTGTCGATGACTTTATTATTATGGTAATGTTTTTCTAATTTTGATGTTGCTGTGTGGTAGATGATACTCGTCACCGATAACTCGTTATCGGATATTACTCTATCGTCGAGACTGTATGATATCAACGAGGAGATCTGAAAATATGCATCCGTTGTGATATGTAGTGTAATTATAGACTCGTGTAGTTTATTTTGACTGCATGTGGATATTTTTTTGCAATGATATTAAGAGACCCTGTAATTGTTGTTGTTGCTGAAACACAAATTGTGACAACTGCAGATGTAATCAATGTTACAGTTGATAACAATATACCCGTTCCAGCAATAACAGATAAGTCGAAATACACGATTACGTCAACACCTGTAATACGCCTGTTGTATGTTTTTTACTTTTACTGTATACTCGTCAACGAGATTTTTTTTTAGTTTAGTTTGAAACTCGCGCACTTGATCGTATAGATATTGTTGCACGATTCATTATACTATTTACAAAATTCAATTACAAATTCTACGTAGTATCTGATTGTTGTTGATGTTAAATTACCATTAATGGGTGTTATTCTAAACCTTTCAGTGGTTCCTTTGCGTATAAACTCACTTAAGCTATTAACACCGGTTGACACATCTGATGACCCATTCAATTGTAACGATGAAATTAGAGTTAATCTATTGATACCGTGGACTTCCCCGGTAACATCAATACTATTATTTTGAGGTGTCCAGATGAATTCTCCAACTGTGATAGCTGCATTAAATAATGAAACCTATTAACGCGATCGGAAAAAATATATACCCACACAAAATGATTTTTTCAAAATAAAAATACTCGGTAATGTGACTGTAAGCTATTAATATGAATCAGGGGAGCTCGAATGTGGTAAAAAAAGAGCTACTGATCCTATTTGGAGTGTTACCGCGCATACAATTTCTAACATAACAAGATCGAAGGGTAGACCCGCAATCTATAGATTAGATTCAACTGATACCCGAGATACACAATTACCACCACGATCACTTGACTAGCACCTCTGTGTCTATTAAACTCAAGTCAGGTCAACATCACATTTTCTCGTGTATGACCAAGATTGCTATATTTTCTGTCTGCGGTAATTTGTCGAGGAATTTTATCCGAGTTTTGTCCGAATACTGCCATAGCATTATATAATTACAGCTCGCGCAACGATTATTTTGTTGTTGTTTTAGCATCATTATAAATTCAACATCCATATCAAATGATCTATAATTTTTCTTGTCGCTTTATTTATAACTAGCAAGTTTTTTCTTATTTTATCGTCGCTAACAATATCGCTGATGGTGATGTCATTAGAATCTAAAACGACTCTACGAAGTTGATTTATTCCTTTGACTCGTGACATAAGGACGTCCGGAAAGAAAAATAAAGAGAGAAAGCGACGCGTTCATGACTTGGAAGTCCAGGAAGGATCGAAACGGTCAGAATAGAAAGACTCGAGGAAATGGAAAATGTTGGAACACGGTCAAAAAGACGATGATGAATCACTCATGGACCTTCCGATCTTTTGACCATTTGTTATGTTGACGAAATAAATCCAACTTAGACACTGCTGTTAAATCCTGTTCATATTGCCAATATTCATTTCTTTTGATTAACTTTCTTATATTCTAATCAAAGGGGGCTCGTATTGCATTATTCCTTTCCAATACCCTTTCCCAGTTCTCTGTTGATGTTCCATCTATTCACTCACACCAGGTCATAACATAGATGGAGGTCATTCCATAGATAACGCAACTAAATACAAGTAACTACCACTCTCACGTTTGTCAGAAAGAAATGTATGTCCAGGTTAGGATATGAATGGATATATCATTCATCTATAACGGACTAATACTACTTAAGAGATAAATACTAAACAAACCAAAACATAAAGAATGTGACGCCAAAGCATTGATGTTTTTTGAGAGAGAGAGAGAGAGAGACGAGAGAGAGAGAGAGAGAGAGAGAGAGAGAGAGAGATGCACTCCACACTCATCATAAAACAAATCAGGATATAAACAAACAAATTACTCAAGAGGTTCTATAAAGAACGTCTTCTAGATTTAACAATTACATTACATTAATATAAAAAGTCAATGACTGTTTCAAAAACATAACTTAAAGATAACTAAAAGACCTTAGGGCAATGGTCACTCTATGCGAACAACCGAAAAGGGGAGAACGAAAAGAAACCGATTGCAGGAAATACCTAAACTGAATCGAGTAAGGAGCTTTAAATCTCAAAATCTTTGATAATTGTTTTAGGAAAAACAAACAGAGGAACCACGAATCTTTTGAAATAAATGAAATGTCTAAGCCTTCTGGCTTCTTGAACGTTATGAGGGGACATCTCTGATATTCTAACTAGCCGTATATGCTGGGATGGACTTGGAGGTATCCACAAAAATCTAAAAGTATTGTTAAATAGTATAAATGCACTTGCGTAGTTTCAAATACAACAGTATCTTTAAATTATCTTCGCAAAATACTTTATAAACATTTTTTCTTGTTGATTTCTCTGTTAACATTATCATTTTGTAGTCAACATAATTTAATTGATAATATTATTAATTGCTATAGTGAGTGTGCCGGACTATTAAACACTCAAGGTCCCGTTTAACTTTCTTCTAAAGATCGCTCATTAAATGTATATTTTCACATTATCTGTTTAAATCTTGTGAATATTACAAAAGGTGTAAGAGTTAGAAAGGATTAAAATAACGTTTTGTTGTTTTATTATTCTCAGTCTGGAGAAAATTACATTTCATCAGCCTTTTGTTGGTATAATTCAAGATGTTAATTTATTTTGTCCTACAAATTATTGCTGCATTAAAAAGTTGCGTTTTTTAAACTTTGTATGAATCAGTATAATCTTCGTAGCTCAGATGATGTAAATATCTTTTAATATATATACCTCTCAATCAGTATTTCTCTCTCTCTCTCTCTCTCTCTCTCTCTCTCTCTCTCTCTCTTTCTCTCTCTCTCTCTCTCTTTCTTTCTCTCTCTCTCTCTCTCTCTCTCTCTCTATCTCTCTCTCTCTCTCTCTTTCTCTCTCTCTCCATTCTTATCTTTCAGAGACTAACGTATGAATAATACACAATCGGCTATTATATCATTGTTAACGTTATAATTAAATATTACATGATCATACTATGACACCTTCCAAGTACCTGATTTTATATATCGTTCATATCCACATAATGTTAATGACATAATTTCAGAGGAAGCAGGTGGCCGAGTGGTGTAAAATGCTAGCCTTTACCGGATTGATCACTGCCATTTCACGTTTTGTCCGCGCGGGCTTGAGACATGGGGCTGCGCCAGTGTGGATATGAGTTAAAATAGCTCCCCTTGGGTTAGTAAATTTTTTGACGGGGTTTTCCCTGGTAGCTGCTCCGTCAGTCAAGCTGGCCTCTATGTGTACACTATAATATATTGAATAATAGTGTTTAATCCACAGCAAGAACAATCCCTAAATATCAAGGAAGTGTAATTTTTCAATTAAACTGGTATCATCTGGACATCGTATAACTAGTGTACAGTACTTATAGACTCCGATCCTTACGGAAACCAGTGCATATAAACTGTCACCTGCCAATGTAAGCTTCAAGAGTCTTGTCCTGTATTGCAGTTGATATTTGTATTCAATATTGTTTCTTATGACGACCTACTTTGTTATCGCTACTTGATCAGTACTCGACATCTTGCAAGTTAACATTGAAGTATGGAGCTTTAAGTACTCTTTTGTATGCAATGGGTTCACTGTGACAGTTGCACGGAACTGCGTCCTAGCCCAGCATTAAATTAATGTAGACGTCGCTGCGCATGTATAAGATATAAAAACTAAGTAATCGTAATAATATGAAGTTCTGTTCTTACGACGTATCGAAGAGTATAAGAAAAGAACACACACACACACAATATATATATATATATATATATATATATATATATATATATATATATATATGTATATATATATATATATATATATATATATATATATACATGTATATATATATATATATATATATATATATATATATATATATATATATATATATATATATATATATATATATATATATATGTATGTATATAGTCACGCCAAGAAGCAGATAAGGTAAATAACAACTAACAACTTATGGTCCATTAATACAAACAAATGTTAATATGATCTTATTTTGTTGTTCTTTATGCTTCTTTTTCAGCGCTGTATCTTATAATATTCGTATGTATTTTCCATTTTTTAAAACAATAATTAAACGCAAAACATATCATGACTATTATATGGACTTAAAGATAAAATTAAGTATACGCAGCACAATTATATGAAAGGTCGTTTCATTGCACTTGTGAAAGTTTCCTGTTATATAGGCTGGGGTGGGGTGCTCTCAAAAATATTTTAAGTTATTACAAAAGACCCAACCCGGCTCATTGTTGCAGAAATTGAAGTAGTGCTAGAGAAATGCAAAGCTCCGATCCCCCAGTCAGCGATGCCGACAGATAAATTGCTGAATACACAATGAAATTCGATATTCAAAACTAGAACAAGTGACGGCCTATTTTATGATCTGACTTAGTGTGATAGAATTTCCTCCTGTTCTGTGTTCCTACTCATCCAAATTATCTTTCTCTGGACTGGTAATCCAATTCCTTCCAGTCTGTCTAACTTCTGCCTCCGTTCCTCCTTTTTCGTTGTCTCCCAGATACTCGGACCAACTGCACTAGGGTATTTCCCTCTGTCTCCTACAGTTCATTGGGACCCACAAGCTTCCTGTATTATCACACAAAAACATTAGCATAGCATATTCCCTAGCTATCTAAACTCACACTAAACAACAATATCACAGATAAGCAATTACCTTCTCTGGTCACGCATTCGTGCACATCGAAATAAGTATTCTATCTGATATTGTGTATACGGCATATACTGATTCTCAGTTTTAGTATACAGATTAATACAAATAATCAGAAGCATTTTTGTACATCGCACTTCTACAAAGTGTACACATATATCCACATATCCATGCGCTGATTTATCCTTTCAAATGATACTATTACAAAGTATACACAAATAGTCAAATCATTATTAACTAATGGTGCACACTGTAAAGATTATACAAAATTATAATTCAATTCAACATTTGCAAATCTATAATATCAAATGAATAAATGCACAAGGTTACTAACAATTAACCAAATAGCGAATTACAATATTAATTATGTATATAAACATTGATCCTATCTTAAAATATGCATGAAGTACAGACACTAGGAATGAATCAAACCCTACAAATGGTCATTCTACTTACTAAAGTATACATATTGCAATAATTAAAGTGCAATTACTTTGCTGTAATATATTACACCAATCGAGCAAATAATCACTGACCTGTACTGAAGTTCCTTGTAATTCCCAAAATAACAAGTTTCCTGCCGATTTGAATGACGTCGGCATAGCTTATCTTCCCTTATAATTTCCGCAAGATGGTTTAACGACTTCTGACGTTTAGTTCTGAAGATAACATATTTAAGGTTGCGATTCATTTGTTGGCCACGCCTTGCTCAATTCCGAGGGGAAGTTGATTCACAAAATTATCAGATACTGCCTCTTCCCAACAGTCTGTCAAGGGTGGATGTACCACCCCTACTTGATGTTTCTTTGATCAGAATACAGGATTTCATCACTTACCTGTGAATCATGTTATATAGAATCTATGTTGGGGTTTGGACCGAGACAAAGAATCCCAGCCATGGGGTTTTATTATTTGTCTCCCCACGATTCTTGTCTGAGTGGGGAGACATATAATGTAACCCCGCGGCTGGGATTTCATTGTCTCGGTCCAAACCCCTACGAAGATTATTTTTCTCACCCAATATTATCCTTTAAAGTAAAAAGGATTCTTTAAAAGTGTGCACGTCGCAATGTTTACATGTGGCGCATGAATACGAATAAGTTAATGAGTGTTGTGGTGTGACCGTTGCGTCCGACGTGCATAGTTCATACGCGTGAGCAAAGAAAAATAACAACATAAAACATAGCATAGTAATAAAGTATTATAACATTTAATATATGGATCTTATATGAAATTAACAATAAATAGTTATAATTTATTAGTAAGAAACTATTTCCTTTCATCATTTCCAATTTTGAGTACCCCACTCTCCCGTATAAAAAACTCTCGTCATTCTCCAAATATGCGGACCCCAGAGGATAACAATGTGCTAAACTTTCAAGTTCACGGATTCTTTGAAATATTATATTTCTGTCTTGGAAATGTGGCAAGTGATGCAGTGAAATTTGCTTATGGATTAGTGTGTTGAGGGATAAATGATTCCTTCTAGCTGGCATTACACATTTCTAGCTGTTGCTAAGTTTTCCGTTGTCGCTTAGAGAGTTGGGATGCTATTAAGTTTATAAGTATATAGTCTTATGTGCATGGATCAGTGTTTTCTGACCTAGTTCGTTTCAAACATCATTAATAATTTTATCCTATCTGTAGCACAGCAAATTTTCAGGTCCTGCATATAGGATAAACTTGACCATGCTAATTTGAACGAAGTAACATAATATCAAAACCTCGAAATAGTATTCGTGTGTGTATTTGTCTCTATGAAAATGTTTTTGTTTTGGTGTGTTTTTAAGACAGATTCACTTTAACTATGTTTTGGTTATATATTATTTGTTGTTGTTGTTGCTGTTGTTGTTTTTACTTGAGAACAATTATGGTACAGCAGAAGACAAGAAGGGTTTCTTTTGTTAAAAGTAGTTCTCAGCGCGTGAACACCATGACTTAGACGATTGGTCTGAGATGACTAGACTGAGATAAGAAAAGTAAGGTTAGCACAACAGCTAGATTTCTCCGTCGCTTGGGTGAGAAATAGCAATATTATGTACCTGGATTGCCCAAAATAAGGCGGCAGTCACGAGTTGTATGGCCATGTCAAATCACTGGCTTGACAGCTCATTATTTGCAGAATTGAGCTTCGTACATATTTACGACGCGAAATTATTAGCCTCGGGGTGTAGCATACACATGTTGCAATCGGGTTATTCCGTACAACGTGACAGCATGTATGTGTTTAGGTCTTGCACAGTTAGTTTTATTTGCATGGTCATTAATACAGAACTTTAACATGGGCGTAAGGGAAAATTAGTTCCACAACTAAATTCTTAATAATTGTGCTGTGTGCGTGTGTGTGTGTGTGTGTGTGTGTGTGTGTGTGTGTGTGTGTATGTGTAAATGTGTGTGCGTGTAAGTGCGTTGTGTAAGCCTTTTTCTTTCTTTTGCTTTAGACTTTGTTAAACACACCCTGGAAAAAATTCCTACTGACGCCAACGCAAACACAACATTGCACGTTACCTTATATGATATATGATATAGGTGTTTTGGGGAGGAAATCAATATGACACACACATACTGTTTCAGATAAATGAAAGTGGATCACTCGAAATGAAGCCTTAGCTTAACTGACAAACAGCAAGCAAATAAATCATTCTCTCGGTTTTCAACAAGAGTTGTATTTTATTGTATATAGGAGGCGATGTTATGTGCTTACAAAATACAAAGCAACAAAAAATATAATCTCTCTCTCTCTCTCTCTCTCTCTCTCTCTCTCTCTCTCTCTCTCTCTCTCTATTCGAAAGATTATATATACATTTAGCTTTTTTATTACTTGAGGTAACAGAGAATGGAGTGTACTCTTTTATATCTATCCATGTTAAGAAATGATTTGTGACAATTAATCGTATGCAATGAGCACCTTAAACAAAATAAAAACTGTTTTATACTTAAAATTCACTGGATGGTGTATTCGCACGTTTTTACGTTCTGTATGCGGCGGTGCTGTGGTGAACGAAGTAGATTGTCCTTCTCAGGAACACAACATCTACGGTCGAATCTACTTTGCCTGATTATAATTCAAACCTGCAACCTTCTTTTCGTGAATCCGGTAAGCTCATCATGGAGCAATCGCGACATTTAGAAATACAGGAATGCTTCGTGTTGGTATAATATCGCCACCCAACTCTAATGTTTATGTGACTTGAAAATTGGTATAAGACAATGATCCCATACTCAGCAGGCAATCCAATATATTCACTCAGGAAGTTAGACACCAGTTTAGAGCATTTAAAAGTATGATGATAATGATGCTGAGGACGACAGAAAAGATGGATGATTATGATAATAATGATGACAATGACGATAGCGACGATATTGGCAATATACCAAAGTATAAGAGAAGCGAGAGGAATAGGATATGTTCTAATGCAAACTAGTAATGGATGTGTACCTTGACTAAAGTATAAACTCAAAGTGACCCATCCAATGTATTATACTGTTTAGTATTCTCTGTGGTACAAACTACGTTTCACTGCTATCAATTGCAATGATTTACATTTTATTTGCATTGTTATTACACTCTTTTAATTGCATGCATGGGTGTAATAAAGTACTGGCTCTATTGGTGTGATATAATAACTTATATACTGTGGAATTCGGTAATCTGTAACTCAAGTAGTTCATAAGAGCCACTGTGTTTAACCTTTATCACCCCTAGTGATAAGCAGCTTCATGTATGAGCTTTTGTTTATACAAAATGAGTTCTTATGGGGATAAGGTCGATTTCCGTTTCAGTAGATTTAATAAACATACATCGTTTAATTATTCTTTCATTAGTGAATCTGTGTTACTCTAGAGATAACAGTATTAATATAACAGCTATCACATATTCCCACTAATAAGCACTAAGCACTAAGCACTCTTCATTAAGGTCTCACTCGACAGATTTTTTGGTAAATTTTCATCTGACTATTACCTTTTGCAGAAAAATCATAATAATAATACAATATAGATAATATAGATACAAATACAAACTGACTAATGATATTCTTTGAAAGGATGCTTGTAAGATTTGGACTGAGGAATTAAGGATAATTCTTTATGCAAATGGTGACTTTTATACTGAACCAAGATTACTACCAACCCTCTTTTTTACATTCATTTGAATTGAATGGAGCTAAAAAAATCAGCGTGTGCTGTTACGTATATTTCAAGTCATTTATATTTATTTTTATTGTTTGTTTGTTAGATTCAAATTTGGCATTTTAAGTTTAAAGATTCGTTCATTGGGGTGTGTGTGTGTCCTGTACTTTACAGTATAAACACCAGGTGTTGACCTCATTTCTGACCTGGCTTCAGAGTTGTAAACAAGCTTTAAAAATGATTGGTCGGTTCCAAGGACATTATGGAGCTTTGTATAAACATCTTTCTATTTTTTAGTTGGGTCATACGGTGGGTAAGTGAGTGTTTGAACGTAAATTTGTTCTGAAAGGTTCTAGAAGATCACGTGACCCCTTTCTTGTTTACGTAAAAACAGATATATAAATTATGTTTTGAGAGAAACTAAAGAGTAGAAAATTGTGCTGTTAGAATATTAAATTGTGTCGTTTTGAGTTACTTTGTATTGGAAATTATTTCAATTCGTTTGGATTCAAGAGAATTTATTTTGTTATTGATCTGGAAAAGAATTGTGCTCATAGAATTTTATTAACAAGAACTGACTTCATCAAGTGATATTGTCTTCCATCTCGGATACTTCACTGGGATTCGAACTTGGAATTATTTGGACATTTTATTAACAGGACGTTTGCAATTTCTCTAGTGGATAATATTTTGAATTATTTTTGGATTAATTTTGGAATTGATTCTTAAAACCGTAAGTGTATTTTTTCTTTCCTGGAAAATATTTGAACTCAATAAATTGTTTATTAAGTTTTTACTAGCTTGTTATTTTCACTCTTTCTATGTTACTGTTTATTCGAGCCTAAGCATGTAACAGTGCTTTATACATGAATAAAGTTCACGAGTTAACAAACTCGCCTACTTTTCATCAACTATCTAGAGTTTTAGATATATGCCTCTGAATTGTAAGTACGTAAGCCAAGTCGGCTGCTTATTTGCAGTCCAAGTTATGCATTGGAACTCCAAAGCTAATCTAGCTGTGACAGGCAGTCACCAACAAACCAACTCATTTCAGAGCCTAACTCAAAGTAAATATGAACCACAGTACATATTTAGTATATGTATGAATTTATAAACGCTAGGGTTGTGATAATTATGCTCATGCCTTCAACCTTAAAATTGGAGAGATGTTAAAATACGAAACTATCCAGTGATATCTAAGAAGTTTGTGTTGGGATTGGTCGGCCTGTTGCAGGACAAAATGGGTGGGATATGGTGTTACATGTCTGCCACATGATTCCCCAGTGCTAGACATCAGTATAAACTGCAACGCTGCATATATAGTAGCTATATGACTGACACATTGATACAGCTACGTTAATAAATTTAAACAACACACTACAATTGGCCTGTAAAGGCCACTCGTAAATCGGAATATTTATGTTTCCATGCTTACAGTGCATTCAGTTAGAATCGTTCACAACCATAGGAAATATATACCGATCACTATAGTTATATCTTCGATGATATTGTGATTTTGTGTATAGACTTAACACATTACAATGTAAAATGATCATATATCGTGATAGATCTAATCCAAAAGCCTAAGTCTGAGCAAGATTTGTAAAACTTGGTAAAAGACGACAGAGTGCGTTGCTTCAACTGTCACTTTAAACTTTACTAAATGGAAATATATAGATTGACCAAATGATCTACTGCAGCAGTATTCACTCAGAAAGAGTCATGGAAACGTTCATTATCATCTATATATAGTGTATTTATTTCTTAAAGAGAATGCATCTCCAAAATATTGTTTATGGTGGTATGTGTATTAAACGTATAGTGTGTGTGTGTGTGTGTGTGTGTGTGTGTGTGTGTGTGTGTGTGTGTGTGTGTGTGTGTCAGTGTGTGATTTAGATTGTTAACGTAACTTCAACAATTTTCCACGTTATATTGCTCCGATTTATGCATTGTGGCAGTTTATAGTAATGTCTAGGACTGGGATATCCTGCCACAGACACGTAGCACGATGTCCCACCCAGTCACATTATCCTGACACTAGGCCGACCAGTCCTAACACTAATCTCGTAATGCTGAGCGCCAAGCGAGGCTGCCATTAGTACTATTTTTAGAAGTCTTTGGTGTGACTTGGTTGGGAATTTATAGTGTGCTGAACTGTTGTCCATAGTTGTAAGATGTAAATTGCTGTACATGATTATATTAGGTAACAAGATATAATGGAGTTCAGTATTGTTTACAGTTCAGCTAGGTTTTGCCAACTGCTGTACATGATTATATTAGGTAGCAAGAGATAAAAGAGTTCAGTATTGTTTACAGTTCAACTAGGTTTTGCCACTTGAAATAGTCACATTTTATTAGGTTATATGTCCAGTGAAAATTTATGTAAGTAGGGATTTTATAAACAAAATAATTTATTTCTGTTTTATATCAGTCTGTAGGAATTTATTATCAGAGTTTGCAGTTGTGTTGTTGACATAAGATATAATTATAAAGGAATTATTTTTTTAAAATATTCTTTGGAATTACTAGAGTGCTCATTCACCTTTGGATTTATACACGTTTATTATTATTATTATTATTATTATTATTATTATTATTATTATTATTATTATTAATATTATTATTAATTGTTATTATTGTTATTATTATTATTATTATTATTATTCTTGGTGGTGGTGTTAATGTTGTTGTTGCTATTGTTGGTGTTGTTTTTACTGTATGATTGTATTACATAAGGACATTCAATACTATTGGAAGTCATTTGCAACATCCCATATTTTTGTAATTGTGAAAGATCATTTAGGATTATTCAGGATTTAATTTACAACAATGTGAGTCTCTCTTGATTTTAACTATGTGTGGTACATAAATAAATTGCGTTTTCATTTGATGCCCACTTCTCAGAGCAGACATGAAAACACTCATTGAAGACAAAAAGAAGATTCTTCATGGAAGGGCTGAACATGTTGACAGCGTCCTTAAGCGCCCTTCATTCATCGTCTCCCCCAATTATCCATCAACGAAACACTGGATGACCCTTCAATCTTGCTCGCGACACATAAAGCGATTCGTGTGCTCTCCAGTGGCAACGCACATGATTCTGACTCCATCCCAGCTAAATTCTACACGGAAGAGGGCACAATCTTGATAGAAAAGCTAAACCGACTGTTTTGTTTGTTGTTGTCTGATTTAGCAACAAGAGACGATCACCCCAGAAATTCAAAGACGCTTCCATAACAAAAGGCTCCACCAACTGTGTTTAATGATTTGACAGCAAAACGCGATCCCCCAGGTATTCAAAGACGCTTCAAAATCCACCTGTATAAGAGCAAAGTGAACTCGCAGGCCTGCGACAACCATCGGGATATATTCTTGTTCTCAACTGCATAAAAGATAATCGCCAGAATCCTACTGAACCGCCTCACTAAGCATATTGACCAGGGGCTACTGCCAGAAAGCCAGTGTATTAAGAAACGAATGTGGAACCATCGACAATGTGTTTGCGGCAAGGCAGCTATAAAATAAATATCAAGAGCAAAACACCAACCTTTTCTCCATCTACATCGACTTGACAATGGCATTTTATACTGTCAGCAGAGAAGGCTTGTGGAAGTTAAAAGTCAAGAACGGATGCCCAGGAAAATTTATCTTTATGGTGTAGCATTTCCACGACTACATGCAGGCATGAGACCAGGAGAATTGCGAGACATCTGAACTATTCACAGTAACCAATGGCGTCAAGCAGAATTGATGTCTGGCACTGACACTGTTCAGTCTAGTGTTCTCCGCCATGCTGACTAATGCTTTCAGAGAAGGAGAGGTTGGATTCGGCATCAGGTACCATATAGATGGAAAACTATTCAACATTATGAGGCTTCAAACTATGACATACACCATCAAGAATTTCGTTTTTGCTGATGATCGCGGCCTCAATGCTAACTCAGACGCCGACCTGCAGAGTAGCACTGAGTTCTTTCGCTCCTGCTTGCACAAGCTTTGGTCTCACCATCAGTACCAAGAAGACTGAAGTCATGCACCAATCAGCCCCTTAAAAGCCCTATGTTGTGCCCAACATCACCGACAATGGACATGAAAACAACGTAGTGAACCGCTTTACCTAACTTGGCAATACACTGTCACAGACTGTCACTAATTATGATGAGGTGAACTAAATTACCACCTCGTGGTCCTAATTAACGCGATGATTTCAATTCCATTCCAGACAGGTCAATGTTACATAATCTCGGGTATGACCACGACTATTATCTTTTCTATCCACGGTAAATTGTTTGGGAGTTTTCTCTTACCCAATTACAGCTTGCACAATGGTTATTTTGTTGATCTTTCAATTTTAGAATAAATTCAATATCGAGATCCAATTCTCTGTTATTGTTTTATCTTGTTGTTTATACCTCGCCAGGTTTTTTTCTTATCGTGGTATTATTGACCACATCAATGATTTATTCCGTTGTTGAAATCGACGTAAACTCATCGAAGTTGATTTATTCTTCGAACTCTGGACACTGCCAAGTAAACTATATCTGACCACTCGATGAAGTCGATCCAAACAGTCGTATCGGTGATTGTAAATCCTTGCGAGGAATGTATTGTCATCACGTAAGCTAACCGTCATGGATATTTATCGGCGTTTATTGCGTTTCTTACAACAGCGACATCAACCAGCACAATATCATTTAACTGTAAGAGTTGTTTCTCGGATTTCCCGATAATATCAACTTCGATGTTTTGTAGTCGTGTCTAGGTCTATAGCATAGCGGAAACGGATCCATTGGAGATTTTTCTTCGTGTAGATAAAATAATTTCCTCTGAAGTAGATCTCTGATTTTCTTTCTGCTCACGATTATTAAATCTGTCGGCTTCCATGTTGTCCATAAATCAGTAATCGATGTTTCAGATATTGTTTTACGTGTTATTTGACATTGAATTTTATCCGGTTGTAATGTTATCACGGATTTTAACTATGTTAAGTGATCGATGATCGGTGTTAATTTCTTCGTAATAATCTACCGTCTTTTTCAGCCATTGATAAGGTGATAATCCGGTAAATGGTTGTGGTTGACCATGATCACCATACATTATCACAGCGGTGTTTTTCATTAACAACCATTCCAAAAATTTTTTAAAAGCGTCAACGGTACGTTACATATTTCATCCCAAACAGTTATCCTGGGAATACATTTTGTACCCATTCGTTTGGGAGTCCAAGCGGTACCGAAAGAAACTATGATACGTACAGAGGTTTACTGCTCGTGATTTCATCTCTCGGGCAGGTCGATGAGTTGGTTTTAGCACAATCATGTCAGACTTCTTCCTGAATAAATCAATTACTATGGTTGTTTTACCGCATTGTCCTTGACCGTTCAAATATACAGTTTTATATCTGGCTATTGGATCGTTTACAGACGGCGATGATGATAATTTCCATTATTGTATCCACGCGGTAATTGTCCTCGATAGAAACATCAACTGATTCGCAATATTAATGAAATGTTTCATGTTTTATTCTCCATGACCCCCATTCGCTCAACATCGTAGTAAACTCCTCGACCATTTTCTTATGCTCACGATTGAAATAAATTGAATATGTAGTTACCCTAACAGCGATATCAGAAAATCTGTTTATCATCGAAAGTAAATTTATTGAAACATAAGCGAGCATCGATGACCTCAAATGTGCGTATTGTGGTGATTTACATTCGAAGTATTGAACAATGGTTCCTAATTTTTCCTTATTGGATACATAAGCAGTTTTTTCAAGTGAATATCTGATTTTTTTGTTGTATCCGCGATTATAAAATCCAATTTAGCGTCGTCGAAAATCGATCGTGTACTACGCCGTTTATGATCACATGCTCCACCCTGTGTAAATTTCCAAATTATTTTTCTTCCGAGGTTTTTTGCTTCGCTTTCGTCGTTGCGATTTCTATCCCAATCATCTCTGAGTTTTGGTGTCGGCAGAGAAACCTCAGTTTGTTTCCGATATGATATAATCGCCTCAGAGATAGTCAACGACATCAACATATTTTTTATATAGCATGAATCGCAATAATATTATAGGGGCCAATCTTTTCGTTGAAAAATGCCAAACCAGGCGTAAAATATCGGATGAAGATTTTCAACAAATGTAAATGATACTACACGAGCAAATAACGTCAAATCAAAGTCAGGTAATGGTCCATTTATGGCGACTCTGGCCATTTCATGTGTAGGATGACCAAATCGTTTAAAATATTTGCTGTATTCACTACGACCATGAAATCTACCCGGGTAACATGCAATCATGTCAACGGAAATAACATTTTCATGATTGTATTTTGTATTCCATAATCCACCATAGCCGTATTCGGTATAGCTCGCTCGTACATCATCGAGAAAATCATATCTGGTTGATTTCCATGAAGTCTCTTTCCAGGCAAAATGAGCTGCGACGGATGGAACAGTAAAACCATTATGTGTTATTTCTTCGACGTCGTTTGTGTATCGTCTCGCGAGATGATTCATATTTCCTTTAAGTTCTTTTGTTCGATATAATTCTCCATTAGGTCTTACAAATTGATCTTACCATCCTTCTTCCTCATTTTAAATAACCAAACCGATACTGAATCGGTTTTGATGATTTCGTGGATATAATTAGATATATCCCCCCATGTAATATTTTATTGTTCTTTCTTGAGAAAATAATAATATAGAACTACTCCATGCATGTAAATTATGATCAATGATTTCAGTCGGAGCTCCATTTTTAAAAATATTTTTCTGTATATAAAACATCCCCGGTGATAATTTTTATTGTTATCGGAAATCTTAATATTCTTTTTACTAATTCAGCAACATCTTAAGTTGACGCCCCTATGTTTTTAACCGATTCCGCCCATTTGTTTATCTTGGATTTTCTCGCTTAAATCATTTCCTCAATTTGCATTCTTGAAATATTCGGTGACTCTTTTAGCTACACAATTCATCATCCATGAAATCTTAATCGGGGGAAGTTCATTGATATCTGGTTGATTTATTAAGAAGATTTCGGAAAATGTTACTATAGCCGGATATGTTTGCTTGTAATGTGCACTATCGATCCCGGTCAGCATACCTGGTTTGCTTTTATTGTTAATGATTGCTGGTTTTTTATTTGCTGTCATTACAGGCTCATTCTAGTAATTTACTCTCTAACTTTTCTTGGAAACTCTACTATATTGTATTAGTATTTAATATTCTTTTACAATTACGATCTATCTTTGATAATATTTCAGCGGCTCGCGAATCCGTCATAATATTTTTATCGCGGGGTGTTGTGTATGTCGACCATACATAATCAGCTCCATCTTTAAGAAATTCATATTTTGCTTTGTTGATACTTCCTTTGATTTGTTATCTCCATATTCGTGGTTTAAGTTTACCATCAAAGTTAAAAACTCCCCTTCGTCTCCTCACAGGGTATAATTACATGTCGGTTATACAAATTTATATGTTCAATTAAACTTGTCAATGATATATTAATATAGCAATGAAGCGAAATTATTGCAAATCGATATTTAAAGAAAATGCTTGCACATGTGCAAGAAAATGCGTAGGAGAATATTGTGCGATGCATAATCAGTATTTTAAACGATGATCTAAGGCATCGTTGTTTGTATTAAATGTGGTTATGGTGTACGAATCAAAACTCAATTATGTTATGGTAATAAAATATATCGGGAGCTTGTTAGACACTACGCAAAGAAATATAATGTTGTATTCGATGAACAGGACTATATAACTGGAAATCATCGTGAAAAACAATTAAATAGTTGCCTTCTTTATAGAAATATCTGGATCAAATTGAATTTGTTTCCCACCCCGTTTACCACGATTACGAGGCGTCTCAGTGTGGACTTGTTAGGCATTACAAACTAAAGAAATAAATTGGTTCGATTAGTAACATGGGATATATGAGAATTTTAATCGGCGGAAAAATGCATCATGCTCATAGGTTCTTTAATGAATGCTTAAATGGACAGATCAATAAGGGGTTTGTTTTTATCACATCAATAGAGACCCCTTGGATAATCCTGTTGAAAATTGTATGGTTGCTACTCAGCGTGAAAATTGTTTAAATTCAGCCCCAACAATTAAAACCCAACAACGACGACCTGTAATATCATTCATGGATAGCGAAATAAAATATTTTCTATCAACTTATCCCGCGGAGAATCCTTATGATATTAACCGCGCAATATTAGATTTGTTTCTGAAAGTACATATTTAACAGGGTATTCAAAATAATATAAACAATATATATCTTTTACTTTTGTGTAAATTAATTACGTGATTGTAACATATGGATGACAAATCAACACGAGATTTAATCAGCGCAGCAAAATTTTTATAATGCTAGAGAAGAATTCGATAGAAAAATCAACGACGTATCATCGTCCCCACACCTCGATGAATAATTTGTTTTTAATCACTATGTGTCAACCATACAGGAATTCATCCATGAGGTTGAACATTAACTTGATATCCTTGTAAAGAATTCAATTATTGTCCCTACGTATAATTCTCGTTATAATTGTTTAATTGCGACACTTCATTTTTATGACCACAATTGGAATTTTCAATATTAATATTATATGTGTCGTAGAATAAGAAATGTGTTTAATAGAATATACCATAAACTGTCTGAGACATACTATCAATTAAACAAATAATTTTCTATAGGTATATGAACGACGAAAACATCGCAGAGTTAATAAGTGAACTTGACCGAGTAAGAAATTTAGTCGGTGATAATAAAATATTCACCAGTGAATTCATCACCGAGGAATACGCAGGTGTTAAATCAATGCTAGATGGTGGTATACCATCCCAAAAATAGCGAGTATATGATCATGAAAATATTATCAGAAGAACGAGATAAAATTGTTTATCGAAATTATGGTAAATTGAACTTACTAGTACCGGTTTTGAAGCTTATCAAAATGATATCCAATGCCATCAAGGATGTTTTCGCGGAGCGACGACGACAAAACGTTATAAAATTCATCAGCGAAACAATTATATATCTTCACTAATTGTTATCGTTGATGTTCCTCTGATCTTATCTCGATGGCAAGTTTTATATCAAACGTTTGTTCTCGTCGTTGTACTCGGTGTTTTGACGTTGTTGTTGTAATTGTTGTTCTCGTTGTTGTGTTTTCGCTGTTAATTTTTCTAGTTAATTTTTATGTCGTCTTAATTCGTCCACTTGTTTACCTATTGCGCTATTTCGTTGATTAAGATACTGTAAAAAATTCAACTTGTGCTGAATTATTTAATAAATTTATGTCGGATTGATATTTTAATATTTCTTTGCTAGCGGTTTGTAATTGTTGTTTTAGATCTTTTACCATGAAATCCTTATGATCGCGGGATTTGTTCAGCATATAATTTTCCTCTGTTAATTATTGCAACGTGGAATTCATTTCGTTGCTGATTTTCAAAGATGCTACTTGTTGCAAATTCATTTCGTTGTTGGCGGTTTTCAATGCGGAGTTTTCCGATTGTAATGTTTTAAATAATCGTCGTTGATTCATAATATTATTTCGGAGGATCAAATATGATTTTTCCAGATCAGCTTTTTGAATAGTTACAAAATTAAGTTTCGATTGTAATTTATTGTTAAATCTGGGATCTATTTGTGCTATAGAATCAACATGTTTTACTGGGGAAGATTCTCTTTTTGTAACGCATTGAGTATTTTTCCAAATATCATAAATACGACTATAACCAAAATGAAACATCGAAGCTATTTACGCGATTTTTTTTTTCATCTGAATTATTTTCGTGATGTCATCGTTGGACAATATTACTTTCATTCGCATTGTTATTATTATTATCGAAAAATAAATTTTGAAAAAAAGCAATAAAAATTTATTGTTTATCATTGTTGTTATTGATAGTATTTCCTTGAGGTGTTCCAGAGATATACACGATTGAGCATAATTTAAGATCTGATCGCGGTTACATGAAATTATAGTAATATAATCACTTTGAAGTTGACTTAGTTTTTGTTCCGTCAATTGAAAATCATCATTGTCGAATTCATCGATGACTATATCAAAACTCCCTCCCTGTGATTGTTTCCGTGAATGACTTTCTGACTGCGTGTCCGAGTTGTTGCTTATCACGGATATATACCTGGGTATGATGTTACGTTATTGTTATTACTGTTGTTATTTTAATTATTGAAATCTTAAGATTTACATCCGAAGGATTTTTCGCTTAGGATTTCACATCAAGAGTAATTTGTAATTGTTCGCCTGATAGATCAATCAAACTAAAATTTTGATCAACGAGTTTAAAACTTATTTTTGTTATCCAGTTGTTATTATATGCTAAACATATTAAATTGATCGGTGTTTGTATGATCAAACTTCCCGGAGATACCTGAGGGGGGAAAGTATATAGGATATATCCTTGAGCTGCTTGATTTGATAATTTTGTATTCGCGTTGCAACTTCCATCGATGATATCACATGAAAGATTCACAGCGATGATCGAGGTTATATCAACGTTGCCCGGTGAGACATGTCTGCCGGTTCCATCTGGGGAGTTATTATATCTGAGATATTTATGTTGGACAGGTGAATCATTGAGAGTTTCTAAATTATTCGGGGAAACCTCTACCTTTCACGCAGTGTGTATATTAGAAAATCCATCATTGATGAGATCATTTAATCTTTTCTTTAGTTCATGTACATCATAGCTAAAGAATTTATATGTGGGGATATCTTCTACACGTATACGATATTCTTTTGCAAATTCTCTTCTCGCTTTAGGATTTATATCATTTGACACCGTTTGAATAATCCGTAAATTAAATATTTCCATATCGGCGATAATTTGATTACATATTTCTATGTATTTGATGGTTTCATCTCGCGCGGGGGAATCCTCGGAAAACATTTGGTCTCAGTATTCGTCTATATTCTTCAAAATAATTACTTATTTTTATGTAATGTTCAAGAATATTATTGTAAATTGGTTGAGTCCACCCCCTCCTGGTTCTATTCTTCCACTAAAAAAATTCAGAACTCGAAAATTTCTTTCGTATGATATCGTTGCATCATGATATGCTTCTTTGTCTGTGGTATAATCAGATATTTTAGGTTTAGGTGATTTTTCCACTGGTTGTTTATCCACTTGTGCTTTTTCTACTAGTGGTTTTTACACTGGTGGGTTTTCTCGTTTAGGAGGACACGGTTTCGTCCTTATTGGAATTTCTTGCAATGGTATATTTTCAGGCCATTCTAATATAGTTTTGATCGACGAGGTATTTATATCTACAGCATATTCAGGAGAGTTGATCTCGATGGTGGTTGATAACGATGGTTCGTGAAGAGTTAACTCGATCTTAGGTTCAACTCTAGTGATAAATTGTATCCTGAGCTGAATTTCTTCGTTGATATCCTCGATGTCATAATTTCCTTTGGGGAGATATATTGTTAGCCAATCTGGTGTGTTGTCTGGTTTGTCATTGGTAGCAAACACAAATGTGTTATTTGGTTGTTTACCAGCGAATGAACTTGATCTGATATAGGCCAACTCTAATATAATCTTAATTGAGGTATCGCGATCTCCTTGAAATCAATGCTGAAACCAGGTTTGTTTGCCGTGATCTCTATCATTGTTGTTTTCACCGAAGTGGTGTTCTGGACTATTCGTTGAAGAAGTTCTTGCGGCGATGCCAGTGACATTATCTGCGACATTGTTATCATCTATATGTTTTTCAGATTTTGACATTGCGGAATCATAGATGTTGACCATCGCGGATAACTCATCATCGGATATTATAGTATCATCGAGACTAGACTATATCATCGCGGATATTTGCGAATACGCGGTTGATGTTGTGTGAAAATTAAGAGTATAATCATGTAGTTTTACGCTAACTACACGACGATATTTTTGGTGAAAATTCCTTGCACTAATGTGATTGTCGTCGCGGCGGAAATACAGATTGGGACAACTACTGGAATGATCATTGTCACTGAAGATAATATCACACCGGTTCCAGCGATTACACCTGAAAAAGAGTACACGATTACATCGATGTAGGTAATTCGTCTACGATATTTTTTTAAATTTTTGTTTGATACTCATCTGTGAGGAACTTTAGGTTAGTTTGTAATTCGCGGACTTGATCATATCGATATTGCTAGGTGGTCATTTTATTTAATTAAGTTGTTTACTTAAATCAACTACAAATTCAACGTACTATGTGATCGATGGTCGAGCTAAATTTTTGTCAGTGGAAGTCATCTGAAATCGTTCAGTTGATCCTTTATCTTTAATCGCGCTGATAATATTGTTTACGGAGGCGGATGAGCTCGATGATATATTAAATTGCGATGGTGAAACTAAGGTTAATCTGTATATGCCTTTGATCTCAGCGGTGGTATCAAGAGTGTTATTTTGAGGTGTCCAAGCAAAGGATCCGTGTTGTATCGAATATATCTTATTAACATTTACTTTATAAGGGATTTTAACTTTATCAAGTGTGTTAATCATACGAAGAAAATCGTCCTTGATATCTTCATGAGTTTTTTAAATCTTGGTGATGGATGTATTAATCTCTGCGAGTTTAATAGGAACCGTTACAGGTTTCCCCAAAAAAACTATCAAGGGCAATGTCAACCTTTCCAAAATTATTACGGAGACGTGTAAACTGTTTAATTATATGTTCATCATATTCAGCTCGCAGCGTTGTTAGTTTATCGTCGATGGTTTTTACATCCGTGAGTTTCATAGAAACCACCTGTGGCATTCCAAAGAAATTATAAACAAGTTTCTCAATATTTTACAAAACGTTTTGTAGCCACTAAATTGATTAAATGAGAATCATAATCAGATCGTAGCGCTCTTAATGTATTCGTTGATGATATATAATTGTTATTCAGCGCAGTTAATTTGCTATCGATGGTTGAATTAAAAACACCAGGTTTAATTTTACCCGTTGAATCAAACACCGCTATGGAATTTTCAATACAACGATATCATCCGATGATGTGTCTACGAGATGTAATATTTCCGATAACGCAACATTGATAAGTTTTTTTTACAACATCAAGTGAAACTCCTTTAGTTTTTCCTCCACGTGAAAACAAAATCTGCCCCAAATATATACCATTATACTTTTAAGATCTCTTTAAAAGGTCATCTCTGGTGTACTCATGTACAGTTTTATGCGGTTTAGTAGATTTTGAGACCGCGGTAATTACATTAATAACTTTTCGGCCACGTATCGGAGGATCGGTTAGTGTCTACGTAGGTAAGATTGAGTACCAAACGGGGATTTTTAACTCGTGGACATATTTGAGAAATCCTTTAGACGGTACTATTCCATAGGAATCAAAATAAATAATTGATCGTGGGACAATTGCATACGCGACCCAATGAGTTACAGGTCCGGTGTTATCATGGAGATTAATTATACCTGTTTCTGGATTATATGGTTGATTTGGTAATTGATCTTTCATAACAACACCTCAAAAATATTTTATACGGGATTGTTTTACCATGGAGATTAAATCACAATATGACATTGGAGCTATGAACGAATGCTTCCTGGGAGTCTCAACCCCGCTCCGTACCGTGTAAATCGACTACCTGGTAACCTCAAACCCAATCCTACGTGTCCGGTAGCTTTCTTTAAAGCCATTGCGGCAGCGGTACCAACAGCACCTAGCGCGGCGGCTTTAGCGACAGCGGGAGTTTCGGCGGCAATCAACGCAGGAATTGCGGCGATGAAAGGAAATATATCCCCTGATTTTAACATACTTTAAATGCAGAAGGAGCAAGTTTAAATTGAATGCCGGTGTTTACTTTTAGCTCCTTATTGAAATGATTCAGCTGGGTTTGAGTCAATGATATTTTATTTGGTCCGCTATTAGCAATTTGGTCTCGCATCAAAGTTATTTTTGCACCACATATACTTGCGTTTCGTGTTCAACATTTTGGTCACGTCCCATTAAAGACCATAAACGGTGATACGTGCGGGCTATTTGATTATTAGGATAATCAAGAAAAATGTCTTCGGAAGGTTCCTGCTGTTTATTCGAAATGATGCATCGTTGACTCATAGTTTATCAAATATCATATGACAATGTTGTTCTTTATCATGTCCATCTACTCGTCGTTTATTTTGAAACGCAATACAAATGTGAGATGATGTACTTTTTGTTGACGAGATATGCCATGTAAATATATCATTAACTGAACTTGTCATTGTAGCTGTTGTAAGATCCAACCATGATATCAGTGAGTTACCACCTTGATCCATAAACGATAACAGTCGTTGTTCTGTGGTGAGCGATGGGACCATTACCGTCATCCACAATGAAAGCTTCGATAGAACTACTCTACCATAACCAACAGTATTACTGCGCCTTATTGCATCATTGTCATGAGATTTCCTCGTAGGAACTACTGTATGCCTTGCTCCAAAGATAACTTTTCTAACATTTCTACAGAAACCAAATATATAAGCTAAAGGAATCGCGCCTGAAAATCTTCCATCGTCATTTAACATCGCTTTACGTGTTGAAAATCCTAGATTGAGATCACGATTATTATCTACAATTATATCCTCGAGATCATCAACATTAACAGCAGCATTATCATTCTTTGGTTGTCTTCTCCAAAACGGTTTATGATCAGCATGATCAGTAATATATTTTGCGAACATCAGTGATTGACCAGCAGATCGTATATAGTCATTTGAATTTCGAGCTAGTTCAACTATTGTAGTGGCGACGTCAACATCATTATCGATATATTCAATCTGTCTGGAGTCGATCATATACTGTGCGCTACTAAACAACGCCATAATACCGTTATTGAAAACTCCGATTTGAGTAATTGAGAGATTATCATATGGATTGTCATTAGCATTTTGTACTAGTTGACCTTCCACTTCGATGAAAGCTTCACATGGTCAGAAATATCTGCTTGTATCCTGAACCTGATGTTCAATTCTGGAACTGGAATCAGGTTGTAATGCATTATATGAATTAAATTGATAATCGCGCACGGAGTCGTTTCTGAGTACCGGCGCGTCCATATCAAAAGCTTCGTCTGGAACCGATTTGAACATTTTACTATATAATTGTCTATCTAAATCAGGCTTTTGTCAGACCACTACCAGCAATTAAATTTGCAACAATATTTCTTTGTGATTCACCAACTTGATTTATCAGCAGTGCTAATTTTTGGTTTACTATGTTATTTACTACTTTACTTACACTTGGTGGCATAAGCTCAGTAGATGGTAGTTTTACCGGTGGTGGGTTTTTTGTCTTCGAATCAGCGATATGAGGTTTGCTTTAGCAGTATTAAATGCACTGCCAGCGAGATCACCAATGCTACTGATACCTTTACCGCGCATAACATTAATTGCTTTCATTCATACATCTTGGGCGATAGGTGCAATTTTCGGAGCGATTCTTGTGAATAATCCCCTGGTAATATCACCGACTCCATCTCCATAGTATGCTTGATAAACTGGCAGCCGTGAATGTACAATATAGGCGGTGGTTGGTTTGTCGTGATTACGATATATGATCATTTTATTTAGATGCTATTTATCTAATCGGTGTGATAGTCGTAAACTAATTCATTGATAAATTCGTTCTATACACCGATATCCACCTTGAAATAATATCAGTGACCTCATTAATTATTTCCCGGGAATTATTTCCAGCTCGTTTACCTCCGATGAGAACTTCTAATCGTGCTATGTCGGCGAAAATATTATTAGGACAAGGAACAAGACCGCTACCATGAGTTCCAAAAGGGGTTACACTCTGAGAAAAACCTTAACCATTTTTTTCGACGAGAATGAGATAAAGAAGTGGATCCTGAGACGGTTGAGGATCATCTTGCTTTTTTTGTCTCCGTGTTTGTCTCCGTGTTGGTTTTTGACGTGCTTCTATTTGTTTTTGATGTTCTTCTGTTTGTGTTATATCATAATCAGTAACACCTATTTTATATTCTTTATAACCCATTTCATTCGTATTTATACGACCAATCCCCTTGTTTATTTCATATATCCAATCAACCCACTTGGTTCGAAATATATTTGTATTATATCCCTCGCCTAAAATACCAGATCTCGAATGATAGTTATTAGCAGCAAAATTACCAAAAGCGAGATAATCTTTAGTTTTTTTAATAGACTTGATCGCTTGCTGTTTGCTCCCATAAATCAGGGTTTATGCTGAACACACACACACACACACACACGTACGTACGTACGTACGTACGTACGTACGTACGTACGTACGTACGTGCATGCATGCATGCATGCATGCATACATACATACATACATACATACATACATACATACATACATACATACATACATACATACATACATAAATGACGTGATGATAATCGTTGTGTGGTTTTAAGTCGCTGTGACGCCAACCACTGTCCTGTACTTGTATATTACCGTCATCTAGTCCTGGTCATGGTGATAAACATGACCAGATATACTGTAGGTCTGAAGCACTGATTTTTGTGACGTTTAGCTAATCTTACAATAATATTACCTGAATAAAGTTGAAGAAAAACTAAAAGCATAAAAAACAAATATAGGCCAATTGAAACTGTAACAAATAGTAAGATAGATATATGAACAATAAAAACACTCATAGAAAAGTATTTGCATCGCACACAGATGAAGTTTCATTGTTACTTTAAGATTTATGAGGCTCAGTTCAGACGAGACAATAAAGAACTGCCTACCAGCTGGAGCAGTGCAATAAATTTGAACCACTAAATGAAAATAAAAATTGATTTTAAGTAG
The DNA here is from genome assembly GCA_030141615.1 of Unio pictorum. Taxonomy (NCBI): domain Eukaryota; kingdom Metazoa; phylum Mollusca; class Bivalvia; order Unionida; family Unionidae; genus Unio; species Unio pictorum. The sequence continues at coordinate 856,527 of JARLTB010000062.1, read as the reverse complement.
ATTTAAAAGTGTATTTAAGTAGAGGTTTCCATGTTTTTTGTTTGGACAAATAAATCTTTACAATAGTTTGCTTCATATAATGGAATAAAATGTGTGCATTGCCTTGTTGTAAGGCCAGTGATTATAAATATATCGGAGAAACCGGGGGGAAAGTCTCACTTATAAATATGCCATTGTATTTATCCTTCCTTTAAGACAATGGTAAGTACAACATGATTCTTCAACTAAATCTCTTATATATACATAGGTATGTATGCATGTATGTTTGTATGTATATCCTTAAAACAATATTACAAATCACACATAACAATAACATATAATTTGTGATATTTGAGAAGAATATACATTTTTGAATATATGGGAGTATATTAAGAATAAGGAATACATTACGACTGAAATCAAATGCATATGAACTTGTTGGGGCAAACCATTTCAGCATTACACTACTTAGAATGGTTCTTGCCATCTTGGCGACTGATTCACGCCATGCCACAACAGGAAATTGAACGCACGTTCAATTCAAACAACGGAAAAGATATCTGAATTTTAAAAGTGTTTAAGATATTTGAAGAATTATAACATAACATTTTTAGTTGAGTTTGCTACGATACTGCTCTGTTGGCGCAACAAGGAAATAAAATCATACACATTAATTTAAAATTAGAATTTAACGAATCTTTGTTTTGCTAACAGAGCCGAGAAGACGGAAGGAAGGGGGGGGGGGACAACCGAGCCGAACAATACTCTTTAATTTTATAAAAGAAACATTTTATTTGAAGAAGAATAAGGAGAGGCCTGGGTTTCTTTTACCCAAGGGCTTGTGGTAGCTTTATATGGCCCTGTTTTTTATAAAATAATATTTATTTATTCTGAAATATCATTGACCGAGTCTGCTCCTTGATGGACAGTAAGTCGGGATTTCTGTCTTGTTTGCAGATTGGGTTTTAATGAACGTTAACAGCGCCTTGGGTGTCTGGTGAAGTTGGCAAAAGCCCAGTACTTAGAATTTCCTTCTAACTTTTTCCTGTTGTTGGAAGACGTTGATGCAACAGATTGCGCTTGATATTGCTGCTTTTGATGTTACAAATTGTACCTGTTATATTTTTATGATCCTGGTTGTCAAGTTTGTCACCATTGTTATTGTCACTGCTGTTGGTGGTGGCTGTGGCAGAACAATAGTGTTTTCACGCTCTTCTTTTCATCCTTCGTGCAGTTGGAGTAGTGTAACTTTCCAGCAGATAATCCTATGTTGGTACTGGTATTGATATTGTTGCTAATTGTTGGTATTTGGACTACTGTGATGTTTTCTTCTGTTCCTGTTTTTTTGTTGGTGGAGTTTCTTTTTCTGTTGTAATCATTATCGTATTTTCCTGACAATTGGTATCCTCCGTTGACTTAGTCCGCATTCCTTCCTGCCATGTATATTTTTTACCTCCTTGTTGCTTTGTTTGGTCTCTGCATGAGTTGTACCCACTATGGACGTTGTTGTTCTTCTTCTTAATGGCAATTCTTAGCGGGCCTCCGTACTTACTTTATTAGTAGAATGTGATATTTCTCTTGGTTGAGTTCGATTGGCAGGGACTCTAAAATAACCATCGTTTGTGGCAATTTGAGTATGCGAAGATGTCATACGCTCGCAATGTCTTGCCTCAACTGGCCTTCTTTGCATCTATCTTCTCTGGGAACCGCATCTCCAGTTTTAACAAGATAACCGGAGTAGTGTCTGATTTATAACCAAGTACTAATGATGGTTGATACAATGATACAAATACAATGTTTATTGATGAATGACTGAGATAAAAGAAAAAAGTATATGATTAATACGTGTTTGTATAAAATCAAATTGTTGGACAAATTTACACAATTCTCACGAATCTAAATGTGTATGTATGTATGTAAATATATATATTAATATATATATATATATATATATATATATATATATATATATATATATATATATATATATATATATATATATATATATATATATATATATATATATATATATATATACATACATATATATATATATATATATATATATATATATATATATATATATATATATATATATATATATATATACAAGTAAATGCCATTACATATTACAAGAACAAAGATTCATAATTCACAGTAATTTCACATGACAAAAAGAATCACGTATTTTACTCAAATAGTAAAAATGACGTATTCGCTCAAATAGTGAACAATTATGTACTTTACAGAAATAGTAAGATAATGTAAAATGGGACAGATATCATACAAAATATCTTTATAGTCCCAAACACTATGAATAAAAAATCCGAGTAGCTCTGTAGTCAGCTTTTTGGCACCTCTATGGTTGTTATGGTCACTTTACAGTTGCTACCCTATCAACTCTTATCACTATGAGCAGTTCTACAGCTGATTTGGTTAGCTTTATGGTCAGTTGTACAGCTGCAGCACCGTCAACTCTGATCAGCTGATCAGCTGAAAAAATCTAACACGGTATACTAAAATGGCATAGGCATTTACGATAACACGAAATGACGTTCTATACGGTAAACTATACAAATTACGTTATCGACACAACCTTGCAAAGCAATAAACTAGTTCAGAAGTGGACCTACCTCTGTTCAATAAGAACACTATGGTACTCAACGTTTCTTAATACAAATATTTGCTCGGTTGGGGTTGAATCTTTCTGGTGATAAGTTACTTTGGAGTAATCATACATTGGTTCTTTTCAATGTTCTTTTTTGTACATGGGTTTTGTTCAGTGTTTGATTTATTTTATATTGGCAGTACTATTGCTATTGCTATACAAGTTAGCGTTTTCTGTTTTTATTGCCTTTTGCTTGGTGTTCATGTACGTTTACATTGTCCAGTGTTTCATCGGTCACTAGATTTGTTGTAGTCATTTTCGTTGGTTACTTCGTTAATATTGTTGAGAACGCTCTCATTCATATAATATTTTTTAGCTTGTGATATGGCCTTTCATGGCGCTGAAACTGGATTCCTTCTGGAGCTAACTATTCCAGATTTTTCTCGATCCTATTAATTCCTAGTTAATATCCTCCATTTCTCTGCTTGACCTTTTTGGCCTTGAAGTAATGTATATTTTGTTCTTCTATTAATATTGTAGTTTCAACTTCTCTAATGATCTTGACATTCCCGTGATTGGGATGATGCGTTTCTGAGCAATTAGCACATTTTCGGTGGGGAGGTTTTTTATATCTACATTTCCTTCGTGTGTTCCTCCACGCATATCACAACGTGTTTGCAAATTACATGTCTTGGTTGAGCAACATATTATAATGTATTTGTTTATCTCGGCATTATAATTTAAAAGTTTTCTTCCATAGCTCCAAATAACCCAGTTATAATTCTTCCTTCACTTCAATCATCCGCCTCGAACCTCAGCTGAGCCATCAAAAATACTTATAATAATGGTACTAAGCGCTCAACATTAAGAGGTTAGTGTTTGGACTGGTTGGCCTGATATCAGTATAATGTCACAGCTACATGTCTGCGGCATGATGACCCAGTACTAGACATAACTATACAAACCATTACATTGAAACCATCGTAGTTATGACAGCAAAACTGTTAAACCAACGTTAAAATTCCAAATCACACACACACACACACACACACACAGACACACACACACACAACACACCACATACACACACTTTCACTGAGTTTTTGGGTTTGTGTTCCCATGCTTTTAATAAATAGTGTAAAATCTTTTGGGTGATGCTTCTTTTGGATATATTTGCTAAAAAACCTGTACGGCAGTCATTGTATATGCTGTTTTTAATACAGATTTGTTTCTCCCCTAGTTGCGTTTGGTTTCAACTGTTGGTGATTTGTTGTTTGTCTTTTGATTTTTTCTTGTTTTTATTCCTTCTGTTCCTTTGAAGATTGATTTTGGGAGGTTTCAATTTTGAATTTTCCTGTCATAAGTTGCTTCCATTTTACTGCTTTGTCATTTTCCGGCGAATGGGTTGGGATTTTAATTTTTTTCCATTGTGATAGCAGCCTGAGGTACTATTCCATGCTTGCATAATAATCTTAGTTGATAATATGATTTATTTGTCTGGAAATTCCTATAGCCATGCTAGTTATGTATTATATGTTTTCGTCATGCTTGATCGGGCACTGTAGAAGTCGGTGGGTTCTTGCTATTCCTTCGAGTCTTCCCTGATTTCTCATCCTTCTCTTTGATAATATTGTTGGTTGATGTGTTATTTTTGTTGTCCATCTTGCTTTATGTGTCTTGAGGGTAGATTGGAGATTCAAGCATTTGTTCTATCTTATCACGGGTGTCTCGATCTATTGAGTTGTGTTGATAAGTTTGGCTCCTGATTTTGCATATTGTTTTTGGTTGGTGTGAATTTACGATTCGAAGTCGAAACTGTTCCAGTTACGTACATCTTTCCAATGTTCGTTTACGTCACGAGGTACACTCTTTTCTTGGTATACATAAACAGTCCATAAAATAATACGTCGATAATGTTTTCTTCACACAGAGTCGGAGGCGTATCAATTAAATATCACAACTCCCTTAACAGAACGAGTGTCTCGAGCACATTTAGAGTTTTAATCCACGATGTGTTTGTAAATGCCTTTCGTAAATAGTTTTAAATGATTCCGCTGACAAACACAATTTCAGCAACGTAGTCACTAACACGCCCATGACATGCTGTCCCAAATGCAATGCAACAAATGCAGACGGCTTCGGTAATCGTCCATGGTCTGAATACTCTCATTGACTTCCTTCCAAGAAATAAGTTTCGACACTATTTATAACGGTCCTGACATAATTAGCTTTCATGTCCATGTCAGGAAACTTTGGAATGTATTTACTCACATAACCTTTCTTTGTTTTTGAGGTAATAAGTGTACATTTGCCTACAATCTTAGGTGGTAAATTGTAGTACACATATCAATCAGCAATTCTTACAATACACGCCGTGAAGAAGTCTCTTCTTAAAGGGATACATTTCTTTCTAGCGTTTATTGTAATTCTCAGTGTCAATAATTTTAATTTACGTCTGGTATGCATTTTCCATCAGAGGTTGTGGTATTGGTAACCATACATTTTGACCGCCTCTAGCAAAACGTAAAACATTGTCTTCGAGATGCTCCTCCGCCCCTAAATAGTCGTCTTAGATATTTGGGTTAGGCTTCTCACGGTGATAAATGAAAGTATATCTATCCATGTCAATGGACAGGACTCGGTCTACCATAAGTGATAAGGCTTTTTACAATTATTTAAGCGAACATTTGGCTGTCATGTAGGTTGCAATGAATGTATTTCCTGTCTTGTCGAGAGGTGCACACTCTAGTACTTATTTGAACTTGACCAAGATAACATCTTCACGAATGACGTCCGCATATTTCATTCATTTTCCTTTGACATCCACCAGTTCAAAGTACCGATATAGATCTAACAAGTACTTCGTAAAATGTTCCCCATAAGCATTGAAATGTTCATCATGATGATAGAAAATAATGTAGTTTCTTTCTGTGAAAACCGTTTATCGAAACACCTGAGGTCTACGAATTACTTGATAATACAAATTTTACATGTAGGGTTGAGACAAGAAGTCTTGAATTTTTTGCATTTCCGGAATGCCACATGCAGTCTCTTAATAAACATGAATTTTTTAACATTAGTACTGATTCTTTTCCTTGTTAAGTTCTGTCCGAATTTTGAATTGTTACTACTAAAGTAAGCAATAGAAAGAAGTAAAAACATCAATCTTTGTTAAAGTTATGAAAAATATTATTCTGAAATGAATCCAAAACAGCCCAATAAAGTTGTAATACTGTCCAAAAGAATGAATTTGTCCTGCAATAATCCTGACATGTCGAACTGGCGTTCTCCGGGGCTCCATTGGATAGTTCAGATAATACACGGATGGTGGGTACATTCGACTAGTTAAGTGAGTGGCGGGTGGCGGGTACGTTCAGGTAGTTCGGTGAATGGTGTGTGGCGGGTGGCGGGTACGTTCATCTAGTTTCGTGAGTAGCGGCTGGCGGGTAGAGGGTTCAGCTAGTTCATAAACTGTACCAATAAAACAATGCTTAGCGTGACGGGTAAACAAAAAAAAATACACATCTATGGCAAAGATAATAAATATATTTTCGAGGCATATGAGAGGTCCTGTAGGGGGGCCTTGTAGTTTGTTTTATTAACACCACTTGGTTAACATAGAAGGCATCGCATAGGTCTTTTTCTCTTCCTCAAACTTTTTCTGAATCCTGTTGCGTAATTAAGACTCACTTCCATCAGCCTTTTCTCTCTACATATATTATTTCTTCCAAACGCTCATATCGGTGATCCGTATGATTGTCTATGATGATCTGATATACATGTCAGTGAGGATAAGCCTCGACGATACAAGGGTAGATGACTCAAAGTTGGTCAACAGCCTGTGACGAGAACAGGCGAAGAGAAAGAAATGAACTGCGGTTATTTATGGAAGAGCATATTGAAACTTATTGAGTATCATAACACGCGTTACTAAATTCAGTCACAGTTTCGAGTCTGTCTTCCACTCCGAATAGAGCTGCCTCTGACGTTACATTCCCTTCATAGATGCGCTAGCGTCTGTACACAGTGCGACAAAGGTTTCAAACATGACATAAAATATGAATGGGGTGCACAGGCAGTAGCTACCAAAGTCAACACATGCCTACTTCCACATTTTAATTGCGATTTAGTTGATTTCCTCTCTTCTTCTCAAGACCTTGTTCCGATATCTTCACCTTCGCCATTTGCGAGGACTTGTTCGTACACAATTACGAAGAAGAACTGAACTGTGTTGAAGACGAAAAAAGTAGAAATGCCATCACTGAGGCTTACGTGACAGCCCACGCACACTGAAACTGATACAAAGTTTACTGTTACGAGATCACGTCCTGTATTTTGACACGGGCAGTTTCATCTACATATATCGCCTGGGTGAACGTCACCCTGACATCGAATGAGACGTTTTAGGAGCCTGGACAAAAGGTCACACCGACAACAATAATTTAAGTTTTTATACGACTATCGGGATAAACAAGCAAAAGTGCACACGGGGTGTAAAGTGAAATGATTGACTCTGAATTATCGCAACAATCTACTGGTGAACTTTCGCGTATTGAAAGAAGTCTTGATGAAAATTTTAAAGTGACCGCCTACGAAACGCACGAGATGGTACGTTTACCCACACACCAAATCGTCAGTCCGGAAAGTCCAAGACCGATAGTTCATTGTAATTACAAAGACCAATCAAGAAAGATGAATATTATCAAACAGACATCATTGAAATTCGGGGACTCGTACGTGGTTGTGAGGTCTTGTATCTTTGCCATTCTTCTAACATGTTAATCGCCAGACCTAGCGGTTCAGCCAAAATCGAATTTGTCAAACGTTTGATTGAACATAAACATCATTTAATGGATCGTCTCCTCAACAGATCGTGGCATGTTAAAAGAGTGACTATTGGATTACAGTCTCTCATGAGAAAGCCAAGACGATTCGATCGTGTCTGTGGAGGGCATTCCTAGCAAAGACAACTAAACTGTTTCTGACCCAATTCAAATCCATCTGGTCATTTTTGACGACATGTAGGGAGAAGACGAAGACAAAATTAAACTGGTTTACCTGCAAAGCGCATCATCGTAATGCCCACAGGCCTATTTACTCGTGGATTTAAAACCTATCACCTCCGATTTTATTTGATCTCTTCCATATTTGATGAAACAATGGAATCAAGCATCACAAAAACGCATACAGCGGTGACAAACTCCACTACTGGGGCAGTGACAAATGCTTATTAAGATACCAACCCCAACAATTAAGGTCCAAGAGAGATCGGGGATGTTACAGAGTTTACTAGATTTGTCCAAGCAAGAACTTATTTAGTTTGTGACGAACCCTTCCACAACGTGTGTATCATGTTGTATGTACAAAAATTAGTAGCGAAGCATTATAGTGTAGAAAAGACCCGTGGTAAAGAATGGGGATCAGTGTTTTTGTGATTATGAACGCCTAAAGATGCCCTCTAAAAGAAGTGCACACTACTCTCTGGCAACTCATTTAAACAGACTCTAAAGAACTTGTCGATACAATATCCGAATGTTCATTGAATGTCATGAAAGGAACGATACGTTTGTCTTCACACCAGAGAAAATGCTTAGCCAAACATCGACATGTTCTTTGTCAAGTGTTCCAAATGAAAAAACCCATCCGTAAAAAGAAAAAGATGTTTGTGAGTACAATCGTGCGGAATTTTACTTAAATTATTAGGCTCTATTGTTGAGAGAATAGCGGGGATGTTGGGATGTGTTTTACCCATGGATCCACTATCAAAGGAACAAGATGTTAAAAACAACATCTGGAGCCAAAAGATCTCAGACGTGGCCATTAAAATCGAATATAAGGACCAAACCTGGCTTTAGTGCCCTACAAATGATGGATAGAATACAATCGTTGGCACGACCAACAGACCCTGCATTGGCCACCCAATCTTCATTTGACCAAGATGTCTCGGTTACAAAACGAATGGCAATCGTTGATGGATAGCAACTTGTCAGAAACAGAAACATGGCAAACGTACGGTCAACGTTTGAAACGGTTGCAATTATTTCATCAGAACGCTGTCGACCAAGATTGTAAGGGCCTGATAAAATGTCCACCTCCACTACCACCTGTGACAAAGACTGAAAAGGTAGAAGAATAGATTCAAACTCCACAGAAAAAGTATGCAACAACAACACCAGAGAACATACTCAAGTTAACAAAACCACCTACATCCATAATTGGATTGATTAAAAAGAATATGGCCACCCCTTAAGAGGAAAAGAAGGAGAAGACAGAAGTGAAACAACAACCGATTACCCCTGTTCAGACAACTTCCACATCGGCACTTATTGCTTGCAAGACACGAAAAGCATTACAGGTAAGGAAATACCGCACATAAGAAAGAGTAGCATCAGTGAAGTGTGGGTGTCTTGTTAAAAGAAATGGAGAAGGTGATTGGCAGCATTTAATACTATCCAGTCCATCCTGCAGATTATGAAGGAGTTCAGATATTGTAACATGCAGCCAAAACGCGCCTGAAACGTTTTCGTTTACCTCAAGTGCAAAGATTGTTACAAGAACAATCTACGTACACTTTACACAAACCCATTCGACGAACATTTTACAGACGTCGCGGGGAACCGAGCGGCCGAGTGGTCTAAAGCGCTCTTCGCTATGGATCATTGTCATTTAATCTCTGTCTCTGCGTGGGTTCGAGTCTAAGATTAGGCTAATGTAGTTATGTGAGGAAGCTTGCCAGTAACTTCTCGTGGGTTGGTGGTTCTTTCAGGTGGTTTTCCCGGGTTTTTCCTCCACCAATATAACTGGCCGCCATGTATAGCCTATCGTGTGCTGAAAAATGGCGTTAAACCCTACAACAACAACAACCAGTATTCTCACCCGAATGAAAGGCATCGATCATTAATGACAAGTCGATTCAGCCGATGTCTCTCATTTGGCCGCCTAAAATCTGGGCTACAAATGTGTTTTGTGTCATCGACGTCTTTTCTAAATTTGCATGGAAAAGGATAAATAATCACTTTTCCATTCACTAAATGTTTGGCTCATTATTTAAGCAAGTGAAGTGCAGATGATTAGTAAGAGGTTAATCATGCTTATCCGACATTATAGTAGTTAATTACGTAGCATGAGGAAAGCAACACTATTAATCTTAGTGTATATCAACACATAATGCGTTTCCCTACAAGACAATATGTGTAAAGCAAATACAGTATTGTGAATTAAGTTCATCTTAAAATCCTACACGTTCTATTTCAAGCCCAGTAGTATAGAATCTTTCGAATGAAATCCAACAATCCTGAATATCCTGATGTACTAAGAATCTTAAATGACCCTTTTTTGCCACGATGATTTAGTCCAAGAGTGTTTGAGTCCCAAAGGTCAATGAAACCTTTGGAATACCAACGAATACTTCAACTATTATTCTTCTCAAAGTACATCAGAACACAACTATAAACTCTGTGTATAGGTTCCCGTGGACTGATTTTGAACAGGAATGGATAATCCCTCACCAGATCCGACACATATACTAATTGCACTTGACCTAAGGCGCAATCGAAGTTCTCAAAAGAAAAACCCAATCCTTGAAATCAAATTAAATTAAACATCTTCTATACGACTTAGAAATATAATAGAAATATGTTAGATATGACCATCAATCTCACACAAATCTTAATAACATAATATAGTCATATAAAATACTGATTCGTTCAGTGCTTACTTATACATGAATCAGCACAGGTAATGCCACCAACCTGACCAGAAATGATTTTCGATATATTTTGAAGGATCTTTGGTCTATACCTATATTTTGTAAATGACTATATATATATATATATATATATATATATATATATATATATATATATATATATATATATATATATATATATTAAAAAGATACAATTAAGACTTTGATTGGAATATGACAGTTGCTGGTTGACTGTTATTTATTTTGGGATAAGTTATTTCGTAAACGTAAATTAGGTGGATGTAAGTTGCAAGACTACAATTCAGAGAAAATATTATTCGAAACAATAATGCTGCAAGATAAGAAAGTGCTTTTTAATATAAAGGTTGATAGAATAAATTCTGATTTGGGAGCTTACATTAGTTTAGCCTGTGTGAAATGTAATGTTACAAAGGAGCAATATCTACTTGACCTTTAAATATATTGTGGTAATTATGAAACCATAACCTTACTATTTTGATATGTATGATTTATATATCTAACTCGGAATATATTTTACCATTTATCAGTACAGGAATTAAGCAGTTTTAGTACACTGGTACTGCTTTATCCACTATTCATCAAGAACATTTTATTCAAAATTCCATACGTAACAATCAACAACTCTCCATCTTTAAGTTTTTACAATAACTAGACTATCATAAATGAAATGCAGTTTAGAATTTTCACACATATCACTGAAAACCAGAAACAACATTTTAGAGGTTCTACAACATAACATAGGAACCCATAATATTCATAATAAAAGAACATATATAAACAATCTCGGACATCGTATTGAAAAGGTAATGGTATAAACTTAAGGCTACCAAGGCAAAGATATACACTTTGCATGGCATACCTCATGTTCTCATCAGATGAATTATTTGTAAATTTTTGATCCCAAATACACCTTCAAAGAGAAAAGCCACACACATATGTGTCTGTGTCTTTAGTTTGTTTTATATATCATTTATCCTGAAAAAGACGCTAACGGTGTCTTATTCTAGACAGTCGGAAATGTATAAGCATTGTTTTCTCTAAGCTCCAAGAATATGTATATAAATTTTGTGGACGTATACAATATTATAAAAACAGATTTATGACAAATTTAATTTGCAGTTTATTAAATTGATTTATATATAGTTGATAGAGTAAGATATGTTTTGTTTAGATTTCGTTATTGGATTAAAAATGGTAACATGTCTACATTCCATTTCCGCTTACATTAGCGGACAAGGGAGAGTAATAATGTGATGCTCTCATGTAATTATAATCCAACTTTCTCCGATATAAAGAAACCGAAAACTGAAGATGCGACGTAACCAATAGTAACTAACACACATATTTACAGTTCACCACTGACACACATACAAAGAAAACGAATTAAGGAAAGAGAAGCTATATAATGATTACTCAAACATATAAAAACAACATACTTTTACAAACTACCCATACAAAGTAAAGGGATCGAACGAAGTTACCTCTCACATAACTATGGACACACGCACACACACTTACTATACAACACTAGACATACATTAGGAGAGTATTCTACTTTAAATATTGGTAATTTAATACAATAATTCGTGATGGTGATTATCTTGTAACTCTCTTTACTCTCATCAGCCTGTTAGTATATGTGATAATTTGAATTACCTTGTTTGGGTCTATAAAATAGGTGACTATCATTATATCTGTCTATATGCTTTACAATTCTCTTACACAAGAGTTTTAGTCGGATGTACAAGTGTTAGTCGGTACGTGTGAATATTGGTTAACAATGATATATGTCAGACAGAATGGATATTCATTGACCAGAGAAGAGGTGTGTTGAGCGCTGGGGCCCAGAATTTCCACATAGTTAAAGAAAAGAAAAATTTTTAAAAATGGAGAAAGCCGGCCTCGAGACAAATCTTCTAATTCTGGCATTACTTTCAATATAAGTTAAAGTTGTAACAAATATATTACATTGATGTGATTTTATATTGTTTTATGGGTTCATTTGTGTTCTTGGTTATGTTTATTGGGGTTGTACTTCAAGCAAATTCCATTTATGTTTCTTAAATTTATTATAACATTCGGTCAAGGACAATTTTGTAGAATAGTCCAGTTTTCATGGTCTCTTTGCCAAATTCCGTATCACTTTCGTAATGTTATTGCGACGTTTATTCTAACCCATATTTGAGTAATAGTGTATGTGGTTATGTTTGTCCCCATTATGTCCGTTTCAGTTTTGAAATTTAGAGATTACCATTTATCAAAGCCCTATCTTTTAATTTAATTAATCGACTTTTTTCAGAATTTCCTGCGATTTTTAGTCTTCGCAGTAATTTGTAATATCATATTCTGGAGAATTTTAGCATATGATAAGTTTTTATCCGTTTCGGATTTTTATGACAGTTGTTTGTCGTTGTCATATTGTTTTTTTTTTTTATTTTAATGCATAGGCGCAAAATATGTTATACCACGTGACCAAACATTTTAACAAACGTTTGTTCAGGTCATGATATAAAAGTGTATTTGGGTTCATCTCTATAGCTATTCGTTACTTTTAAAACTAGGAAGTGAAGTTATGTACATGCTTGAACGAGCAGAGTATAAAGAATATTTACAGAGCTATATACTACTTTCATGTACCGTTAATGAAATTGCTTTACATGCGTGGTATTAGGAAAATATCGAGTTGCCTAAAGCACTCGACTGATTAAAATGGATGTTCCAATGTGTTAGAGAAATTGGTATAAACGTTCGCTAAGTTTAACAGTCATTAATATATTTAAAATTAAGTGTACTATATATAGTACATAACTGTAGAAAGTGTAATACATTAATTATACAATATCAAAAAGAAACTATATAACATATGTTATTAGGCGTTTTGTTTTTCTTTCATGAATCTGCGAAACCGCTTTAAAAAAATATAAACCCAGTGAAGGCTTTAAGTCGGAATGATGACCTTTTCGTCACTTTTTTGACTCCATTTGTATTCTGATCGGGTCTACTGATATTGTAATGCAAAGTACACGGGCGCGCAATAGGCTATATATCACGATGATATTAAAATTTCCATATATCCCCTAAGTGCCATCCCAATATTAAATTCCCGCAATGCGGTAGGTCATATTGTGAATTAGATGGAAGAATGTTACATTTGCAATTTCTACATAATAACATGTTCCTCTTTATTGGCTCTCCAATAACGTTTACTATATAAGAACCTTTAAATATTTATGATTGCGATATATTATTGAATTCTTCTCAAGAACATTCATGCGTCATTTTGTTCGTGAGTCATTCCAAATATTTCGAAAATATGTTCATCGGTAATTCTGAATCATTGAAAAAGTTATAAGATATTCCTAATCTGACAACTATTGTTATGAATGCTGTTTTTGTTTTGTTTTGATATACAAAAAAGAAATACAATAAGCATTCACAGTTTTCCATTAGTGAAATATACGGCGTTTTTATTTACTTGTAGTGGTTATTAGAAAATCGTACTTTTTAGATTTTATATATCATATTTTGATTTAACACAAATATCATAACAAAATATTTTATATCAAAGAACAGAATTTGATATATTCTAAATGTATTGCAAATATAAAAAAATCAATGTTTGGTAAAACTAAAAATATTGTGTTCCGTCAGATTTAGTTTTCCAGGCGAATACAAAAGAAGTGCTGGAGGGTAATCCACAAAATGATTTTGCTCTATTTGGCCAACTTTTATAAATTTGCAAATGTGCTGGCGCGATTCCTAACCTTCGATGGAATCAAGAGGTTTGTCACGGAATTCTCTGAACCATTTGTATTTATGTGATAAATTCGTGTACTAGAGTTTCAAATTTTGTAGTTCAATGATACCCGAGGGTGAATAATGTATATTGTGTCGTTTTTAAAAATAGTGAGTCCTATACCGCACGTGGGAAGTGTATTTGATGATGTGAACCAAATGCCTTTGATGCACAGACAATATCTGTGTATAAATACTTCACCGCATGTAAGCTCTTTACATTACGGATGCTCTTGTCAGTCGGCGGTCTACTATAACTATTTGCACATCACCATCTGTAGAGATGGCGACTTTTAAATCATTTCTCGCATATACGATAACACGTTTGTACTACCACGTCAATTTATAAATGATTTTAGCTTTGGTTTACACGGAATAATTGCACAAGTTTATATTCTTGTTTACGACTTAGCAAATTTATTTTGTATTAGTAAGATAAGGCTACATTTTTAAGAAATATTGAGTACAGTAGAATTCTTCAGCAAGGTAAGGTTTATTTCTGAACTTGATGTTTTGTAATTATTGTGCCGGTAATATTATCTGTATAACTTACCTTGTATACCGTTGTTACGTTTTTATGCCCGTGTTATATATATATATATATATATATATATATATGTATATATATATACACACACACACATATATATATATATATATATATATATATATATATATATATATATATATATATATATATATATAGTACACGGTATTGGATATGTTTTCAACTTACTAGTATCTAGCGTGTCCAATATTTGGAGTGTACGGTTTTGTCCAGAGTGACAAGAGGGACCCTAGCGTTCCAAGTATCGTATGTTACAAGCTGTAAAGCCAACCACAATAATTGTTCGTAGCAACTGTAAAGCTGACCTTTATCAGCCGTGGAGATGAAATAAATTGTTCTGACAACGGAGCGTATCCCGTGCATGTAATATCGTAGCTGTGGGCTAACTTTTGGGATTCGTAAAACCCGTTGTATCTCTAGGGACTCTTATATAAGTTATATATGTCCTTTTTAATTTGCATAATTTCACTATGAGTGAACTCATTTTACTACATGAGTAAAATTCTACATCGTTTTTTGTTAGCTGAGTAAACTATAGCCATCTTTCCATTGTTTAGTCACTGTGAAATATTCACCGCTTTTGTTTGCATTTTGTAGATTAATTTGTTTGTATTTTTCGACATTACATTTGTGCGTTATTATATTAATGATGCAGTATTTGAGTTAAATATACACTCAGATATTAATACTTAAATTGCTCATTTAAGTCATTCATTATTAAACATTGTATTTATATCATCGTCAACAGTGTTTTGCTGTGAATCTGAGAAATCTCACCCGGTTTTCTAATCTCACCCGGTTTTCTAGTTATAAGGATCCTACGGTTGCTCTTATCGGAGTATTAAAACTAATACAACAACTTTCGGCTGATATTGTTCATATCATTGTGGTTTTCGACAGTGTTCTATTAGCGATAGTGTGTTTAGAATTGCTAGCGATCTGTATTGCTATAATTTCAGTGGTCATTATTATTTACACAGTGTCTATTTGTGTTGGTCGCGACCGGAGGTAGATCGTCAATGTCTTCAATGTCGAAGCCATTATTAATTCACTCACGCTATGATAAACGCTGCTTATTGCAATAAATTCATCATGTAATATTGCATGATCGTCTAGCTAAGATGATATTATCTATGATAACTGTCCATGTACGTTCGTAAACATCTGATGTTAGTTATGTGTGTTCATGTAATTCATCATTTTGATCACCTTCATAGTTTCTTCGCGATGATACTAAGAATACCAGCAAAACCTGCGATAACTGCAACAACTATTCATATCAACCGCACTAGAACGTATGTCCCATTCACGTCATTATTTCATTAACAACCGTTGCATATACAACATATTTCGATCATGTATATGTCGATGGTATTTTACAACGAAGCCTGATAAGAAAATCATTTTCATACCTGTAAAATTTTTCAAAATCCATGGATTGTGTCCGACGATGAACATTACAGACGTGATTCATTATATGAATGAAAAATAATTTATTGAGGCATTTTTGTGACCAATTCCAGACACCACCATTACGTCGTTGAGGTTACGTTTGTGTCTTTGGATGCAATATAATAGGCATTTTGATTTGACACGACCGACAAGGTCTCAGAAAATGTATCGGTTGAATGAAATCATAGATATTCGAATTTTCGCAGAGCTGAAGACTGATAGCCTGTAAAAGACGCTTATCGCAGTGGTAAGTTTCACTTTGTTATTTTGTTTTAACCTTGTTACTGGTCGAGAATTTACTTTTTACCGTGTTGATGACGACAGCTCTATGATTTGCACCCGCCTCAATCAAACTGATTTTAAGCGATACCGATGATTCCGCTTTATAAAGGTACACACGTTTTGTTGATCTCGGCGACTGATGTGTTAATGTTTGACAGCTGGTTTATCGGGTTGTGAATGTCATTGGCTACGATGGCTTTATTGAATGTCTAACAGTTAGTTCGGCGGAAACCTATAAACATTATCATACTGAGATCGTGGCGTGATTCCTGTATCACTGACTACATTGTCTTTGTCGTCCACGTATTTCTTCGTTACCGCACCGTCATCTGACGCTGGTTTTAAAATCAAGATAATTATATTTCCATTCTTTTTGAGTTCACTGGCGATTGTTTCGGCTGCTTCCGCAATACGTTTATTATCTCCTTTCTTTATCGTCGCGATTGATACGCTCTGGTGTCTTATTTCCCCAAATTATATAAATATCGGGGATAATACCGACGGTTGCGTCTAAATATCGCAGGAAAAATCAATCAATCTAAAAATGCTTGTCTTTAGCCTTTCGTATTGATCCTGAGAAACAACTTTATCCTTGTCAAACCCTGTGAGATTCATACGATCACCTTGCTCATTCCAAGAATGGAAGGTTCCTGGCAGTCTTGTTTTTATGTTTTAATTTTTAAGGTCTCTATACTATGCCCACATACTCTTCCCTGTAGCTTTTCTTCAACGCCATCCCGTCAGCTGTTCTAAAAGGACCAAGCGCAGCTGCTTTTCCAACAGTTGGTGTTCCAATGGAAACCAATGGTGGTATAGGTGCCAGAAGTGTAAATACTCTACCAAATTTTGCTATATCGTTAATAACAGCCACAGATACACGAAGCCTTATACTGATCTTTGATTTCTTCGCAACATTGTTTGGGCCATGCAATGCTGTTGATTACGATAATATTTTAATTCCATAATTCTTCTTGATGTTGATTGTAACTTTTTAATCTGACCAGGTAAACGACTGTGATTGTTAATATGAAATTTATACAACATTATGACTGATTTAATTATATATTTTCCACAGGTGCATCAACTACTCTCACTTATCCGCCAATACCTTCGCGCTCCATTGTTTTGTCTGATAATATGACAGCGATTGCCATCTAAACAGCCGCTGACGCAGGAACAACAGTAGCTCGTACATGTACGTCAATGACAGCTGCGTATTCGTCCTCAGAACGTATTATTTTACTTATACCGTGGTAATTTAGACTGAATTGATTCCTTTCATTATATTGTTATCTCGATTGAATTGCATCCTTTCATTATAGTGTTGTGCTTGTCATACAAGTATTGTGGCAATACTTCAAGAAATCATCCATGTACATTGATAATAATCTATATCAGCATAAACTGAGCTGTATTCACGATGAAGCGTGAATAATATAATGTACTGAATCTCAGCAAGACCAAACACAGCTGAAATATGATTTAGCCGAATGTTAAAGTATAATTGCAATATATTAAATGTTATAGCTAAAAAATGCGGAAATATAACAAATGCAAATACTAATAGCAACTCAATAATAACTAAACGAATCGACAGGAAACCTCGATATTGAATGACAGCCTGAAGTATGAGTTTTCATCACATTGAAATATAATAGTTTATAACTAGAACTTTGAACAAACATCAATCTTTTCTAATATGATGTTGATACGTAGCATATTCTAATTCAGAACTTTATGAATACTATTTGCGAGACATATATTTATTCTTGCTGAGTACCTTTAAGTTCTGAGATATTTGACGCAAGGAATACCAATTAGCATCTGTTAGAATTAAGCTGACTTTAAAAATATATGAATATGTTATTGGAGATCTCTCTCTCTCTCTCTCTCTCTCTCTCTCTCTCTCTCTCTCTCTCTCTATATATATATATATATATGTGGCAATAATATTAGAAGTTATTACATTTTCATGTAAATGTTCTGTAATTACTGTAGTGACATCATTACATATTATAGCAATTTTTTATGTGAAACATGAAATTATATACTTCGAATGACACAATAAGAAGCGACATACATCTTATGTTCAGAATGATTTGCATACACTTTTAGTGACAGCTTTAGAGGTTGGTACATTTTATGTTAAACATATTTGAAAACGTCTAGTGACATAAATTTTCAAAGTTGTTATATTTATACGCTTACAGTAATTTTCAGGAACCTAAACAATATCAATAGTCAATATTTTGCATTTAGTGTAACTTTGCAAGATTCGTATAGTATTGCTTTCTTTTTCTGAGGCAATTTTGTGTACATCATTCCATTAGGTCAGATGGTTACAGTCGTTATGGTATAATAATAGCTGCATACTGTTTAATTATGTTGTGATCTTGATCCAACCTGAAATGTAAATAATAATAATACAAATAATAATAATAATAATAATAATAATAATAATAATAATAGTAATAATAATAATAATAATTAAAATAATATAAGATGAAATATTTTGGTTTGTATAACGCTTTGAGTTACACATAAAGGCATATTGTTTTGGTATGTAACTGAAATCGCAAAACTTCAGGTGGAATATTGGTATTGTTTGTAGAAAGACTGGATTTACACTAGGTAAACTATTGCTCTTGTTTGTAGCAAAACTGGAGTTACACACGGTGAAATGTTATTATTTTTCCAACAAAACTGGAGTTACATAAAGTTAAATATTGTTATTGTTTTTAGCAAGACTGGAGTTACATAAAGTTAAATATTGTTATTGTTTTTAGCAAGACTGGAGTTACGTTACACAAAGTTAAATATTCTGATTGTTTGTAGCAAGACTGGTCTTACAAACAAACGGTGCTATATTGTTATTGTTCGGAGAAAGATTGAAATTACACAATATGAAATAATATTATAGCATGGAACAAGACTGAAGTTGTACAATGGTATGGTAATGATTTCTATGACAGTAAACACCTTTATACACATCACGGTTTATTATATGACTGTATACATTAAAATTTCATCAGCGGTCGTCTTCATCATCATCGGCATCAATACAATATACAAGAGCAGCCAACACGTATAATTACATAAACTGCAACCAATTATTGATTATCTTCTTTCTTTATGTACACGATGTATCAATAAAAGCAAATTATTTATTAAAATATCTTGATACAAAGTAATGCTACATTTTAATACATATATAATAGAAAAGGTTTCCTACAGCAAGGTTTGACATTTTAAGATAGACTGTAGTAATTTCAAAGAGCACAATTGATTGTTGTAGGGTTTAACGCCATTTTTGAGCACACGATAGGCTATACTTGGTGGCCAGTATTAATGGTGGAGGACGAACCCGGGAAACAACATGAAAAAACCACCGACCCACGTGAAGTTACTGTCAAGTTTTCTCACCTACACATATTTGCTGAATCTGAGACTTGAACCCCCGCAGACAGAGGTGAGTTGGCAGTGATCCGTAACGGAGAGCGCTTTAGACCGCTCGGGCACTCAGGGCCTGTCAATAGCACGAAGGTTTGTAAGTTTCATACAAGGTTGTAATATGTTGAAGGTAGCATGAATGGTTGACATGTCAGACCAGAAGGCAATAGGTTCCAGGTAGCTTCCGTTTGGTGTTCCAAAACAAGTTGCAATAGGTTATCTTTAGCATCAAGGCTTCATCTTTCAAAACAGTTTGTAATAAGTTCCAGTTAGCACCAAGGTTTGATATTTCAAAACAATAATCCAGGCAGATGCTCACAAAACGCGAGTGTAATTATATTTTTTTTTAAAGTTTCAACATTATCTGTGACGTCATTCTTAGAAGATTGGTAAGAATATTTTATGTGAAGATTACATATATACCTCAAACTCTGGACCAATGTAATCGTAGTCCTCGTCACTGTTGCGCCTAGCAGAATCCCGTAGTTGCAAATAACCGCCATCTAGCCCTTGGTCCTGGTAACTAACGTTGACCTATATAAATTATAATTCATTGATGCCAAAAAAGCTGTAAGAATTTTTATTAATTATTACATGAATGTATTCGAACAAACAATACCAATAAAACATACAGATGCATATGCCAGATAGGCAGAATACGAAATAGATAGATAGATAGATAGATAGATAGATAGATAGATACACAGACAGGCAAACAGACAGACAGATAGATAGACAGACAGAGATAGATAGATAGATAGATAGATAGATAGATAGATAGATAGATAGATGGATGGATGGATGGATGGATGGATAGATAAGACTGAATGTTAAAATAATAGAGCAAGATCGTGAATATTTATGGTTTTGGTAGATTATTTAAAAAATTTAATTTAAGTCATTTAAATTCAGAATTGTTGTTTACGCTGTGCCTTTCCTTATGGCATTAGGGTATATAACAAGTTAAAGCAATGGAATACATTTACAAAACACCTTGAAACAATGACATGCATTTAAGTTTCATGTACCTGTCTGAAAGAAGACAGATGAAAATACCCAGAGAAGGACGGAGAGTTAGAAACGTAGATAGACACAAATATAGTCTGATTTGAAATGTATAAAAATTATGGATCTTCGAATCATACTCAGTTCATATAAGCTTTTAAACAGTCCACATCATTCCTAAATAAATAAATAACTAATCTTTGCGTTCGCTCATGATTAATTTAAATTATAATGTCTTTAGTACTTAAGCTACTCATCATTTCATTCATCATTAGTCTCTTGACCTAGTGTGGTCGTTGAGGCACTGTGCTGCTGAACATCTGACCAGTTCCCTCCACTTGACTCGATCATGTGCCAATGCCTGTGTCTCTGCAAAACTTTTCCTGGTCCATTCTGTGATGTTGTCACTCCATTTTTTTCTCTGTCTACCTCTCCTCCTACCACCTTGGACACTACCCTGCAGTACTGTTGTGGATAGGCTGTTGGCTCTAGTGACATGGCCATACCATTTCAGCTTTCTCGTTTTGACAATGGTGAGGAGGTCTTCATAATGGCCTACTTTGTGCCTGATGGTGTCGCGTACTTCTTCATTTGTGATGTGGTCCATGTAAGAGATGCCAATGATGGTTCTGTAGAATCTCATTTCAAGTGCCTGAATTCTTCGTAGTAATTCTGCTGTCAGGGTCCAGGCCTCACATGAATAAAGAAAGATGGAGATGACTAGAGCTCTCAATAGTCTGATTTTAGTTTTCAGACAGATATTCTTGTCCTTCCAGATGGGTCTTAGCTTTGACATAGCTGCCTTTGTTTGTGCTGCCCGTGACAAAATTTCTGCTCTTGATCCCTCTTCCGTGATTATGGAACCAAGATATTTGAATTGGCCTACTGTTTCCAGTTCCTGTCCTCTGACTTTAATCTTGGTTGAGATTTGTACTTAAGCTACTACATTGTGCGAACATTAGCCATCTGCACAAGCCTATAAACCTTTAACCATATCGCTCCACCGCTTCGTGACTTACCCTTCCACCACAGTATCCTTCCGGATATCTTCCTAAAGCTGGATTAAGGCTGATGACGTAACGCTCATCCATAGCTGGGACACCATTATTAGACCTTTTGTGCATTTCATCCAGTTGCAAACTGCATTTTAGAAATAGAGCTTTGATACTGACATTGTAAGGCGATTATTATGTAGAAAGTTCAGAAAGCTTCGATATTTTCAAAACAAACTTTACTCTGTATATATTTGTTTCTTGATAATCTTTAATTCTTGATTGTATCAATTTGCCAAGGTTCGTTTAAATCTTTTTATTTTAATTGAGGGAAGCTTCTGTACTGTGAAAAAGTTGGATTGATTCTCCGACAACATGAGATCATGAAATTACTACTCATTTTACAAATTGATTTGGGGGGGGGGATGGGTCACATTCCTAACGCCATTTCGTTTCCTCATCGGTGAACCGCTTCAATTAAATACCATGATTTCAAGTTTGGTCTTTTGAACACTAAAATTAGAACTTTGTATGCATCATTCATGTTTTGTATGGTTTCCTATTACACTTGCAAATCAACACTTCTCTTTGTATATGTGTATTCATTTGTGTTATGAGTTCTATATTAAGACTGCATATATTACCGGTGTCTGTGCAGAAGTCCCCATAACATGTATTCTTTGGATATGTAGCGTGTAATACTTGACATTAAGCTTAATGTTTATTCCAATTGATGGTTAATTGATGCCCAAACACTATGCAATGCGCAGTCGTTCCCACCGATTTAAATATTTTTATTTGTATTTGTTGTTATTACTTACACATGGCTAATTGTAAGCCTTTTCTTAAGTCGGTTACGTTTCCAGTTCATGATGCACACCGTTAAGATGAAAACTAGAAGAATCCCGCCTACAATTGCACATGCGATGATGAGATAAAGATTCCTCTCCTGTACTGTCACTACTCCCGTCTTTATCTCACATCGCTGACCAGAATACACAACATTTTCTGAGAAACCACACCTGAATGTATAAAACAAAAGATCTTTAAATGCATTTTCTCAGCAACAGTGTAACGTGTGAAGCTTTTCTATCCTTGATTTAAATGACATTTTAAGTGCTTAGTGATTTGTGTTATTCTTAGAATACAAACATTCGGAGAGCACCATGCGGTTTATGGATTTGCGTGCTATGCACAATTATAATGGGAATTGGGATCGACATCATAACTAATTACAACTAAGGTGCCATTACTGAATCTTTGCTTGCTTAATAATAACTCCTTTGAAACAACAAATTCCCAGAAAGTTTACAAACGTTTCTTCTGCATTTCGATTGGGAAATTGGATATAAACGCGATCGTTACTGTTAGTGTTGTCATCAATGGCTAGAACGTTTGATTTGAACGTTTTTCATAATTTTCTCTAGACAAAGCTAGCAAGCATGGATGAAACATTCATTGAATGACAATATAAAGCACCGTTAGTCTCAGATTGTCGTGAACGTAACACTCCATTAGATAAGTGTAGTGATCTTGATACGTCTTTTCCAGATCGTTGTAGTTCGGTTAAGGTATGTAATAATTGATTTTCCTTAGCTATTGATATGAAAGCTACTAGAGTCACCGTATGTTATACTGTATATTGATCAATGGGACATCATTGTATTGAAGTTTCTCAAAACGTTTCCATTACTTTGGAGAAATAAGCAGTGCACCTTATTTTAGTTAATACGTCCAGTGAATCATGCGATAGTTCAAATTTCAGAATAGACTTAATATGCAGATGAATTCTTCATCTTCTTCTTCTGCCTCTTCTTTTTCTTCTTCTTCTTCTTCATCTCCTTCTTCTTCTTCTTTTTCTTCTTCTTCTTTTTCGTCTTCATCTTCTTCGTCTTCCTCTTCTTCTTTTTCTTCTTCTCCTCCTTCTTCCTCTTCTTCTTCTCCTTTTTCGTCTTTTTCTTCTCCTTCTTTTTCTTCTTCTTCTTCTTCTTCGTAGTTGTAGTAGTAGTAGTAGTAGTAGTAGTAGTAGTATCATTATCATTTGTAGCAGCAGTTAAATCCTAAATGCAATTTACCGTTAAAAAATTGTGTAACACAATAAAGACCTTACACTTGGCAAAGAATACAAGTATATTTTCTACAACATATGTTTACACACACAAGCACAAAAACACACATAAAGAAAATGTACATTGCAAATGTATGTTATGTGAGGATTGTGCGTATGTTGGTTTCATTTGATTTCATCAAACAATATCCATTAGACAGATGCATTTTTATAATGGTTCGAAAATTGTATTACTTTGTTTTTGTCAGGCAATTCAAACCGATAAAGACTGCTAAACATACATTTATTTCCATGCAAACATTTGCTTATCTAGTATTTTCGGATGTGATATGCTATTGTACCTGCATTGGACATCATGACTGTGATGTCCAATATAGCATTCCCCATTGTTCTGACACACAGAGGAGTTGCAGCGATCTATACACAAAATGATTGACGTGTCAGCAATTGCTGGCTTGCAGTAGTATCCAAACGGGCACAAATATGTTGATGCGAGGGAACATTTGTCTCTTGTCTTCATATTGTCTGAAAAGTGTATGAAAGCATTGAATTATGGACAATATACTCTCATTACTCGAAATAAATTAACCTTTGCAGCATTCGGTATGCTGACTGTAAGTAACATTATATCATGCGTGACTCTGGTATAAAAATAGCTAAGTTTTCACTTTATATCATGACATATTATAAGACTCTGATATAAATATAGTTACAACTTTACCATGAAGCATGAAATGGCGCACATGTCGTTAAATATTCATTATGAAGCATGATAGGGCGCACATGTGGTTAAAACGTCATTATGAAGCATGACATGGCGCACATGTAGTTAAAACTTCACTATGAAGCATGACATGGCGCACATGTAGATAAATATTCAATATGAATCATGACATGGCGCACATGTAGTTAAATATTCAGTATGAAGCATTACAGGCGCACATGTAGATAAATATTCACTATGAATCATGACATGGCGCACATGTAGTTAAATATTCAGTATGAAGCATTACAGGCGCACATGTAGTTAAATATTCACTATGAAGCATGACACGGCGCACATGTAGTTAAATATTCACCATGAAGCATGATATGGCGCACGTCTGGTTAAATATTCACTATGAAGCATGACAGGGCGCACATATAGTTAAATATTCACCATGAAGCATGATATGGCGCACGTCTGGTTAAATATTCACTATGAAGCATAACCAGGCGCACGTGTTGTTAAATATTCACCATGAAGCATGATATGGCGCACGTCTGGTTAAATATTCACTATGAACCATGACAGGGCGCACATATAGTTAAATATTCACCATGAAGCATGATATGGCGCACGTCTGGTTAAATATTCACTATGAAGCATAACCAGGCGCACGTGTTGTTAAATATTCACCATGAAGCATGATATGGCGCACGTCTGGTTAAATATTCACTATGAACCATGACAGGGCGCACATATAGTTAAATATTCACCATGAAGCATGATATGGCGCACGTCTGGTTAAATATTCACTATGAAGCATAACCAGGCGCACGTGTTGTTAAATATTCACCATGAAGCATGATATGGCGCACGTCTGGTTAAATATTCACTATGAACCATGACAGGGCGCACATATAGTTAAATATTCACCATGAAGCATGATATGGCGCACGTCTGGTTAAATATTCACTATGAAGCATAACCAGGCGCACGTGTTGTTAAATATTCACCATGAAGCATGATATGGCGCACATGTCGTTAAATATTCATTACGAAGCATGAAAGGGCGCACGTTTAGTTAAATTACTCACTATGAAGCATGATAGGGCGCATGTGTAGTTAATTATTCACTATGAAGGATGACAGGGCGCAAGTGTAGATAAGTATTCACTATGAAGCATTAAAAGGCTCATGTGCAGTTAATTATTCACTATGCAGCATGATATTGTCTAAATATAGCGAAATATTCACTATCAAGCACGATAGGGTCTAAATGTATTTAATTATTCACAATTTAACGTGATATCGTGGTATAAACTGTCAGATGCCGACTCACACAGCAAATAACGCCAAAACGTCCTTATATAGGCTGTGTGAGTGGGCAACAAATGGGTTATACCTCGAAAAACTAAAATAAAACATTAATTCTTATAATTTTGTTCTTTTTAATGATATTAATTATTTTATTTTTTATTTTGCTTATTAAAGATATTTTCTGCAGGTTTTAAGGGCTTATTCATTGTTATTGAGATCTTTATGAATTGTTATTGAGGTCTTCTGCTAGGTAGCTATTTATAAAACAGTGATGGATTTTCCAAAAACGGAATAATTACATCAAAACCAAACAAGTTATTTTAAAACTATTAGCCGAAATAAAGTTTTGAACATTCCACGACATGGTCTAAATCTTTTATCTAAAGTGACATATGTGTTCTGATTTGAAGATCGATATTAAAATAAAAAGATGTATTGGTTTTATTCTGTTGGCATACAAATGATTCTTGGATTTTATGAATCCATAAATTCATTTTGGCTTGGTTGATTCATTATTTTCCAAACTCGAGAGTAACAACTGTCATTTCTTCATATCTTCTATGATCAGGTTGGAAATGAAATTAACACTAAATGGTTATAGCGGTGGGTGTCCAATAATCAAACAATGCATTACATGGACCCCAAACATTGCGATGATGGAGGCGTTGGATTATATATCCACCACACACCCACCACTCCCACCATTGCCGCATCGTAACTTTCAGTGTCTTAGATTGTAAGACTATGTGTCAAATTGTCATATTTTTAATTTTTTTTAACCACCTTTCACCCAAACCCTAAAAAACCCTAACTCAATAGTATCTGTGTGTGTATGTGTGTGTGATTATGATTTTTAACGTAGCTTTAAACCAATTTCAGTAGTCATATATCTACGATGTCTGTATTGAGGCAGCTTATAGTGATGTCTAGCACTGGGGCATCATGCTAAAGACATGTAGCATAATGTCCCACCCTGTCAAATTATCCTGACACCAGGCCGACCAGACACAACACGAACCTCTTATTGCTGAGTAACAAGCGAGGCAGCTATTAGTACCAATTGTGTAAGTCTTTAGTATGACTTGGCCGGGGATTGAACCCACGACCTCCAGCGGACACTCGAACCACTTGGCCAACAGAGCTGTCGAATAGTACATATAGTTTTAATCCATTTATAGAGAGTCGCAGGGAAATTGTTGTAACCCCAAATGTTCTTCTTGGTAGATTTTGAGTTTCCCAAATTTGTTCTCAAATTTAGGCAGAGAGAATGTTTTATTTTGAGAACAAAATTACAAAGATCTGTTATTTGATTTTCATATAATCAGTTTGAATAATGTCAAAACTACAATACAAACCCAAAATTTGTAATTCTTATAGTGACACGCAGTGTGTAAGCCTTCTACTTCAGTGTTGCATTAATTACTTTCCGAAACTGGTATAAAGTAGTTCACTTTATTTTATACAGAACTAAATACAGCTTTGCTTGATCACATGGTTGCGTTATGTCCAATGGAAATATACATTACATCGACCAATGAAAGCAAATGCAATGCATTTAAATATTCGCTTTGTAGCTTTGTAGCTTGATATCATGTGTGACGTCAATACAAATAGTAACTATACAGTACGCAATATCTATCTATCTATCTATCTATCTATCTATCTATCTATCTATCTATCTATATATATATATATATATATATATATATCTCTTTTTGTTTTCTGCTTTTCTTCGATGAGTGCGTATACGCAAATTATGATAATGCATTAACATTTGCCCAGACTTTTATGCATGGAATTCGTCGTCGTCGTCGGCATCCGTCCGTCTTCGAGAGACGATGGTGTAGCTTCCGATTTGGGTGTCCTATCTGCACCTTCGCGAGTGGCTGAAGAGTCCGACCCTTGAGTGACAGTCTCTGTTGCACTTGCTGCAGGTGTATGCTGATGCTTGCTGAGGATGTTTTTGGTTCGCCTTCCTCTTGGCTCTCTTTGCAGCGAGGTCTGTGTTTCTCATCTCCTCAGCTTTCTGAGTGCCCTGTCTGACAGCAAGACGCCACGCGGAGCGGTCGTCAGCACAGCTCTCCCAATTGTTTATGTTGATGTTGGCTGTCTTCATGTCCTTTTTGCAGACATCTCTGTAGCGCAGACGTGGCCTTCCAGTCGTTCGTGCACCTTCTACTAGCTCGCCGTACAGCAGGTCCTTGGGTATGCGGCCTGGGTCCATTCTCCTAACATGGCCTAGCCAGCGAAGGCGCCTCTCGCTGAGAATGGAGAACATGCCGTTCATGCCGGTGCATTTCAGAACCTCTGTGTTGGGAACTTTTTCCTGCCACTGGATATGCAGAATACGCCGCAAGCATCTCAGGTGGAAGCTGTTGAGTTTCCTCACATGACTCGCGTAGGTGGTCCATGCCTCGCTGCTGTAAAGGAGTGTGCTGAGCACGCATGCCTAGTAGACGCGCAGTTTGGTCTTCTCGATGAGGTTGTGATTGTCCCAGACCCTCTGGTCCAGTCTCGCCATAACTGCTGATGCCTTAGCAATCCGGCCATTTATATCAGTATCAACGGAGAGCGAGTTGGAGATGGTGGACCCAAGGTATGTGTAGTCCTCAACATCTTCCAGGCTGTACCCATCAATGGCGATGGTGGGAGAGGAGTCTGCGTCCTGCACCATTACATTCGTCTTCTTCAGACTGATGGTCAGTCCGAACTCCTTGCAGGCGTGGGAGAGGCGGCATACTAGCTGCTGAAGTCCATCTTCCGTGTGTAATGTCAAGGCTTCATCGTCGGCGGAGAGCAATTCACGGATGAGAACCTTTGTAACTTTATTCTTTGCACGGAGACGGGTGATGTTAAACAGCTTTCCGTCAGTCCTGGTGTGTATATACACACCCTCGCTGCAGTCCTTGAAGGCGTACTGGAGGAGAATGGAAAAGAAGATGGCAAAGAGAGTTGGCGCAAGGACACAGCCTTGCTTCACTGCGCTGCTGACTGGGAAGGCCTCTGATGTTGCGCCGTTGAAGCACACTGTGCTGTGCGTGTTCTCGTGGAATGATGTTATGATAGCGAGCAGTCGTGGGGGGGGGGGCAGCCTATCTTCTTTAGGATCCTGAAGAGTCCGCTCTGGCTGACCAGGTCAAATGCCTTGGTCAGGTCTATGAAGGCAATGTAGAGGGGCATCTGCTGCTCACGACACTTCTCCTGCAGCTGTCGTAGTGAGAAGATCATGTCTACAGTTGACCTGCCTGCTCGGAAGCCACACTGGGACTCGGGGTAGACTCGGGATGTTAGGGTCTGCAAGCGCGCCAGGACGACACGGGCGAACGCCTTTCCAACAATACTGAGAAGAGAGATGCCCAGGTAGTTGTCGCAGTCACTGCGGTCTCCTTTGTTCTTGTATAGTGTGACAATGTTTGCATCTCACATGTCCTGGGGGATGTGTCCTTGTCCCCAGCAGAGGCAGAGGAGTTCGTGCAGAGGCTGGATTAGTGCTGGTTTCCCTATCTTTAGGACTTCAGGCGGAATGCCGTCACTCCCAGGGGCCTTCCCACAAGCAAGGCAGTCGATGGCTTTTCTAAGCTCTTCCAGGGTGGGTGGTGTGTCTAGTTCCTCCAAGACTGGCAGGTCTGGGATGGCGTCTAGGGCGGTGTCCGTGACGACGTTTTGGGTTGCATACAGCTCAAGATAGTGCTCAACCCAGCGCTGCAGCTATTTGCCCTGGTCTTTGATGACTTCGCCAGTCTTGAACTTGAGTGGGGCGATCTTGGAGGTGGGTGTTCCTGTTGCCTTCTTGATACCCTCGTACATGCCCCTTGCATCCCCGGTTTCGGCAGCTATCTGTATACTGGTGCAGAGGTTCAGCCAGTAGGTGTTAGCGCAGTGACGGGCGGTCTGCTGGGCATATTTCCTGGCAGGCCTGAGGGCCTGTAATGTACCAAGGCTAGGCGCAGCCTTCTAAGCCAGGAGTTCTTTCCTCTTCGCCTCAGTCACGGGTTCCATCTCCTCCCAGCTGGCCTCATACCAGTCTGTGTTTTTGTGCTCTTTCTTCCCGTAGGCAGTAATGGCTGAGTTTTACACAGCGTCTCGGAGGTGAAACCACTTGGAGTCGATGGTGTCATCAGGTGTCTCTTTGGTGAGAGCCTCGTGAAGTTTGCAGATGAACTGCTGTATCTTCTCTGGATTGCTTGCACAGCAGGTGTTGATGCGTGGGTGACCATTCTTCTTGGCGTGGTGCAGTTTCTTGGGTATTATTCGCACAATGCTGGCCACAAGGGAGTGGTCCGTGTCGCAGTCGGCACTGTGGTAGCTGCGGGTGAGAAGGACGCTGGCTAGCTCCGCGCGCCTGGTGATGACTAGATCTAGCTGGTGCCAGTGACGGGAACGTGGGTGTCTCCATGATACCAGGTGGATCTCCTTGCATTTGAAGAAGGTGTTGGTCACACATAAGCTGTGAGTGCAGCACATCCCCAGCAGTCGCTGGCCATTCTCGCTGATTTTGCCCCTACCGTGCGGGCCGAGACAGGTGGGCCATGCCTCGTAGTTAGCTCCCACTTGCGCATTGAAGTCTCCTAGTAGGTAGAGGCCCTCGGTACTGGGGATATTTGATATTGCTTGATCCAGAGCCTCGTAGAACTGGTCTTTTTCTTCTGAGTTTGAGTAGAGGGTTGGGGCATACATGCTGATGATGTTGGCTGGGCCTGAGGATGTTGATAGCCGGAGGGCAAGGATCCTCTCAGTGCCTGATGATGGAGGCTCAATGAAGGCGACGAGGGTGTTCTTTACAGCGAAGCCGACACCATGCTGCCTGGGTTCGTCTGATGGTTTTCCTTGCTAGAGGAAGGTGTAGCTGGCTTCCCTGATGGTGCCGCTGTCGGCCAGTCGGGTCTCTTGAAGACAGGCAATGTCGACATTCAGTCGGGAGAGTTCTATGTCAATGACGGCAGTCTTCCGTGCGTCGTTGATCTTCTGCAGGTCAGTGGTGAGTCCAGTACACAAGGTTCTGATGTTCCAGCTTGCGAAACGAAGAGCTGGAGTCTTCTTGTTTCCTCTTTGTATTTGCTTGGTGCAGAGTTTTTTGGCCTGCTTGTCGAGATGGTTCTCTAAGCTCCACGCACCCAGTGAAGCAGGCAGGCCATGGCGGGAAGCACCTTATTGACTGGGGGCTGCCCAGCTTGAGGCGGGCGGTAGCTTCCAATGAGACATGGCGATCTCTCCCACCGTCGAAAGCAGCCCCTGGCGCCAAGTTCTACGCCAATCGAGCTATGGCTTATAACCGGTAGACTGCTGCTTCCCGTGTTGTGACGATGCCTTAAGACGACGCTGGAGTGTCCTCTCCAGTGGATCTACAAAGCCTAGGCAGTCTAGAATGGAGAATCAGCTGTTTCCCATGTAGCAGACCCCCCCCCCTCTCCACGCAGCTGGTGGACCCAAGGGAACGACAAATGTCGCTACAGTTTGTCACCAACGGCGTCGCAGGAGTTGCCGGAATGACGTTGAAGTCAACGTCAGACCGCCTTAGAGACTCCGTCTCCGGATTTTCTGTCGCGGTTTACTCCCTTAGCCTTCCCGTGAGTGGGTATAGCCGCAAGGTTGCGGAGGTTTGGGATCAGAGTTTTCCTTCTCCTAGATGAGCTACCATCCAAGGTTTACGAGGCCCATCTGCCCGAAGCGACTGGTTTTAAGGCGTCAGTGTCCGCCTTCACCCCTTCTCCTGTCAGTGAAAACATGGTCCGCCGGACTTAGAAGCTAAGCCACTCGCGAAGGCCAGGAGCTGGATTTTAGTTGACAGAGGCGATCAGAGTCGCAAGTCCTATGGGGCATTTTTGGAGTAGTGGGGAGCTTGTCTCCCACTCCCACCCCGACAATGTCAACCATGGAATTATATATTATTTATTAACATTTATCCATGCTTTTATGCATGGAATCATTTATAATTTATTAATATTTACCCAGACTTTAATGCATGGAATTATTGAGAATTTATTGACAATTTCTCAGTCCTTTATGCATGGAATGTTATACTTATTAGAATTTATTAGAATTTACCTAGTCTTTTATGCATGGAATTATTGATAATATATTGACATTTATCCTGTCTTTTATGCATGTAATTATTGATAATATATTGATATTTTCCCAGTCTTTTATGCATGGAATTATTGATAATATATTGACATTTTTCCAGTCTTTAATGCATGTAAATATTGATAATATATTGATATTTACCCAGTCTTTTATGCATTTACGCATGAAATCATTAATAATTTATTAACATTTACCCAGTCTTCCTTTCATGGAGTCAATGGTATATGCTGTGTTAACAGGCACACCAGCGATACTAGTGAAATTGATGTTAGATCTGATTTCCTCTGTAACCGTGGCAACATCAACAGTACCGAACACATTTAATAAGTAATCAACATGGACTGAGCCCGGTCTACAAATAAAAGATAATGCAGAAAAATTAAAATAGTTTCACAATTAATTTAATTAAAATGTTTTTAATACTTGTTGATGAGGTTGCTTTGTAATGAAATATATATTAATAGCTAAATTATGTATGTTGAGGTATTTATATGTAGCTGATTCATCACATATGTTATCATAGCATCGTTGAATTTGTCAGATGGTTTTGAATGCATCCTTCATATACCTGGATCGTAATAAGCCTGATATCGGGATAAACATATACAAATCTCAATGGTTTTGCAGAATAATCAAAACACAAGTCATTATCCATGAAACTCTGGGGAAACGAGAGAGAGAGAGAGAGAGAGAGAGAGAGATTTGAAGGTAGAGCCTGTGATAAAATATCAGTAGACAGAAAAAAGATAGATAAATTAAAAATAATTGTTAATTAATAATAAAAAGAAAATATTTGTATTGAATTTTAAATTTTCGTTTCAAAATATATTATGGAATCTGTCCTATCTAAAGCAAATCTGTTGGGTTTTTTTCTTTGTTTTAAAAGTGGGATCACCAACGTACGTAAATTGTTCCTTTCGTTTTTGTAGCGTACGTGCTTTCAACTGAATCTCATACAGAGCCATAAAACAAGTAAACAAGGGGTGCAACACTATAATGAAACATTATTACTATAAAAATTAAAAGCATTTACCTGAATCGTAAAATGTCGATTGATTTAAAACCCTTGATGTTTTTGAAGACTTCTGTTAGCTGAAAATAAAAATACCTTTATAGTATGTCCTTACTTTAAGATTTATCATCATCATCATCATGTCTCTTGACCTAGTATGGTCGTTAAGGCACTATGCTGCCGAACATCTGACCCGTTCCCTGCACTTGTCTCAAGCATGTGCCAATGCTTGTGTCACCGCAAAACGTTTGCTTGTCCATTCTGTCATATTGTCAGTCCACTTTGTTCTCTGTCTACCTCTCCTTCTGCCACACTGGACGCTTCCCTGTAGTATTGGTGTGGATAGACTGTTGGCTCTAGTGACATGGCCATATCATTTTAGATTTCTCTTTCTGACGCTGGCGATGTCTTCATATTGGCCTACTTTGTGCCTGATGATGTTTCGCACTTCTTCATTTGTGATGTAGTCCATGTAAGAGATGCCAATGGATGGTTCTCAAGCATCTCATTTCAAGGGCCTGGATTATTCGTTGTAATTCTGGCATTAGGGTCCATGCCTCACATGAAAACAAACATATCGCGATGACTACTGCTCTCAATAGTCTGATTTTGTTTTCAGACAGATATTCTTGTCTCTACAGATGTGTCTTTGTTTTGACATAACTGCCGGTGTTTGTGCTTCTCGTGACACAATTTCTGCTCTTGATGCCTCTTCGGTGATTATAAAACCAAGATATTTGAATTGGCTCACTGTTTCCAGTTCCTGTTCTCAGACTTTAATCTTTGTTGTGATTTGTTTGCCACTATTTGTCATCAGGTTTGTCTTCTCAGTGCTTATATCCATTTCAAATCTTGAAGATGTTTCATTCAGGTTTTTTCAATAAGATGGCAAGCTCGTGTTCAGTGTCTGCCAGCCCATCAATGTTGTTTGCAAAGCAGATGTTGGCTATGTTACGCACTCCAATGCTTTCTGCCTAATAGTGGTTTTCCAGAGCTTTGCTCATTAATTTCTCTAAATAGATTTTGAAAAGCGCGGGTGACAGGAGACAGCCTTGACCTACTCCAACTATTGTCTTCAACCATTCCTCACACAACCAAGATCAATTACTGCATTGGTAGCATTAGCATACAGCTGTGTGATGGTATTGGTCAACCTGCAACCTATGTTGTACTTCTTCATTGTGGCCAACAATGCCGCATGCCACACTCTGTCAAATGCATTTTTAAAATATATGAACACATGATAGATGTCTTGTTGATGCTGCCAGTACGTTTCACACAGGACCCTGAGAATGGATATTCGTTCTGTTGTGCTTCGTCCACTGTAGAACCCTGCGAGTTGTTCAGCATTGTTTTCTTCTGCTTGTGGTTTCAGTCTGTTTAAGATGATTTTAGGCATCACCTTATTAGCATTATGATAGTTCTGAAATTTTGTCACAGTTGGATATTGTCTTTTTGGGGAGTGTTATAATCATTGACTGGGTTTACTCTTTGGCCATTTACTTGTCTGCTAGATCTTGTTGCAGATGTTTGTTAGTAGCTCTATCACAGACTCCCACCCCCACCCATTCTTATTGCTGAATCGTCTATGATAATGGGGAAATAATAAAAACATTTATGGAGTTGGTAACTTCAAGCACCTCTAAGCCTCATGTGGACTGATGATTGTAGGGTTCTTTGCAATTATCAGTCCATCTCTCTGCAATGTCAGTCGCTTCTGTGAGACATTTTCCATGTTCGTCTTGAATGGTACTGACTCTTGTTTGCTTCTGTCTGGTGCGCTCTTTCACAATTTGGAATGCATTTTTGCATTTATTCTTTACCAGACTGCTTTCTATTTATGTGCTCTTTTGTTCAATCAAATCTTATTTTGCTTTCTTCAAATATTTTCTAATATTCATGCTTGTTTCGCGGTACTATTTTGCCCCAGTTGTGTATCTGGTATTTTTGAGAACCCTTCGGGCATCACACAGCTTTAGAATCTTTTCAGCAACCCAGGTTTCTTATTTGAGCGATGGAGGACAATGATGTCATTAGCAACTGTTGTCATGACTGTGTTGAAAGTGTCTGTCATCACTTTAACATCAACATCCATTACAAGGAGTAAAGTAATTATTCTTCCAATTTTGGCTCGGATTCACTTGTAGATGTTAGGGTCCTTGAGTTGTTCAATGTTCTTTGGCTTGCTGATTGTCTTCGGCGTCACTCGGAAGTTCATAATCACGAATTTGTGATCACTCCCAGCATTAGTATCTGGGAACGTCTTTGTTTTTGCTCTTTTGGTGCCAGAACGCTAACGGGTTTGAACCAGTATGTAGTCGATTTTGTTATGATTGGTCCCATTTAGTACGTGCCATGTCCAGCATCGTGAAGTTTTATGCTGGCCCAGGGTGTTGGCTAGTACCAAGGTGTTGTAGCATGATAACTCGAGCAGCCGTCTCTCTCTTTCATTGGTAAGCTTGTTGCAAGAAGGTCCATAAAGTTCATTCCAGTCTTTTAGAGCATCTTTGCCAACTTCGGCATTCCAGTCTCCTTGGATGATGAGAATGTCTTTTTACGTACCATGATTAGAATACCCTTGCGTTAGTTGTAAACATCCTCTATTTTACCAGCATCATGATTGGTGAATGGCGATGATTCTGTTATTTATGGTGCGGAATTCAAGCACAGATCC
Organism: Unio pictorum; assembly: GCA_030141615.1. Taxonomy (NCBI): domain Eukaryota; kingdom Metazoa; phylum Mollusca; class Bivalvia; order Unionida; family Unionidae; genus Unio; species Unio pictorum. Next base: position 820,806 of record JARLTB010000062.1, on the reverse strand, counting down.
CTTGCTGGCTTTGTTTACAAGGAAGCCCCTCCAATTATGGACTAGTCCAACTCTCCAATACAGTAGAAGATATGCCCATCTTCAATTTGCTGTTCTCCTACGGCTTTTCTCCTGATTTCACAGTCCCAGAATGTGCCATGTGTAGGGTTCCAGCTCATGTGTGGAGTCTTCCTATTTGCGCCAGAGTTCTAATGTTATAGGTGGCAATAGCGATGCTGTCTCTCGCTCTGGTTGTACGCATGATTTTAGAACACATAAAAACTAGCCGTACACATAAAACATTATTATAGTTTCCATTAAATCTATCATTATTTAGAGTACGTGATGCTACATGACTGCGGCATGATGCCTAGTGCTAGACATCGGACGACAGATAAGTGTAAACGTGATCACTGAAAAATTATTTATTAGAAAACGGTTCATTGTAGACGTGATCCTTGTAAAACTGATGATTGAAAATTAGAACGATCTTTGTCAAAGTTGCTAATATCATACTGTGAGTGGGGAAGTGATTGCTGTAAATCTGTGTACAACTGGCCCTGTTATAACTCATCAGTGCACAAACGCCCATTGTAAAATTGTAAAGCTTAGTTTGCAAACATTGTAAACCCTGCCATTGCACAATGATCATTATTGATGGGATCATTGTACAACTGACCATTTCAAAACCTACCACTCTACAGCTGATCATTGTAAACTGACCATTGTAAAACTAAATTTAAAACTGAGGTACTGCGGCATTAATATTTCAACTTTCAGCTTTTTACATGACTTTATATATCAGTTTCACCACTCAAAAGCCAACAAAGTTACGTAGTCCATACATTGTTTTCATAGAGTAGACCCCCAGATAAGCCGGATGTCATGAGTGTAGCTCATTTGGCTTCTAGTCATCCTACTTTTTATTTTCCGTCAAGATTAAATACACACTGTTCCTTTGCATTCAGTTTGGCACAATTTTTGACAGTTAAAGCAAACTTGATATACGTCTACATATATTGAACTAACACTTACAGAAATACTGAAGATTTTGGCCAAACTCTGGAACTGAGGGGAGGTTTTGTCCTTATAAGTTTCGTTGTATGCCATTTCTACTTTCAGATCAAACTCCAGATGTAGTTCATATTCACCTATGTAAATCAATACATAATAGAAAAATAAATAAATAAATAAATAAATAATAAATAAATAAAGTATAGCCTACCAGGAGACTGCAAGAAATTAACAATTAGTAAGTTAACAACTATATATGTGTCAATATCACTAAAGTTTCTTTGCATATTACAGAGCTAGATATCACTATCAACTGCCACAATACAGACATTGTAACGATACGTCTTAATTTTTAAACCTACGTTAGAAGGACAAAGTACACAATTAATTAGGTTGATCTGTGTTTGTGAAAGGTAGATGCAACGGAAAACACAATTTAATATTTCGAAATAATTCTAATCATTTTTCAAGATGTTTGAATAAGTGTCATCACTCATGTTATACAAATAGTTATAAAGCTTCCTTTCAACAAAGTCAAGCTATATAAATATAATATTTTTTATTAACTGTGAGATTTCCAAATTGCCATTTTAACTATTTTGATAGTATGTCTTTGTACTCTCCAATGCATATGCATAGCTGAGAAGATGTGACCTCGCTTGCTAAATAAATAAACAAACTTGAAAATGGGTTTACTGCTATAGCAAGAAACATTAATTAGTGCTTTATGTTGTTTTTCTTTTATGTGTTTGTTTTTGTAAGCGAAATAAACTTAAAAGATTTATAATGGTGATTGCTGCATTACTTTCTGATAGTTCTAATTTACTAACTGATGTTTACAAACTTTCTTCGTTGTATTAATTGAGCTGTTTATTATCGAAAGCGTCAAACCACTTAATTATTGATCTTCGTATCGATCAATATTTCATCCATTTGTTGTAGTCGATCTATCTCCCGCCAATCTCTTATAAAGTCATATATTTTTTATTCAATCCACATCTTATGTAATAATTGTATTGGTTATATCCCTATCGACCTTATAATTCATCAATTTCATCATACAAGAACAATTGGTCAATTTCAACTTACATAAAAAGAAGATAATAAAGAGGTGATGAATGTTGATAGTATTTATCAAATTCAGTCCTAACAATAGTTTAAAACTATTAAATATTATGAAGTACGATGTCTTTACTACAAACATGAAACACCAATAATAGACAGTTGCCACTTACCAGGATCTGGCACGTAAGAAGGAGGTAGCTGAGATGTAGGAACCATAGAGGTGGATGCTGTTGAACTACTGCTTGGAAACATTGTTGTTGGGACTGGATTTTAAAAAAAAATAATATATATATATACAAATGTTATTTATAAATCATTTGTGCATGTCTCATTGACATATTGCATATTCCGTTATATTTTCTTTTCCTTTTATAACACTGCAAGATCCCGTATCAAAGTTAATTGGATAGTTTTAATAGTGATGCACAAGTTTTGTCTCTAAGGAGTTTCGTGAAGTGAAGAAAATAGTTTTAGTTGTGTTTTCGATCTTTTTGTACAAAATGTTACAGAAACATATTGCATTTAAAATTCAAAATGTAAAATATATGGGATATTAATCGTCATTTTAAAGTCCGTCACGTGCAGATCTGACAACGGAATTGCAAACTTATCTTAATTCACACACTAAAATAATGCTGGATTTCATTTTATACTGGTCAATAAAGATTCGATCATATCCCGTTAAATTCTTATGCTTTAAGATTACATCATATATTCTTTTATCAATTATCTCACTATATTTGCATGCCATCAAGAGATGATTTACAGCTTTATGGTATCCCAGTTACATGGAATGGAATCAGTCTATCTGAATACATTCACTTTCCATAGGTGTTCAGTGTATTAGTTGGATGTTTGAGACCTACTTTTGTCATGATCAAAAATATTCCTTTATACTGGAGGTAGGTCAATTATTACAGAAGTCATTTAGACGTTATTCATATTTAATAATATTAGACATTGTGATATAATACGAACAAACAATATACACTAGATAAACAAGTGGGCATCGAAATATGTTCCCTGTACAATTTGATAATCAGTAATTCTTCTAAGTTTTGTCAATTATTAAATTGCACGAATACAGAGTGCAGGTTGAAGTCTGAATAAATGCAGTCACAATGTATTATTAAAACTAGGAATGCTCTTTTTGTTTCATATTGATAGCTGGTGAATATGGAATGAAAATATTATCATGGAAACGTATCTGCAGAAAGTGATGCCTTCACAAATGTTATTAAAAATAAATAAAGAAATAATAAATAAATAAAGTATAGCCTACCAGGAGACTGCTGAAAAATAACAATTAGTAAGTTAACAACTATATTTGTCAATATCACTAAAGTTTCTTTGCATATTACAGAGCTAGATATCACTATCAACTGCTGAAACAAAGACATCGTAGCGATAGGACAACAAAATTAAACCTACGTTAGAAAGAAAGCCAAAGTACACAAACACTTAACGCGCACACGTGGCTGGTCATTTTAATGGATCTGTGTTTGAATAGGGCATATGCAAAGAAAAACACGATATGATATTTCGAGATAATTCCGATTATTTTTCTTAACACACTTGCGTATTTTTATTGTTTAAACTGTTTAATATCAAAACCGGCAAAACACTTAACTATTAATCATTGTATCGATTAATAAATTCATTCATTTGTTGTAGTCGATCAATCTTTCACCCATCTCTGATAAACTCATATTTTCTTTACATCAATTCTCACCTGAATAAATCAATTGATTGGTCATATTTCTATCGAGCTATATAATTCTACGAATTTGTCGTACAAGAAAAATTCGTCCATTTTGACATACATGAAAAGAAAAAAATAATCATAAATCATAAATGTTTTCTAAAGACTTCATTATCCACTGCAATTGTGACTTTGTCCAAGGCTGCCTAAAAAAAAATCATAAAATTCTTCTGAAGACTTCATTATCCATTGTAATTGTGACCTTGTCCAAAGCTGACTTAAAAAAATCATAACCCCAAGGCTGGATAAAATAAATCATAACCCCAAGGCTGGATAAAATAAATCATAACCTGTAAAATATTCATTAAGTACTCAGATATAGGACGAGATTTTAAACATAATATAGTTCTGTTTAATATCCAAATAATTCCGTTCTTGTCTTTCCTCCTTATTTTAGTCAATTTCTGAATTCATAATTAGATAATCGTTTTGAATCTGATTTTCTTACAAATGGATATCTCTCGTATGTGTTAGACATAGTATGTTACAATTGGCTATGTCTCGTATGTGTTAGACATATGTTACAAATGTCTACCTCTCGTATGTGTTAGACATAATATGTTACCAATGGCTATCTCTCGCATGTGTTAGACATATTATGTTACAAATGGTTACCTCTAGTAATAGACATTAAAGATTGATTATTTGTAAATACAATTCTTTTGTTTATTTGTAAATAATGTAACGTGATACTGAAAATAAAGATGTGATTAAAAATTAGTATTTTCACCTGTTGGAACATTATTTGTGGTAGTCCGATTGATTTGTGGCGCCTGGGTGTTGAATTGCAATATAATCACCGTTACTGTTACATTTGCCACTGTTTGTCCTCTCTGATTCTCTGGATGCTTGTCTATTTCTTTGGCCTGCAAAAACAATTCTTTGACGAGTCTTTAATATCCCCCATAAGTATATCAGGACTGGACATTACCACATGGGTGGGATACAAGTATCATCCAAAAAGTAGATGTATATAGTTTAACTCATCTATTCGAAATCAGTTTATAAGTCTCTATATGTGAAGCAACCATTGATTATGTATGATCACTATATCATATTTATGACAATTTAGAAGGCAATGGCAGCAGTTTATATATGACTCCTGTGTAGTAGCTTCGTTTATTAAGATACTTTTTGTCATGATACTACTTATAAGGGTATCTTTTGAATGACAGTGGATAATTTACTTCACGTTTGTTATCATACGAATCGGTGAATCCAGTGACAAAACAAGTGGTAGTTAATCACTGAAGCAACACCGTATAAGCCATAGACAACATGGCATACACAGTGTAGATTATTAAATTGCAAAGTTACAACATCTGAAACATTTCCATTTTCCAAAGTCATAAAACAATAACAATAAGTTTAATTATGGGAATGGTTAATTATTACTTGTTCATATTATAAAATCATATTGAAACTTTATTTCAAAATGAAACAAATGTTTATCTCATTGTAAAGTAAATTAACGCGCAAGGCATAACAATATATAAATAAATCTCACTTGAACGATGAAATTGCAAACGCCATTTACACGCTTCATTTCATCCGATTCCCAGTCAAGTCTTCCATTAATTACTATTTCGCCCGTCGGTGCATTTAACACGAAGTGTTCTTGACAGAACCTGTTGCCTGGAATATAAAAGAACTACAATGAGAATTTGTACGTCCAAAGCTATTAATTATTTTATGATATTAATGTTCGGAGATTCCAAACCATTGTCAATACAACGTAATATTCATATTATATCTGTCTATGGTCTGTACGTAATACTGTCAACCGTAAACAATACTATGTGCGCATGTCTCTATGTATTTATATGTACGAAAATGGGAGCACATTCATGTTGAAATTTTGCTATTTACAACTGTATAATATTACGACTCTATGGTCTCAAACAAAATAACAAAAGAGAAAATCCTAATTTTATATAGCTTAAAATATGAATTTATTTTCCTATAATACAAGATAAATAATGAAAAATAACATAGTAAATGAATTCAAAAAGTCCTAATTGTTTACAATTCCAACGTTTCGAGTAGTCCGAATAAGTTCCAAAGTTATTCTCAACGATATTTAGTAATGTACAGATGTGTTAACAGTACAGAAGAAATCTCTATGATATAATTCAAAACAGTCTTGAAATTATTTCACAGTAATTACAATACAGCTATAAAGCCAATGTCCTTAAAGGAATTAACAAATCAAATTCGGTACATCTGTTATTCAAACTAATCTGAAGTATTACGCTCAATGTTATTCCAATGAATCATATTAAATAAATTAATTCTTCCCAAGAGATCTTCTAAGACCGATAATACTAAGAATGCATAATTCTCATAATTAATTTCCTAAATAGAATGATAACATACACTAGCGAGTATGTTATACCAGGTTTTGAATGAATCATAGACGTATCTCGAAATTAAATTAAAGACTTGCAACTTATGAATTAATCAATTTACGTATTTGATACATGACTCAATTTACAGAAGAACGCATTCATAGGATATTAGCATTACAAACGGCATTAACTAAATGCCCTTTCCGTTCTTGTAGGCTGCCGCAATTGTTGATTTTCCTTATAAAGAATAACTTGCCGTTATCGTCTGAAATTCTACGCACTATGCATATATAACTTTTTAATGAAGATGAGAGAAAATGAAACCTTTGACAGGTCTGAGGGATTTAAGTTAGAAAATGTATTGGTTGATATTCTTTATAAATGAGACAGGAAATGCTGTGCAGCAAGTTTTTATGTCATGATTAAACTGAAATGTTATAATTGTTTTTGCGCAGTTTGGTTATGGCTTGGCTTCTAATTACTTCATCAGTAGAAACACATCCTGGCTTGATTTTAAGGTCTAAGGTTTGTGTTACACCTTTGGTAGAGCAATACTATTATTTAATACTTTTTCATAACAAAGATATTCTGAACATTTTTCAACATCATTGAAGAAACTTATTTTGTTATAGCTTTCATTAAATGGACAATTTAAAATGTTTCCCTTTTATCAACCTTTGACACATGCTCACTTTGTATCAAGATGTATGAAATTGGATTTGGAATATCGAGGTCTCCGTCGATCGCTGTCACCCGTAACATGAATGAATTCTGAAAAGGGAAAGTTTAAAACTATATAAGAATGTACTAATATTACAATATCTTTTCTTCTAACATCTGTGACATGTACAATGCTAAAAATGTATTTGTCATAATTCATCGTTAAAAAACGCGTGCATTTGTAAATTGATTTCAATGATTAAATAATCTTAATTACTTAACAGGTGCAATGAGAACTTCCGAAAGAAAATTGATATATGATTAATTTTCAAATCATACAGTTTCCGTATATTTTTGCCATTTATTATCTTTGACTATATACACAGTGATGAGTAGTTCTTTTCATAATTAATACAGACGAATTACAGCTTCGGTGCACATATTGTAGACTCACGAGTTCAATTATGTTTCAAAATGCAATTTTCCACAAGATTGTAGATGTCTATTAACAAATTGCAAGATACTAAGGAAAATATGTTGTGTGATGTGATATTCTAAAACTCGTAACTCAATGGGTACACATAGATAGAACTAAGTGTGAAATACTCTGTCATGCCGAAACTACTCTCGTGTAATTCAATGCATACAAATCAAACTAAACAAAGTATAAAACACTACTACAAACACAAACTACTACCTTGGAATGCAGTGGCTACAAGTCAAAAACAAACTACTACGTTGGAATTTAACGTCTACATGTCAAAAATAAACTACTACCTTGGAATTCAACGTCTACATGTCAAACATAAACTACTACCTAGGAATTCAACGGCTACAAGTCAAAACAAACTACTACCTTGGAATTCAACGGCTACGTGTCAAAGGTAAACTACGATTTCGGATTAAAAAGGGCTTATTGCGAATAGAAATGTGGCCAACCATTAAAATAAATGCATGCAGTACTTACACTGTAATTTCCCTCAGGGATTATCTTCATGTAAGGTAATCCTATAAAGAAAGGTGGTTTATCCTGTACGTCCTTGACCCTAATGGACAGACTGACCGGCACCGCAGTAAGGTTACATGTATCCTGAAATACAAAATATATACCAGATTGCTGTGTAGTTAAAGTACACACACACACACACACACACACACACACACACATATCTGTCAATCTCTATCTATCTATCTATCTATCTATATATATATATAGAGAGAGAGAGAGAGAGAGAGAGAGAGAGAGAGAGAGAGAGAGAGAGAGAGAGAGAGAGACTGCATTAGAGTTAGATGTAACAATTGTATAATTGTTGATGGTGGTAGGTTTCCAAAATTGGATGGAGCAAATAAATAAATAAATAACATTTGACGACAATACAACTAAATGTTCAAAGCCTACTGAAATTATTTGTGCCAAAAATCGATACATTGGATTGTGCTATTAATTTCCATGACCCTAAGTGCATTCTAAAATCAGTTGTTAGGACCATTGCATATTCATTTTCCTGAACCTTTATTAAAATTTTGATTTTTTCACCCGCCTGAGTATTTTCTGCTTCACTCGTTTCGAACGATAGATTTGTTTCTTTTATTATACATTTTTGTACATCAAATTACCCGTAAAGCCTGAATTAAGCCATTGAAAACTTTTCGCATTGTATATTCTTTGCTGCATATTACACAAAAGTATTAAAATTATTACAATTGTAAATTGTGCTGAAATAAGATGCGTGGCTTCTTTCTTTCCTGTCAAAAGAAAATATTTTGTTCGTTCTGTTACATGTGTATAGAGTTAAACTGTTTTGATTGTAATTGTAGGATTTCAAGACTGTCTTTAGTTTATGCATAATTTTAGTTCAAGACATGACATTTATATAATTCTAAATATTGATACGATTACATTTTGCGCGCCAAATTGCGCCTTTTGTTTGTCTCTTCTGTTGAAGTAAAAATAACTAAAAACCTTTTAGAAATAGTACGAAGAGTTTCCAAAATAATTATAGTTCAATTAACGTTTAATTAAAAGGAAACGATAGTAAAATGCTACATTTTATTTACCCGTTTCTGAGTGTTGCTAACGTTTACGTCACTTGTCCATTCATTTACAGTAGATATCAAGGCAATTACTGACACGTTATATCGCACTTATTACATTGATACTTATCCGATTATGAATGAGCTCGCCGTAAAAAAGTTTCCACTTTAACACAAATCTAGTACCAATGAGATCCTAAAGTCTTGACGATTATATTGGATTATTACAATGAGATCCTAAAGTCTTGACGATTATATTGGATTATTACAATGAGATCCTAAAGTCTTGACGATTATATTGGATTATTATGTGATATTAACAACCCAATTGCAGATACATAACGATCATATCTCATTCAAAGCTAACAATATTTGATACAACAAAAGGTCTACAGTAGTCAAATAAAATCGGACACATGTTGAAAGCAATACGACATAAGCGGGTTTTTGCGTAAGAAGAAGTAGATCAGTAAAACAAAACGTTTACATACCTCAGCATGAAGAGTAAACTGATAAAAGCTGTTATTCTCGTAATCTAAATTCTTCAAAAGATACAGTGATCCATTTGTGGGATCAAGTTTAAACGTTTCATTGTATATAGCCATCCAATACTCTGACTGAAACAGAACACAATATAAATATAAGGATTATGAGATACATGCAGGGTGGAAGACAAAAGTGAAACAATTAAATTAAAACCACTTTTACGACGTAAAACATTAAATATTCACCCTGCACTTTGTAGTTATGGAAACGATTCTTTAGTGATGGATCCTTTTGTTATAACGGATGCAACCTTGTAATTAGTTGAGCTAACCTTTTGTCATACGTGTCTTACCTATTTACGATAGGAAGGAAAAGACACAAAAATAGTATTTTTCTGATAACTGAATGAGCAAACATTATCTCTGAGTATTTAATTCTGCAAGGAATGAATACAATCACTACTACTACTACTACTACTAATAATAATAATAATAATAATAATAATTGAAAATATTTATAATACAATCATCAGTTACAATGTCATTCTTTTTACTTAAAACATGAGCGTGTAGCCATTCTCATAAGACTGTTCAGTCTACAAACATCTACTCTTGAATGAATAGTTGGTATTATAGTGAAACCGGCCATAAAGGTCATTTGTTCACTGGTTTAAACCATCAAAGTTTAATGATGGTTGGTTTCCCGTGGGGAAGGAATGGTGCCACATCCCCACGGGCATTTAACGCACAAAGTGCGTTTGTTAATTTTGGCCGTCATGTCATACCACTAAAAAGTGGCTAATGACATGAATGTAAGACCCTGGGTGAATGGGAATAGACCTAACACACACTCTACCCTATCAACCAATCAGAAGTAACGTACTAGGGGTGCAATGGCACCAAATGGTGACGAGAGAAAAATAGATTTCTCATATCTTCATTTTTGTTGGAGTCCGGTCGTTGAAAAGGAGGAAAATATCCCGGAAAGCCAGCCGTTGTCGTATATGGATGTCGTTTACGCCCCGGAACGCCCTAGCCGTACTTATTTCAAATTCAGTCCAGTTATACAAATGGACAACCTAATACCAATACTGTGTAGGCCACCTGTGCAATTGTATCAAATAAATGAGTGATAACATTTTTCTTTAACATCCTAACTATACCAATTTTCTAGTACAATAGTGTATGTATCATAAGTCCCTAACAAATTTGTTAGCTAATATGTCTATGCGACATATAAAAGTGTAGTCACTGTTTGGTAAATAGATTGTAAATTTTGAGCGGTGTTCAAAATTGATCAAGTCAGGTTTTGTAATAGAGATTGTTCAAAGGGTTACTCGTAACCAATTGAGAACCCTATTATTCAGGCAAATGAATGGCAATGTGAAAGCTATTCACATCCGCACCGCAGGCCGTCTCTCTCGGAGTGCTGTAGGTTAGCGGTAACAGAGTATGTCATGTTACAGCCAGTTTTCCTTTAAAGGAATATGGAACTTACAGTTAAAGTTGTGGTTATATTACTCATTTTGATACATATGATAAATTAAATAGTAGTTTGTGGCGACCCAGTTGCACCGAAAAAAATATACAGTACATTATAGGGTAAGAATTGCGTGAGCGTTCCAATATGCATATTTGTCGAGTGGAAACGAGGCTGAATGAACGGGACGTCACAGGATCTTAGCTATCGGCTCAGCATTATGTTGATCCACTTGTGCTTGAGAGTAGGCAGATTATTAGTGTTTATATTAGAGTTTATTTTCCAAGAATCTTCCAAAATGCCCCTCAGTGCAGCGTTTGGATGCAACAACAAATCGACTAGTACATTTTTCCGATTTCCGAAAGACAAAATCCGACGAACGGCTTGGATCTATTACTGTCGCCATGACCCCGTGAGAACTTTGAGCCGGTAACTCATAGACTTGGCAGTCTTCATTTTTCAAACGATCAGTATAAAAGTTGATCCAGAAAGATGTGCAGAATTAGGATATTTAAATGACAGTCGAGGCTGAGGCCGACAGCAGTACCAGATATTATTCTAACCCTAGGACTGGGGTAAGATCTACCGACAGATCCGAGTGGTTCACAACTATCAAACCGAAACTAGTAAGAGGAGCCTATCACAAACTGTGGAATGCATAGGTAAATAAATATGTTGTATGCACTCTAATTTCTATCAATGTCGTGAGCATAATGAAATTGAAGTATTTAAACAATAATACCTACATAAAATAGCGCTTTATTCATCTCAGATTCTCAAACATTATCACACCCCACCCCAAGTGCTGCAGAAATTGAATAATTGCGTATACTACTGTATATATTTCTGGAAAATATTTATCTTGGAATGAGTTGTTCATGACGCTAACGTTAGAGTAACACTAATGTGTATTTAAAATATAGTGGAATGCATAATTTCATGTTTTTCACTACTGGTATCACCCGAGAAATATGAGCCTTAGGCTATGACATAAGATAAACACTTCTTTGTGCCTCCCCCTCAACTTCCTTTTCCCCTTTAGTGCGGCCATCATTGTAATTAATCAGTTGTTGTCATTTGACTGCTCAAATGTTTCAAAGATACTGCAAATGCTTTTTCTTGTCAATAATAATTGCTTTTTTTCCCTTCAGGTTCTACATCAAGCAATGCAAAGTTACAATGCAAATTATGTGCTTGATACACCTGCAAGTGCATGTGCCCTGGTAGAGGTAGATGATGCTGAACTCAGCGTACAATTGTTTGTAGCAATTCCTCAGGCCCAACCACAAAAAAAAAAACAAAGTGTGAAGTTCAGGTTAAATTTGATCCCACAAGGACTCACAAAATTCAGGTTTGAGCTGCAAGATCAATAGCAATTCAGTCTGAGCTCCTAAAACCAAGAGAGGATTCAGATAATGAAAATGAACCAAGCAGTGAGGATGACATTGACCCTGATATACACCATGATTCAGAATATGAACCGCATTCAGATACTGATGATGGAGAGGACAGTGACTTTAAAGATATGCATATGAACTTTAAGCTTGATAAGATATAAGACCAGAAGATCAGAAACATGTTCTGGTGTCCAAATCTACTTTGGCAGAATTGATGAATGTATGTAGATCATGTTGTTTGCCCTCCCAGACATTATAGTCTGTACTTTGATAATACAGCTGTATCCAATTTTATCAAGTTGAACTATTTCAATATAATGCATTAAATTAATTAAATGTTAGCACAAGTAATTGTTAGGTTACTGGCAAGTAGACTTGTTCTTTTGAAATTGTCAGAGATACGTATTTAGACTGCTCAGCAAATTTTAATATCCGCAAAGGCTAGCCAATGCCACCTGCCTTTTGTATCCTTGAAAGTGCTCCCTCTTAGTGATACAAAAGCCATTGCTGGGCTGGTGCCTTGAGCATAAGTATAGTGTGCTTAATGGGTAATCCAGCACTGCAAGTAATTAAAAGAAATAAAGTAATATATAGTAAAATCTGAACTAGAAATAAAATAATTAAATACATGTGTAGTTCATGAAATAAATTTTTATTAAAGTTCATTATGTTGGGACACAGGTTAAAATCAATCATTAAGAAAATATAAAAGTTCAAAATGAAAAAAAAGTTTATTGATTTCATATCTTGGTGCATCTTGCCTGCACACACAGAGGCATACATGTTCATGAAAGGGGAATCTCAGTATCGACCACTGCTCACAGCATCATACCATACAAACAATTTTCAAAAAGATGAACTCATCATAAAGCAAAAATCTTGCTTTTTGAAATCCAATAATTTTTATGGTGCAGCATATTTGAAGCCAACATATTCCTCTAAGGAAAAAGATTCTTTTAGTTTTGACAAAATACAGGATGGAAGCACTTTATGGCTGTGTCTGCCTAGTCGATTCCAAATCCATTTGACAAAACGTAGATATGCTATATGCCTTTATGTTCTGAAAATAAATATAGAATACATGTAAGAGTAAATTCGAACAAGAGTTAAGATATTTCATCTTTTGTAAATTATGCTGAATTGTACTTTTAGTACTTAGGGTGAATTATGTTTGATATATTTATCTTTTTATCAGATTCTTAAACTTCTTTGAATACATATACATACATGTGAAATGACCCATATCATTATAAAATAGTTCTATTCCTTTGTTGTTTTTTTTTTATTGTTTTCGTGAAGACTCTTTAAACCTAGTTGATAAACAAAAAATGAATAAATCATTGTCAACATAAGTATTTATTAGAATTTATACCAAACCTGCTATTCCTTTCTCAAAACAAGCAGTTTTATTTATCGAGGCTATATATTGTTAAAAAAGTTTAGATATCACCCCAAAGAAAAACAAGAAAGGGTAGTCTTAAAAGAGAAAACTACATTTTCTTCTTAAAAAAAAACGCATTCTTTTCAGAAGTTCAAGACCATCACAGCTTGATCATAATGGAATGCATCCTTCTGCAATAAATGTTGCCTCCATGAGTTGTAATATGAAAACACTTTGAAGAAAATCTTGCAAATTGCTTGTTTTGTAAAATGTATAGGAAAATCTTATATAAAAATATCAACAGGAATTTTGAAGACATTTATGAAAGATTGGAAAAATTACTTGTGTAATTGGTTCATTATCGTCCAAAGGTCCATGATGTTCCCGGTATTCAAACAGGGATACTTCCAGCATGTGTTTGTTTAAGCAGTTTGCAATGAAACTTTCATGGAGGGTTATACATGTCAGGTCACCCTTCTTTTTCTCAATCATCTCCACCTTTTGACAGCATAAGGGCTCAATTGCCAAGTGAATCATTTGGCAATATCTACAATCACACCTGTAAGGAAAGAGCACAGCATAATTTTGGCCATTCAAGAATGTTTAAAAATCACTTTCAACATTTTGTAAGCATTCAAAAGGAAAGATGTGGATTAGAAATAGCATGTTGATTTTGCATTTGAAATAAAGTTTGACAAAACAACATTATTCCTCAGTGCATGTATGTTGCCCTGCAAAGTTTAGAGTAAGCACTGTCAAGTCCATGTGATGAGTCAAATTGTATTTAATAGATTAATATTCAGTGTAACTTGTGATAACATTGAACCTGGGATTATAATGTTTATAGATGGCAGAAGGAGTGAATCGTTGGTGTGTACTGACATTCATTTGCATAGTCCTGTATTCTGCATGGGCTTTTGTCCTTTATTTAAAAAAAAAAAAACATATTTCACTGTGTGAAGGAGTAAATGTAGTTGAACTTCAAAATAATGAACAACAAAAAAAGTATGTGTGTTCATAGTGTACAGCACGTCACTATTCCACTAGAATAAGTGTTCTGCAACAATGCAGCAATTATAAATTTACAAATTATGTGGCTTTCATTGCTTTAAAAATTATGAAAACACTGCTAATTAATATTTTTACAAATGTTTAATTTAGCAAGACATAAAGACAAAAATACAGCTTTACGAGTATCTGCTTTGATAACTCGCACTATCGGTAATCTTTAAGTTTCAGGCAATCGAGGGAGGATTATCGAAATTTGGGTGCACCAAAGCTTGCATATTTATACACACAGGAGTTGACAAAGTTTCAGTTTCAGTTAGTGAAATGTAACGTGCGTTCTGCTCATTTTTATATATACAGTATATGAAATGCCTGCTACAAGTATAAATCGGTACAAACCATTGTGTTTTCTCGAGTCGTCCTTCTTCACTCTGATAACTATCTTCATCATTCTGACTGACATTCGAAGAACATAACGCCGTTGTCATCACTACATTCTTCGTTGTTAAGTCTTCAAACGTGGCTCAAGCTGATACGGTAAATTGTTCACGCTTACAGAGAAGTATGGGAAATCGTTCTCGCAATTTTCCATGATGCAAAAGGGAAAGAAATTATCTGAATCATGCTAGCAACCATTGGAGTATGCTATGTTTACTGTTAGCAATAGATCCTGTGACGTCACTACCGACCACGTGATACGTATCTCATTAACTCTCAGGCACTTGTGCGGATAGCCTAAATATTTCCTTTTAATTACTAAACGGAGCGAGAACGGTGTACGGGAATCTATCCCCGCCACTAGTGAAATCCATACTTTTGATGAACCTCGTGCTGGATCGTCCATTTTTAATTCCATGTGGCCGTCGCCATTTTCCTTTGTTCTTGATTCCATGAAGAATAATTCTTCTAACGAGTTGTTTAGTGGCGTAGCCCAGTAGTGGTTTTCCGTACACTACTCCGGTTACCTTGATGCTCGTATGGTTGCAGTTAATTATCTACAATCCTAGTCGGCACCATTTATCTACTTTCCGTTCTCGCACACCGTAGCCCGCTGAAGACCGGTCCTGCCAGCTCGGAGTCCACTGCCTGAAATGACATCTACTCTTCTTGGCATAAGTAAAGGAACTCCAAATAGGTACATTGTGTTTGTGGCACTAATGCAGTGACAGATTCTGATGTACATAAGTCACTAATAAACATCTTTTGCCAAAAACCCGTAGCATATTTATGCACAAGTTTTTCACTGAACTTTAATCGATTTTGATTCTAGAACTCTTACAAAAATACAGGATGAGAGAGAGAGAGAGAGAGAGAGAGAATTATCAATTTGTTCCTGACATGTTAATATATGGCAACCAAGCCTCTGAATTATGTTGAAGGCACGTTCAACGAATATTTAAAGTTTGTCATTTCTCTTGTGAGAAATAAGATTAAATATATAAGAGAACACAGATGACATATTAAAAAAATATTTGGAGTTTGCTATTTAAATTACTACGCTATGTCTCATATTTCCAGTGCAATAACGTATATAATAATACGACTGTATTCCTTCATACAATGTAACATCATAATTACTTATGACTCCCCCCCCCCCCACACACACACACACATACACACAATCTATGTGAAATTCTAGTGTCTTAAAATTTAGAAACAAAATAGCCGCTGGTTTTGTTCAAGGCAGGAAAAAATTGAAACAATTAGCATAGTGTGCAATAAATAAAACCTCGAATGCGAAAGATATTTCTTACCTCTGTTTTTGGCTGCGAAAGGATAAAGAATATTTGAATAAGTAGAGCAAAAATGTATTACATCATAAAACATCGATTTAATAAATGGACTGTACATACATATTTAAATCAATACATCAACACATACATACATACATACTTCTCTCTCTCTCTCTCTCTCTCTCTCTCTCTCTCTCTCTCTCTATATATATATATATATATATATATATATATATATATATATATATATATATATATATATATATATATATATTGTTACGTGCTTAGGCTCGAATAAGCAGCAATACAGAAAGAGTAAAAACTAACAAGCTTGTATAACTTTAACAATGATTTTTTATTAAGTACAATTATTTTCATAAAAATAAATAAACTTACAGTTTTAGAGAATCAAATCCAACATTAATCCAATATAGAATTCACAAAAAATAATCCACCAATGGAATTTCGAGAGTCCTGATAAATAAATGTTCTAATAGTTCCAGGTTCGAATTTTGACGATGTAATCCAAAATGGCTGACAATGTCACGTGATGCAGTTCTTGTTTAATTATCATCCAAATGAATTATGAGCACATGTTTTCTCCTCCAAATAGATAATAAATCCTCTTTCTTCAATGAATTGACACAAAGTCCAGAACAAAATAATTAAAATTAAACTCAAACAGAAAATACACAACTAATATCTTAAAGCCCAAAATTCTACTGAATTGTTCTATCCCAAACAAATCTATATAACTGTTTTTCTTAAGTAAACAAGTGATTACGTGATTTTCTAGAAATTCATGGAAGGTCACTACCTTCAGCAAGTCACGTATTCTAGATATTTCCTACACCCCAAGAACTAAGAATAAAAGTTATCCTTGAAATTAACCAATAGTTTTAAAGACCTGTTTATCAATCTGAAGCAAGGTCAGATAAAGAGGTAACCAAGCCAAGGTCAAAAACTTGTTTACAGTTAGAATGGTCAGCCTGAACTTTCTAGAAAAAAAATCTCCCAATTAATGAATATTAAACCCTAAATGACAAATTTGGATTTAATAATTAAAAATAAATAAATTAAATCCAATAGCCGTAACACCTTCCCCCATAAAATAAAAAGAAAGGTTTATATGATAAAACTTTCTTTTTATCACAAACCAATTTACATCTGAGATTAAAAGAACTAGTTTAAATTACACAATATAATGAATTGTTATACACAGGAAAATGCGTCCGCAAATTATATCATCTAGAAATAGCCTCAACCTTTTAACTTGTCCATGTCCCACAAAATGTCCTAAGAAAACCACTCTAGCAGCAGAACTCACTTTTAAATAAATTAACAGTCAGACATGCATTAGTGAGTCTGTCAAAAAATATTTCTAATTGTTGCTAGATGTTCTCTCCAGGTGTCGTTGTAGATGATGACGTCACAATTTTCTAGACCAGAGATGATCATTTTTATGAGACGTTGAAATGGACTTTCTTTATATTGGTAGAGTCCTTTTGGAGTCACTATGTTGAGATTTCCGTTGCTCTTTCCGTAGTGGAATCTGCCAAAATCCTTTCAGAAGGTCAAAATTTGGTGACGTACTTGGCATTCCCAATTTTATCAATAGAATAGTCAATTCTTGTTAATGGGAATGAATCTGTTTTTGTCACTCTGTTCACCTTCCTATAATCAGTGCACATACGGAGAGTTTTATCTGGTTTAGGAACAAGTATGCATGGTGAACTCCAATCACTTTTACTGGGCTTAATAAAATCATTCTCCAACAAAATATTAATTTCTTTTTTCAAGTATTCCTGTTTGAGTGGACTCATCCTGCATGGATGCTGTTTGGAATTTTCAATTTCAACGTCATGAAACTTTTTGTTTGTCCTTGTAAGAATATCTGGACATAAGTGCTCATATAATAATAATAACTTTCAGTTCATTTCTTTCTTGCACTTGCAAATGTAAAAGTTTCTGGTCTAGATTTTTCATAATTTCTGAATTCCAACAATTCGTCGCTCCAATGTCAGTAAAATACGATGATATTCCTTCACTATGTGGGACAGGTACCACTAAATTAATTACATATTTAACATGGCTATCTCTTTCAATATACTGGTACTCCTATAATTTATTTAGATCCCAGGAGCACTAATACTATAATTTAACTAATTCATTTTCTTCTTAACTTTGTAAGGGCCGTAATATCTAATTTGAAGAAAAGTAAGAAGAATGAACAAGAGTAACACAACTCCATTATCAGACTCAAACGTTCTCTCCCTTGTAGTTCTTTCAAACCATAGTTTTATTTTTAACTTGAATTGCTGAATTGGACATTCATTCATAACTTGCTGGAAAATTCCAGACATGAAGTTTGAACCTTGATCAAACTGAATAGATTTGGGAAGGCCATACTGAGTAAAAAACTTTATCAGAGCTTTTACTGTTTTATATTTTATATTCCTCAACGGAATAGCCTCTGGAAACCTTGTTGACGCACACATAATGGTCAACAGGTATTGGTTACCTGACTTGGTCTTAGGTAAGGGATCTACACAATCTGCAATAATTCTACCAAATGATTCGTCAAAGGCAGGAATAGGTTGCAGATGAGCCTTAGGTATCTTCTGATTGGTTTTTCCTACCATTTGACAAGTATGACAAGATCTACAGTATTTGGCAACATCACTTTTGATTTTTGGCCAATAGAAGTGAGTCAAGATCTTGTGATACATTTTATTAATCCCTAAATGACCAGCCAAACGAGTTTCATGGGCCAGATTAAGTATTTCCTGTCTGTAAGGTTTTGGAACTACTATTGGATAGTTCACTGACCACTCATCACCAGCAGGTACATCGGAAGGTCTCCATTTTCTCATAAGAATTCCATTTTTAATGAAATAACAGACAGGAATTTCAGTGACTTCAGTCTCATTTATGACCCATTGAAACAAACAGGAGATCTCAGGATCTTTTTCCTGTTCGACGAGAAGTAACTGTCGTTTATCACTCTGATTAAGAGAATGAGTTGTTAAAAGAGGATCACTATGATCAATACCTTCTGATTGATCTAAACCAAGAGTAAAAGTGACCTCATCAAAAACCTGACCTATACATGGGTCAGTTAAAGGAATGCTGTCTTCTGTAACATCATTCTCAAAATCATCACCCTGATTAGAATAAAGAGAATGAGTTGTTAAAAGAGGATCACTATGATTAATACTTTCTGATTGATCTAAACAAGAAGTAAATGTGACCTCATCAAAAGCCTGACCTATACATATGTCAGCCAAGGGAATACTGCCCGTTTCAACTTCATTCTCAAGAGCTTTCTTTGCCATAGCTCTGGTAACTGTACAAGCTTGACATATATCAGGGATTTCTTTTTCAATTGGATCAACTTTCTGATCCAAATTAGGCTTTTCAGTTACAAGTGGATTAACCACAACCTTGTTCCCAGCTAAGTCGTTGCCTAGCAATAAATCTATTCCCTCAACAGGTAAAACCGAGACCGTTCCGATTGTCACAGGTCCTGATACTAAGTCTGATGACAAATTTACACAATGGAGAGGAACATTAACAACGCTGCACTCTACTCCCTGAATAAGAACACTTTCATTAGAAGAAGACTTCTCAGAAAATGGCAAAATACCTGACAATAAAAGACTCTGAGAAGCTCCTGTGTCCCTTAAAATTTTAATAGGGGTGGGATTGGCTGAATCACCCAAGAGTGATATAGAACCCTTCGATATGAATGGTTCATAATTCTCCATATCAAAATCAGACTGGGATTTATTAGACCCAACAAATGTATTGCTTTCAATACATGACTGTGACCTTGAGCTCTTGGAAATAAGAGCATTTGGAACAGATCTATCTTGATTCTGATGCCTATTTTTCAATTTGTAGCAATCAGAAATAACGTGTCCTTTTTTCTTGCAAAAGTTACACGTCGGAAGAGACAAGGATCCAGAATCAAACTTCTCTGAAGTCTGACTTTTGAAAATTGTGTTAGTTTGAGTTTTAGAATGGCTTGAATTAGGCGTAAATACTTTTCTGCCATTAAATTGTTGAGTAGAAGTCTTGTTAAGAAAAGGAACTTTATGTGTCAAAGAATATTCGTCAGCAGCTCGAGCAGCATTTTCCAAGGTTTCAATCTGATGCTCATCAAGATAAGTTTTAACATCATTATGGACACAGTTTTTGAACTCTTCAATTAATATAATTTGCTTGAGATTTTGATAATCTTGCTCGACTTTCTTGGCTAAACACCATCTATCAAACAACTGCTCTTTTTGTCTAGCAAATTCGACATGAGTTTGTCCAGCTTCTTTTCTCTAAGTTCTAAATTTTTGCCTATAAGTTGCAGGAACTAACTTATAACCTCTTAAAATGCATTCTTTAACTACGTCATAATCACCACTTTGCTGGACAGACAGTGAAGTGTAAATCTCACTAGCCTTACCAGTAATTACACATTGTAGTAACTGAGTCAAATTCTCTCTTGGCCACTTTAAATTTTCTGGAACTTTTTCAAAAAGAATGAAATATTTGTCTACTTCTTTTTCTTTGAAAGGGGGCACTAATCTAATATTCCTTGCTAAATCAAAATTTTGATTTGAAGTATGATGGTGATTCTCACTTGCCAGCTCTAATTCTTTCACTTTACACTGATATTCCATTACTTCCCTCTCTCTGTCTCGTTCAATTTGTTTTCTTGTAACCTTTCCTCTCTCTCTCCTCTTTTTCAAATTGTAATTTGCTTTCTTTCTCCCTTTCCTGAAATTCCAGCTTCTTCAACTCTAATTCTCTCTCTCTCTCTCTCTCTCTCTCTCTCTCTCTCTCTCTCTCTCAGATTGGAATTGTCTTTCTTTCTCCCTTTCTTGTCTCTTTCTCCTCTTTTTCAGATTGTAATTGTCTTTCTTTCTACTCTTTTTCTCTATCAATCAGCATCTGCTCTTTTTGTAATTCAATTTGTTTCTCTTTCTCCTCTCTCTCAATTCGCATTTGCTCTTTTTGTAAGTCAATTTGTTTCTCTTTCTCCCTTTCCTGAAACTCCAGCTTCTTTAACTCTAATTCCATCTGGAATTTTAATTATAATTCCTTTAGTTCAATGTCAAAGTCTGATGCAGACTTACTGACTGGAATCAAAGCACTTTGTTCCAAAAGATCCTGTTCTACCAAATACTGGACCAAAATCTTTTTGATATCTTGTTTCGTTAAAGAAGCCTTCACTTCGGAAAGATCGTATTTTTTGGCAAGTTCAACCAACTCATCTTTTTAAAAAACATCTAATTGCTCCTGGGTAGGATTAGAAAGAAATATTTCTACCTTAGATGTAATTTTAATACAAGCGTGTCAGTCTCATTAAAGATTTAAAATTTTCAAAAACTAGGCGAAATTCAAATTTAAATTCAAATTTATTTCAATCTCAATCCCGGACGAGCCCCCAATTCTATGTTACGTGCTTAGGCTCGAATAAGCAGGAACACAGAAAGAGTGAAAACTAACAAGCTTGTATAACTTTAACAATGATTTTTATTAAGTACAATTATTTTCATAAAAATAAATAAACTTACAGTTTTAGAGAATCAAATCCAACATTATATAGAATTCACAAAAAATAATCCACTAATGGAATTGCGAGAGTCCTGATAAATAAATGTTCTAATAGTTCCAGGGTCGAATCTTGACGATGTAATCCAAAATGGCTGACAATGTCACGTGATGCAGTTCTTGTTTTTTAATCATCCAAATGAATTATGAGCACATGTTTTCTCCTCCAAATAGATAATAAATCCTCTATCTTCAATGAATTGACACAAAGTCCAGAACAAGATGATTAAAATGAAACTCAAACAGAAAATACACAACTAATATCTTTAAGCCCAAAATTCTACTGAATTGTTCTATCCCAAACAAGTCTATATAACTGTTTTTCTTAAGTAAACAAGTGATTACGTGATTTTCTAGAAATTCATGGAAGGTCACTACCTTCAGCAAGTCACGTATTCTAGATATTTCCTACACCCCAAGAACTAAGAATAAAAGTTATCCTTGAAATTAACCAATAGTTTTAAAGACCTGTTTATCAATCTGAAGCAAGGTCAGATAAAGAGGTAACCAAGCCAAGGTCAAAAACTTGTTTACAGTTAGAGTGGTCAGCCTGAACTTTCTAGAAAAAAAATCTCCCAATTAATGAATATTAAACCCTAAATGACAAATTTGGATTTAATAATTAAAAATAAATAAATTAAATCCAATAGCCGTAACAATATATGTGTATATATATATATATATATATATATATATATATATATATATATATATATATATATATATATATATATATATCCTTAATACACAGTTTGGAATACTACTTAATAACTTAATAACAAAGCTCGGTGGCTCTTACGGCTTGGACATGCGAAATTTGTTCCCATTTTTTAAATGATGTCGATATCATGGATGAAATATTATGCCTATGATACTTTATCGACATGATGATACTTTACAAAAAGGCATCCATTGATATCCAGGGTTTATAAACCATATGTATTAAATGGTGGATTGCTTTTAATTATCAAGATTATTCAAAGAAATCAAAATTACATGTGTACGTCAAAATCGTGTAGTATAGCGTGAATATATTAATTTAAAGGTGTCTATACGTTTGTAATAGTTGAGTGCTGTTCATGTGTCACATAGTTCCGACCTGTTCCATATCATTCCAACATTTTTACAGATCTTTCATGGCATCGCTGACGAGAATGGTGGATGTTCAATACATTTCTGCTTCTGCTTCTGTAACTGGTCACTGTTTCATTCATAATTTCAGTAGGGTGGAATTGTATTTTTGTATATTTCTTTATGAAATATATATGAAAAAGAATGTTCATATCTTTCAGTGGAATCACTGTATATTGTATAATAAAGGATGTTTCAATGGAATCACTGTATATTGTATGATAAGGGATGTTCATATATTTCAATGGAATCACTGTATATTGTATAATAAAGGATGTTTCAATGGAATCACTGTATATTGTATGATAAGGGCTGTTCATATATTTCAATGGAATCACTGTATATTGTATAATAAAGGATGTTTCAATGGAATCACTGTATATTGTATGATAAGGGATGTTTATATATTTCAATGGAATCACTGTGTATTGTATGATAAAGGATGTTTCTATATTTCAATGGAATCACTGTATATTGTATGATAAGGGATGTTCATATATTTCAATGGAATCACTGTATATTGTATGATAAAGGATGTTCATATATTTCAATGGAATCACTGTATATTGGATGATAAAGGATGTTCCTATATTTCAATGGAATCACTGTATAATATGTTGTATGATAAAGGATGTTCATATATTTCAATGGAATCACTGTATATTGTATGATAAAGGATGTTCATATATTTCAATGGAATCACTGTATATTGATGATAAAGGATGTTTATATGTTTCAATGGAATCACTGCATATTGTATGATAAAGAATGTTCCTATATTTCAATGGAATCACTGTATAATATGTTGTATGATAAAAGATGTTCATATATTTCAATCGAATCACTGTATATTGTATGATAAAGGATGTTCATATATTTAAATGGAATCACTGTATATTGTATGATAAAGGATGTTCATATATTTAAATGGAATCACTGTATATTGTATGATAAAGGATGTTCATATATTTCAATGGAATCACTGTATATTGTATGATAAAGGATGTTCATATATTTCAATGGAATCACTGTATGATAAAAGATAAAGGATGTTCATATGTTTCAATGGAATCACTGTATATTGTATGATAAAGGATGTTCATATATTTCAATGGAATCACTGTATATTGGATGATAAAGGATGTTCATATATTTCAATGGAATCACTGTATATTGTATGATAAAGGATGTTCATATATTTAAATGGAATCACTGTATATTGTATGATAAAGGATGTTCATATATTTAAATGGAATCACTGTATATTGTATGATAAAGGATGTTTATATATTTCAATGGAATCACTGTATATTATTCAATCTTGAGTACACTTAATAAGACTATCAACCTGCCTATCCTTTGCTGGGCATTCCTTTTATCTATAGTGCCTTTCTTACAGCCCCCCCCCCCCCCATATTTGTATACGCCGAGTGCTTATTTGCCATTAATTTGTATTTGTACTTTTGCGGGAGAGTTTTGTTTGTTTTTCTTGTCTCTCTTATGATAGATTAATGGAAGTGATAAATAGTAACTAATTTTGCTTTATTATACTGGCACATTGATTGATATGTAATATACAAAATGTACGGATGGTTGAGCTGCGATGGATATGTGCACTAAATATATATAATACAAATATATATAATATGCGTTTTTGGGGCAAACATTTAGTCCTGATTTATATCATTCTATTCTGCAGAACATAGCGAACACTTTATTTCGCACTTAAATCTAAAGCCTCTGGCAGGAGGAAAATTATAGCAACGTTTTTCTTATATATGACAGGTGCCGCTAGGTGTAGAAATGCGTAATTAAACATTTATAGATACAAACATATATGTGACTAAATGGGGTGTGCCTTAGTATCGTTTGACGTTGAACACAAGATAAACTATACAGTATGAAGTACAAATATATAGATATACTACCTACACAGTAAGGGATATTAATAGTGATATATTTGTAAGTTTTCATGACCTGATGGAGAATATTCAACATTTCTAAATAATATTACAACACGCAAGAACACTGAATCACTGTAGCGGATTAATAAACATGTTATCCGTTTCTCGCGAACTCGCTAAAAATGAATAAAACCATGATTCACATTCATAGCTACTGTGTTCAGAGTCATCAAGATGTAATATTGGATAAAAATATATTTGGATACTCTTTTAAGTATAAGAGATACAAAATGTGTTTTAGAAATGTCTTGTTTATACGATAATAAGACAAATTAAGGTTAATAGGATTTAAGTTTCATGAAGCATAAATCTTACCTCCATTATATATGTAATCTTAGCGTATTGTCCATTGTCTTTGTCAGTAGCACGTATCTCATTGTAAACTAATCTTTGTCCCACCGTATCAATCTGGAAAACAAACGTATCATTGGATACCTGGAAAATGATTTCACCTCCAGCTAAGCTATTCAACAAAGATTTGTATTTTTAGAAACAAAGACGTTTGTTTGAACGTAAATTAAGTATGGCAAGCGGGGACACCAATCGTGTATTTATACTTCTGTGATAATACGTCTGTAAATAAACATAAATGAACTGAAACAAAGCGGGGTAAAACAGGTAACTGAAATTCACCTCAGGTATCCAAAAGAAGTGATCACTAACATACCATCCTTGAATGAAATTTTACTACTTGAGTCTAAAACATCTTTCATCAAGAGCGAAATTCACATTGTGGTTTTCTTAATGGCAGTCGAGGTAATGAATTATAGTCATGACTGATACTAATGCGGGTTGACTTCTCTATAGCGTCATATGTAAGGCTAAAACAACATACTCTATATCTTTTTTTCCCATCTCTCTTTATCCGTCTTTCTTTCTTTCCGTTATTCTATTTGCAAAGGTGGCTAATTTTTAGTCACATTTACCAATTTGGTCCAAAATGTCTTAAGTCTTAAGTTATATCTTAACAATTGCAGATATAGTAAGCTTATAAATCAAAGAGACAAGTAAACGTTTCTTGCTCCAGTAAAAATAGTTTTTTGGAATGTGCCGCATTACTCCCGGCGGTACAGCCGTCCTTTGTGAACAGATCGTAATGACTTAGTCGCTGTAGAATGAGGAGGAAATAAGTCGAAAAAACTAATCAATCAAATTACATTGTTAATTGATACGCATGTATGCTTCAATCGCCAAAAAGAGCTTTGCAGTTACATAGCCCTTGTATTTCACAACAACAATCCAACAAAAAGATTTATTTTCAATACCTTATCCCTCCCCCACACAATACAAACGAATAAATGGAACATAAATAAAGAAATATCAACAATGAACCCTATGGCATTGCTAAATTATTACTATCGATATATTAATCCAAGAAACAATGTCATAGATCTACAAAACACTAACATAAATGTAATCAAAATTGGTATAAAGCTTCATCATTGCGGGATATACATGAATGGAAATGAGAATATGTGATTGAAAATGATCCTAAAGAACATAATCAAGAACATCGGGGTTTCGATAGGCATGCATCATGTAAGATATTCTTACACAAGTAAATAGTTAATGAGCTGAAACAATTTAATAGCGTAGAAATGTTCTTACTGAAAATTATATTAATTGTAAGGGCTTGATGAAAAGGTATGTGTACGATAAGATAGCAACGACCGTATAGAAGAATGCATATCTCTATTCAATCAATGTGTATATTCTAATGCTAACTCTAAATTAGATCCTGTACAACATTAAAGATTTGTCACACAGCCTGTTTCAGTTGGACACTCGCGCACTCATCTCTCATCGTGTCATGTGACACGCAAGACTTCGACAATAAAGCGTCATTTCTGTCGATTTGTAGCCGTAAGTGTGATGGTGTTACAGTTATCTTTCGCCACAATCCTATTCAGTATTTCTTGGTGGTGACTCCCCGTTCATCTCAGGTCTGGAATACAGGGGACGGCTGTTTTATTAAATGCGCCCGGTGAAATTTGTTGACATTGTCCTTTGATGAAATGTTTCATTACTAATCACGTTTCTATAGTAGATTCCAATAATCATCCTGGGCACTTGTTTCGAAAGGCTGAAAACTATATGCTATCCATGATGTTAGTTTCTAGCATTAAGAACCGTATATTAGCACCATAATTAACATTGGCTCGGTAAATTCTCAGCTTGTTCTTGAGTAAGAGTATTTTAGCATACCGCACGATTGATTTGTTTTGATAATTTCCGTTGCTACTATCTTCTCTTACTCTATATATATAATTAATGTTCTGCCAAGACAGGAGAATTTATATAGCTAATCAATTGATTTGTTTCTCTCAATGATACGATTTTTGGTTCTATGTATTTTCCTCATTCATTTGGTTTCGTTGCAGTTTAATTTCAGTCCTATCTTATTACCTGTCTTTCTGAGTCATGTTGTTCTTCTTGCATATCTATATGCCGACTTGAAAACAAACCAATGTCATTAGCATCGGCAGAATCGTCAAGGGATGAAAAGTAAGGCTCCACCTAATTCCTCCGTTTGCTGTCCACAGTTGTCGCGTTCATCAACCAATCGATAACAAGGGTGAAGAATAATGACACAACGATGAAATTTGTTTAACTTCTGCTTCGCCGCTGAAGCAGTATGAGAGATAGTTCTCCGCGATGACTGTTCACTTGGAAGTCTTGATGCAAATGTTTGATGATGTTTATAGTTTTTAATATGATATCACATAACCGTAGAATTTGCGAGAAGGAGTAAGAGTGGAGGTTGCCAAAATACTTTTTCATGGTCTATTTAACTTTCTTTTGATTTGATTTAGATGGCATTTACCATTTTCGTTCTCTTCTTAGAGGTATGGCATTGACCATTTCCGTTCTTGTCTTAGAGGTATGGCATTGGCCATTTCTGTTCTCTTCTTAGAAGTTGAAAAACTGGAAAATCAATGATATTACTTTATTTAAATCAGTCTCTTCCTTACTGATGAAGTCATCATCTGCATCGGTGATACTAACTGAGATTGAGTTGGCTCAAAACATATTTGGTGGGTATATCAGAGTTATGCTTCTTATTGCTGCGATTACCAAGACATGCATTATTGTTAACTTGACGCTGATTTTAGTTTTCAACTTAAAGAGGTTTTTCTCGAGTCTAAATATCTTTTTGAACATATTTCTGTGGAATGTTGTGTTTCTTAATCTTCTGACTTCAGCATTTTTTGGCGAATGCTATTCTCCCCTTGAGATTTCCCATTTTTATAGACATTGATGGCTTCTCTGATATCGATCTTCTCCTCATTGATGACATGGACATGATCGTTTTCTCTCATCGTATGTCTAACAGGTGGATCTTGCATATTCATTACATTTTCAATTGAACAAGATGGAAAGTTGTATTTTGGGTAAATACCTACGTGATTGTGATGGAAACACATAAATAAGAGTGTGAAGTATGTCAGCTTTCAAAATTTGGTAAACTACGTTATTGTGCTGGGGATATATGTTGTTAACAAATGATATGGCGTTGAAAATAGGTTGCTTTATTTGTTACAGCAACAAGTTCCAGAAATTGTCAATTGTGTATAGTCTAGAAATATATACTACTGTGAGCATGAACGTAGTAAGAAATGAAAACATGCGCATACACAGATGCAAATATTGATTAAAATATAAGTTATAGAACAGACGAGAACAATATTACAAATCTTGTCGACAAGAAAAAAAAACAATTGTGTTATTTGCGTCTGAAATAAAATATTAACTAGATACTTAAGTTGTCTTTATGAATTGCTTTAATTCGGTATCTTTAATTCTGTATCTTGGTGTGGCACAGGGAAAACAAAATATATATCATTTATCCAAATATTTTGAATTTAATATGAACACATATATCTCCTGTCTTTCTTACTGTGTAACTTCAAACCTTTCATATAAAGTCGTGATTGATTTGCAATATTTGTTTTACAGCATTTGCGATCAAAGCAACTAGCTTTTAAACCAAAGATAAAATGTCTGTCCAAACTTTTGAAATTTCAATATTGTGCACGGCTCGTTGGATAGAATAAAATCAGAATTAGCTACGCACACCAAAATGACCGGATTGTTCACGTTCAACTGTTCACAAACGTGCACACTATTGTAACATGTAATCCCCATCAATATGAACAACATGACATCTGTGCTGAAGTACGTTTAAGTCACACGACTCATATAATTTTAATATATAATATATGGCGATCCTATTAACAGAAAACGCGAGATGTTGCGAATGTTCGCTTGATGGGAAACAGTTTAGCTGCTAACGGGGAACATATTTGGCACTCATACTTCTAGATACTCGTCGATGAAAAGACAAGATAGTACTATATCTTCTCTCGTCTCTCTGACTTGGTATGAACGATTTCCTACCAAATGATTGTACTGATAAAGCGCAGTTTAGTCCAGATACCCACACAATTTACAAAGTCAGAACTACAATTCTTGAGCTCACAACATAAGAGTTAGCTCTGTTGTGGAGATCAAGAATGGATACCTCTGTCTTTGTATATTGTCTGGGTGTTTTTAAATTTTGACGTACACTTTGCGAATGAAGTATGATGATTTTTCTACCTAACAAATGGAATCAATCTCATTAGTGTAAAGCATTGAAAGCAAAATACTACAATACAATTGCAGTATGTTTTCAAAATAACTTCAAATTTTAACAAGTAGACTCTTGACTTTGCCACTAATGGCGAAGAATAGTTAGTTATCAGGATTTCGGTAAACGGTCTTTTCACTGAAATCTACTCTGTTATTCTCTGGAGACAAATACTTCATGTAATTAAAGAAAACCCTCCACGATATGTTGATTAATCTATCCTATTTGTCTTTGTTATACTTTATTGTAGCGTGGTATCTGGTAGGATTGTTTGAATGAAATTCCCAAGATTTGTTTCCAATCTTGAGTCTAAGTTAGATATTATTGCTTACTTTGCACACAAAAAAGTTTATATCATATATTCAAATGGATAATACAGTAGACTTTCCTTCCAGTCAACCATTGTATCCCTTATATCATATATTCAAATGGATAATGCAGTAGACTTTCCTTCCAGTCAACCATTGTATCCCTTATGTCATATATTCAAATGGATAATGCAGTAGACTTTCCTTCCAGTCAACCATTGTATCCCTTATGTCATATATTCAAATGGATAATGCAGTAGACCTTCCTTCCAGTCAACCATTGTATCCCTTATGTCATATATTCATATGGATAATGCAGTAGACCTTCCTTCCAGTCAACCATTGTATCCCTTATGTCATATATTCATATGGATAATGCAGTAGACTTTCCTTCCAGTCAACCATTGTATCCCTTATGGAGTAATAGTTTTGTACATTAAATAAATCTTTACCTTAAATAATTTGACACCGGGTTGTCGTTGTTCCTTAAACATTTTAAAACATATATTTAGTTTTTTTATGGAAGTTATTTTATGCAGATTCATCTAATTATCTCCTTATATAAGCATATATATTCATCATAGACAAAATCATGGAAAGAAAATAGCTTGTCTTTGTTTTTGCTGACTTTATCGGCAGTGATACGAAATGATCGAGTGAATGGCAGCTAAGTGTCTTTCCCATCAATATATCGAGGTAGCAGGCTTAGACTGACCTCAGTGCCAATCGAATGCAAGATTATTGTATTGCACGGCTCTATAAACCCTCTTACCAAGTATCAACATAGACAAAGAGCACGCATCGTGATACGTTCATAAAGTCCAAATAAAGAATGGGCGGAGATGAAAAGAGTCATTTGATATGTGATAAAGATTTAGTATTGATTTTATGGGCTGGGAAATGGTGCAATTAAAAAGAAATGCTTTTCAACAAATCTGATTTATATAGACTTCATTAAGTTTATATGAGTCACATATTCCATACGTACAAACAAAATATTACATTGGAATAATATAAAAGACTATTCACATATGCACACATATACATATAACTATAAACACATCCATAAAGACATACTAAGGAGGGTTATTCCAAGTCTTAACGAGTTTGGTCGATTATATTACTACTACTACTACTACTACTACTACTACTACTACTACTACTACTACTAATAATAATAATAACAATATGTTTTTATTTATTAAATAAATTAAAATTATTTTAAACATTACATCTAAAGCGTTATAGCATATGGCGTTGCTTGGTATAATTTATTGTTGAAAGGTTTCTCTAACACAGAGTTTTGAAATATTCTAAATTGAAATACCCCAATAGTTCAGCTTATAGAAATGAAACAGAAATTGTTAGCAACAAAAACAAAATCAGATTTTATATCAGTTCTGCCACAAATACAACACAACACTCGTATGCTGAAAGAAACATGTTTTCAATAGTTTGCTTATTTAGACTGCATGAATTGAAAATTACAGTCGACAAAAATGTTTTACCTCGTCTATTTCCAGAATATATGACGGTCTGTCAAACTGTGGTGCTTCATCGCATGTGTCAAGAATGTAAAGCTTAACAATTTTAGGGATCTGCAATAATAAAATTAATAATAATAATAATAATAATAATAATAATAATAATAATAATAATAATAATAATAATAATATCATCCTCCTCTTCGTTTTCGTCTTAATGTTAGCTGTGAAGCTTTATATTGTAAAATGCTTGTTGAATTTTAGGACATTTTTACATGTGACATATTGATCTTACCTTAGGTGAACTGTAATACATTAAGGATGGTTTATGGAAACTGCAAAATATCTTGACATGAATTTGTCAACATTGTAAACCACCAACATTTCTGCTTTTAAAACGTTACCTAGAATACTTGCAAAAACAACACAAACACAAAACCAAAAGGTTGGGTGTGTGAAACGTATTCAGTTACTATTACAAAGAGGTACTATATATATATATATATATATATATATATATATATATATATATATATATATATATATATATATATATATATATATATATATATATATCGTGGCTTCGTGAAATTGGTATTGCTCAAACACATACCATGCTTCCTTTGGTATAGTTGAGATAAAATTTCAAATCCATTCCATTCGCATACTGAAAGTACAGATTCAAACATGTCAATGAATATTATGTGTGACAAACTGTGTAACAGGTATGTTCAAATATAGTTTTGCAGTGTTGTGCAAATTACATTGCAATACATTTCCAAAGTTAATAAAACGTAATTTACCTTTTTTTTTTGTTCTTTTGGTATTTCAACTTTATTTATGACCTTGCATGATTTTGTTTGATAATATTTGCAACGTTTACATGTGTAAAATATACATTATAAACTTGAATGGCTTGCATTTAGACTATAATGCGATTTTATCTTAGTAATATTTCTACTTGATTACAAACGTCATATCGTATATTAGACCCAAAGAAACACCAGACAAAAACACTGTCCAATCGCACCAGTTAATTGTTACGCCAAGAAATAAAATAATGGTTGGTCAATTTTAAGTCTGACCTATATTTTGTCTAATCAGACTGCTTTATTTAGGATCTATGGTAAAGTCTAACTGAAGGTTTCTGTGAAATATAACCCAGGTGCTTGAAATTTGGAATCAGCATAAATATGTATCATCTGACTATTATTCAAATTAGGATAAAATAATTGCCTCAACATTAGTATCTTTTATTTTATGCTCAGCAGTGAATTACTTGATTTTCTAGTTAAAATAATATTGATATTTCACTGCAATGAAAATTCACTACAGGAACTACATTTTTGGGTCAAAGCATACTCCTGGACATGAATTCTCTGGTATCTTTAAAAATGCAATAATTCACGGCGACGTCCATATACATCTGCAGCAAAGAAGCGAAACTCAATCACTTTCACAGACTACAAAGTACGTCAGTGGTAAAAAGGCGAAGAGCAGCGAGAGAGTGTCTTCACAGCCGAGTAAATGGAGACGCATTATCTCCAGTGACACCGACAGTGAATAAAATACACTTGAAATGTCCACTAGATCATGTATATATGTTTTAAAGTTTCTCAGGTGATCCTGTAGTCTTGCTATTTTAGCCAAATTCAGCTTCATTCACTCACTGTTATCACCGATTCGAATGTTAAAAAATGGCGTCTCGTCAATTTCACTCTGGTTTAACATTTTTAATATTTTCTTGCGCGCTAATAACGAATTTTTTTGTTATACATTGATGAATTACTTGTGGTTTTTTTCTTATTAATAATCACTGTCTGTTATCCTTGAAACTTGTAGTTTATTATTCTGGAAATTTTTTACCAATCTGATGTGGAACTAATTTTGTGAGCAAGGTACACATAGAACAACAGAACATGTACGGTAAACAGCTGACATTACCGTAAGAAATCTGCTCTTTCACTGTGTCACAAACTTGAGATAGCCAACGTATGTGAGCATAAAATAAAAAGAATGTTTGCTTGAAACGAGTGAATAACGGATACATTTCATCTCTTGGATAAAAAAACTCTAGTATTTTCACTCGTGGCTTGGCCACTCGTGAAAATACTGAGTTTTTCATCCACTCGATGAAATATATCTGTTATTCACTCATTTCAAGCAAATATCCTCTATATAACTGTGTCGATTGGCGACAGCAAAAATAACCCTACTAATTACCCATAAATATTTTCCAGAAGATTGTTTGACATATTAGTAACAAATTTAATTAAATTACGCATTTGTCACTTTTGTATTAGGAATCAATTGCAGTACTGCATTCAATAGCCATACATCAAAACCAGACTGTATTAGTGATATATAAGATCTGTTGCTTTACAGCAAACAATCATAAAGGCAGAGATTGCTAAAACAACACAAGACCCAAACGTTACCATTAAATTTTAAAAACTCAAATACTTAGTGTATTATAACTACATTTAGAAAGGTTTCATTAAATAATTATTAAAATTAAGAAATCACATGTATTAATGATTATGATATACTTCGCACATTATTCATATCTAATATGTTTTGACCGGGATTCATATTTATAAGTTGCAAACTTTTACCGATTCTCTGTCCAGTTCTTTGTTCAAAGTTATGTTTGCCACTATTGTGTTAGTGTCTCTTTCCTCCGTAATATTGACGTACGACTTCGTAACTGGATCATCCGTGAAAATAGTCATTTTGCTGGAATCACTGTCACTGTCGGTTGCTTTCAATGTAAATAGCAATGTACCTGGTGATAGGTAACAATGCAATTTTAATCTATTATTTTACAATCTAGAACAATGTTAAAACATTTATTAATACAGGATGCAGCACATTGAACCCCAAAAATCTATATACAAGAGCATGATCATCAATTCCAGTACCATACTTATACCTCGCCTCTTCGAAACAAGAAAGATATTTGGGCTTCGCTTATGTGACCGGCATCAGCATATTAAAATCGAATTTGTAATATTTTAGCCCTATGCAACGAAAGTGAGAATAGTGTGATTATATTCTAACCTAAGACATATACATATGTATCCTGAGATTCCAGTGTGCAATAAACACACAAACACACACACACACATACACACACACACACACACACACACACACATATATATATATATATATATATATATATATATATTGTTACGGCTATTGGATTTAAATTATTTTTTTTTAATTATTAAATCCAAATTTGTCATTTAGGGTTTAATATTCATTAAATGGGAAATTTTTCTGGAAAATTCAGGTTGACTTGGACTCTAGTTGTAAACAGGCTGACCTTGGCTTGGTTACCTCTTTATCTGACCTTGCTTTAGATTGATAAACAGGTCTTTAATACCATTGGTTAATTTCAAGGATACCGTTTATTTTTAGATATTGGGGATGGTTTTTCTTCTGGATCATTCTTTTAATACGTGACTTTTTTAAGGCAGTCTCTTTCTGTGACCTTCCATGAACCTCTATCAATTTCTAGAAAATCACGTGATCACTTGTTTACTTAAGAAAAACAGTTATATAGACTTGTTTGGGATAGAACAATTCAGTAGAATTTTGGGCTTAAAGATATTAGTTGTGTATTTTCTGTTTGAGTTTCATTTTAATCATCTTGTTCTGGACTTTGTGTCAATTCATTGAAGATAGAGGATTTATTATCTATTTGGAGGAGAAAACATGTGCTCATAATTCATTTGGATGATTAAAAAACAAGAACTGCATCACGTGACATTGTCAGCCATTTTGGATTACATCGTCAAGATTCGACCCTGGAACTATTAGAACATTTATTTATCAGGACTCTTGCAATTCCATTAGTGGATTATTTTTGTGAATTCTGTATTGGAATAATGTTGGATTTGATTCTCTAAAACTGTAAGTTTATTTATTTTATGAAAATAATTGTACTTAATAAATTCATTGTTCAATTTATACAAGCTTGTTAGTTTTCACTCTTTCTGTGTTGCTGCTTATTCGAGCCTAAGCACGTAACATAGAATTGGTGGCTATCGTCCGGATTGAGATTTGAGATAAATTTGAATTTAAATTTGAATTTCCCCTAGTTTTTGAAAATTTTAAATCTTTAGTGAGACTGACACGCTTGTATTAAAATGACATCTAAGGTAGAAATATTTCTTTCTAATCCTACCCAGGAGCAATTAGATTTTTTCAAAAAAGACGAGTTGGTTCAACTTGCAAAAAAATACGATCTTTCCGAAGTCAAGGCTTCTTTAACGAAACAAGATATCAAAAAGATTTTGGTCCAGTGTTTGGTAGAACAGGAAGCAGCAGAGAGGGTGAACCCTACAACGAGCGTAAAAGCGTCGAAATCATAAAAAAGCGTCGAATCATAAAAAAACGTCGAATCGTAAAAAAAGCGTCGACAACCAACGCTTCCTCGTCTACGCCAGCGTCGTTGTCATCCACCCTCTCTGCTGCTATGGGTTAATAATTTTTTTACGAGTTTAACCGAATATTTGATATAGTCCGATACGATATCGTGTTCGAGGATCATGTACATTTATTGTTATAAATCCATACGGGGTTGACAGAGCGTTACTAAAGAAATTTTTAAATTGATTGAAGTCCATATCAGAGCACCATGTCTGCCAAATATTTCGTAACGTATGTGTATCAACGCCGTTAAACACAGCAAGAATATTACAGTTATCTCTGATCACTTTTGGAATCTGAGTGTATCGTTGAGTGACATATATCACGTCGGTGTTTTTATGCCTGCCTCTGGAAAAGATCCTAGCAGGATTTTTTTGATTGTCTAACATCACATCGTCGTATACGACTAAATTATTAATGTTCCCATCAAGGTCATCCACGGATGGTGCCTCGTCAATATCAGTTATAAAATCAATGGCGTTCTCACCCTTAATTTCTGATGCATTCTCGTTAAAATCCTTTAACACTTCATAACATCGTTGATCATCTACGCTAGGGGCAATTAAATACAACTTATCCCACTTCATCCATCTCATTATTAAATTGAGTAACAATTGCGTCTTGCCGGATCCAGATGGCCCGATTATAATCATCCGGATAGAGTTTGGTAGCGCTGCATGATGCTTAACTGGTTCTCTTGTTTTAGTCGCTGAAAAATCAATTATATCCATATCTCTATACATAAATAATGGATCTATATTGTGTGAAGTGTAAAACGCTTGCTGGCACAGATGACTTGACGACGATTACAACTAGAAATAACCGATCAGCGCTTTCTGGTAAATGCGTGCAATGTGGTACAAACAAAATTTAGATTTTTTTCTACAAAATCAAAGATTTTACAATCCGGAGATGTTTTTAAAAAAAACGAGCAGGTGATATCGCAGCCAAATTGGCAAAACTCCCTGGAACCCCATGGGCAAAGTACCCCGGAGAAAAGCACCTTCCAGGATATAGCTACTGTGGCCCCGGAACACGATTAGATATCAGACTTGATGATCAAAATCAACCCAGATCCGGCGAGTATCCGATAAACGCCATTGATAAGGCGTGTCACGCTCATGATGTTGCATATAAAAGCAGCAATCTGCAACACAGGCATCTCGCAGATGTGAAATTAATTCATGCGTTAAATGCTATTCCTGATAAATCTTTCAAAGAAAAATTGGCTTCGTGGTTGGTAAAATCAGCTATGAAAGGCAAATTGATGATGGGTGCTGGTAATTAATAATATGGAATCTATTTATTATTCTCCGAGAGGATACTGGAAGGGTAAAGCAGCAATCAGTAAGCTCGCCAGCGCCGCAAAAGTGAAAAAGGCTACTGCGGCTAATTGGTTATCCAAACAGGCACTATGGCAGATTTATCTACCACCGCCTAAACAAATCAATTTTCCGCATTTTGATGTTACCGGACCCAATGAAGTTCATCAAGCTGATTTATTGTTTTTACCACATGACAACGGTTACAAATACGCGCTAACCGTAGTTGACGTTGCGAGTCGATACAAACAAGCAGAACCGCTAAAAACAAAGTCAGCTACTGAAGTAGCTTCTGCATTTGAAAAGATTTATCGAAAGGGTCCTCTGCGTTGGCCGAATCTGTTACAAGTTGATCCTGGCAAGGAATTTCAGGGTGCAGTGTTATCAGCCATGAAACATCATAATGTCACCATCAGACGAGGGCATACTGCGCTACATCGCGATCAGGCAATTGTTGAACGATTTAATCGGACTCTTGCTGAGCGGTTATTTGGATATCAATACGCGAAGGAGTTTATTCAGGATAAAAGATCCCGTGAATGGGTTAAGAGATTACCAGCTGTGATTACCGCGCTCAATAACGAGATTACTCGAACAATTAACATGAAACCTGTCAACGCGATTAAGAAAGCG
Source organism: Unio pictorum (assembly GCA_030141615.1). Lineage (NCBI taxonomy): Eukaryota > Metazoa > Mollusca > Bivalvia > Unionida > Unionidae > Unio > Unio pictorum. The sequence continues at coordinate 782,941 of JARLTB010000062.1, read as the reverse complement.
TCCATACCAAAAATGGAAATCCATGGAATTTCACAAAAAGATTTCAAAGAACCAATTCTTGGTAGTAATGTCACTGTGAGATATTTATACGAACCAGGAGAGCTTGAAGGTGGCAATGCTGATATTCTTTCTGTCTACGGTAAATTGGCGAGGATCTTTATCCGAATACTGCCAACGCATTATACAATTGCAACTCGCGCAGTGATTATTCTGTTGTTGTTTCAGCGTAATTATTAATTTAGCATCAATGTCAAATTCTCTATTATTTTTTTATCCTGTTGTTTATAACCGGAGAGTTTTTTTATTAATGATGCTAGCATCATCCATTGTAGTGTCATCATCGTCACTAATGATTTCATCATCGAAAACAACTCTTCGAAGTTGATTTAATCTCCTCACTCTGGATACTGCAAGATAGACTATATTCGACCATTCGATGCGATTATCTACCATCCAAACAATTGTATCCGATATAGTCAATCCCTGTGAAGAATGTATCGTCGCTGTGTATCCTAGCGTCCACGGGGATTTATTAGCACGCAATGCATCTTCAACGACGCTGATATCAACCAGCACAATATCATTTAACACGAGAATCTGCTTTTCACTCTTCCCTGGAATATCAACTTCAATATTCTGCTTTCGTGTATCCGAAGGCCTATAACACAACGGTACTGGAAGTGTTGCAAATTTTTCTTTATGCGTTTCAAATAACTTCATCTGAAGTGTGTCTCTGACTATTTTTCTACTTGCTACTATCAAATCATTTGGTCTCCACGTTTCCCAAAAATCATTCATGGGAGTTTCTGAAATTATTTCACGCGCTATTTCACATTGGATTTTATCCGGCTGTAATCTAATCAGTGCTTTGAACTCGCGTAATTGTTCATCAAGTGATCTATAATCAGTAGTAATTTCTTCATAGCAGTCTACAAAACCCTTTAGCCATTCATGTGGAGATGCACCGACAAATGGTGGTGGTTGGTCGTGATCACCGCACATGACGACTTTTGTGTTTTTGTTTAACAACCATTCGAGAAATGTTTGTAATACTCTCAACGATACCGTGCATATTTCATCCCAAATTATGATTTCAGGAATGAATTTATCGCCCATTCGATCAGGGGTCCATTCATCGCCTTTCCATCGAAAGAAACTGTGATAAGTACAGGCATTTACCCCTCGCTGTATCATCTCTCTGGCGAGTCTGTGAGTCGGTGTTGACACAATCATATTTGACCGACGATATAATTCAATTGCACGAGTTGTCTTTCCTGACCCACCACAACCGTTTAAATAAACTGTCTTGTATCTACATATTGGATCAGATACCGGTGGTGCATTAGAAAATTCTGATTGAATCTTATCACACTTTAAGTACTTTTCATCCATGGTAACATCTGCCGATTCACAATACTCATGTAGTTTTTCCTTTTTAAATCGCCAACGTCCCCACGCTTCCTCTGGATCTGTGAAATTAGCTACATCTGATATGTATTTCTCGTGGATATAAATAGAATCAGTGGCTACTCTAACTGCGGTATTAGGAAATCTATTTATCATCGAAAATAAATTGATAGAAGCATAAGCTAGCATAGAACTTCTCAAATGCGTATATTGTTTAATATATCCATCACAATAGGTAACAACCGTACCCAATTTCTCACCATTGGATAGAAAAGCGTCTTTACGATTTACAAGTTTTCCCTGTTTCGTTAAATCCGTTACAATAAAATCGTATTCAGCGATGTCTATGATCAACCGCGAGGAATATTTTGCATTGTCGTATCTTCCACCCTGGGTAAATTTACCGATTATTCTTCGTCCAAAATCTTTTGCTTGTTCTTTTTTAATTTCAAATAACTTCTTAGACCAATTCATGACTTCTTCCTCGCTGAAATCTGGAAACTGTTTTCGCTGTTCGCTAATTATACGATCTAGATCGGGTTGTGGTAGCCAAACTTCTTTCTGAGCTCGATAGCATATAATAGCTTCGGAAACAATCAACGATTGTAACATCTCACAATCAATCATATATCGTAGTAACACTATTGGCATCCAGGCCTTTTCAGATATATGTCTACCAAGCCAAACATAACTACACGGATGTAACCCTGTAGCGAGTTCAAATGATATCACACGAGCGAATCCGGTTAAATCAAAATCAGGTAATGGCCCATTAATCGCAACACGAGTCATTTCGTGCGTGGGGTGTCCAAATCGTTTAAAATATTCAGCGGCTTCTCCATATCCAAGAAAACTCCCTGGATAACACGCAGCTATATCAATTGAAATCATATCATCACGTGAGTATTTTGTATTCCACAGTCCTCCATGACTAAATTCGACGCAACTCAATTTAACATCCTCGAGAAAATCACTTCGTGTTGGACGCCATGAGTTTTTTTCTCTTGCGAAGTGAGCTACTACTGATGGAATAGTAAAACTATCCGTGAGTAGTTTTTCATGGAAACTCTCCGGTGAAAAATTATTAGCGATTTTTCTCATTCTGTTATCTAATTCTTCAACGCGATATAATTCACCATTTGGTCTTACAAATTGATCAAATCCTATTTCGGGATCTTCATCACTTCTAAGTAACCACACTGACACAGGATCATCTTTACACAACGCATGAATAGCATCGAATAATTTCTCATTATAAAAAACGTCTCCGACGAACTCCCCGACGAATTCCTCGGGGATATATCTCACGGTTCTATCTCGTCGAAATATTGTTACTGCAGGTGTGTCCACGCGTGTTCGTTATGATCAATAATTTGTATTGGAGCTCCATTTTTGTTATATTTCGGTTCGTATAAAACTTCTCCGGTTATCGTCATTACTGATATTGGGAATCTTAATGATGTTTCTAATTTAGCTATATCAGAAATCTTTGCACCGTGCTGTTTCACTGTCAGTTCCCATTCGGTTATTTTCCTACGTCGCAGATCAGTTAGTTTATTTCCTCGGGATGCATTTGTGAAGTGTTCCATTACCCGTGTTGCTACACAATTCAGTGAACTAGAATATTTCATAGGAGCTAGTTTTGCGATATCGGGTTTATCATTTAGCGGGTATATCCCATATACGATTGCTGTTACAGGATAAGATCTCTCGTAGTATGGTTTGTCGATTCCAGTTAGAATTCCTGGTTTGGAATCTCTACTCACAATGACAGTTTTTTATCCTTGAGGATTGTTTCAAATTTATCCTTGATAATCCATTTACCTTCGACTTCGATAATGAATTTTATTCTGAAAAAATACTTCTGTTGGGAATTGCTTTGTTTGAAATCCTTTGGATTTCCATCTTTAGATTTCCACCCCGTTGACTCGCCAAGGTGTGAAATGATCTCAGCTGCTCTTTCATCATTCATGGTAGCATCGATGTTAGGTACATTGACATCCTCGTGTATAATTCGAAATGTCGACCAACAGTATGCTGCACCGTCTCGGTAGAATTCATTAAAACACTCCTTGATTTTACTTAGTATAGTTCTGTCACCGATTAGACGTTTTGGTGTATCAGAGACTCTATCGAGATTGAATTTAGCATTTTTCCAAGGTTCGATTTTCTATAATCTCTTGAACTCTTCCATGTTATAATTAAAACAAGTATTTAAATAGAAAAATATAGTATAATGAATCACTGCAAGTGGCTTATGATTGGATCAACAACCCCGTGTAACAAATCATGCAGAAGCGAATTCTGTGGGCATCATTTACAAAGCGTTCGGCGAGGAAGTTTTGGTCCTCTCCCATGCCTCCAATGTGGGGCTGGGGTAAGGGGAAAATCACAATTATGTCTCAGTTGCGGCGGCAAACGATACAGGGAACTAAAACGCTATTATGACAAACGAATAAAAAATGCAGTCATTGACTCCAACGACCTTGATAAAATCAAGGACAAAATCATAAAAAACCCTCAAGACTACATTGATAGACTTATAATTAAAGCAAATAATAAATTAGACAAATAGTATTATTATACAAATGAGCCAAGATTTCAGACCTCACCCAGTGCTTGTTAATAATGAAGCATCCCGTGATGGTGTTATTAGAAATTGCAGACTAAAAGAACCGGTTGGGTATCTGAATAATATGGGGTATTTGATGTTTTCAGCTGGGAGGAAGAAGTATCTCTGTCACAGAGCCATCTATGAAGCATTTTACGGATTAATCGAAGACGGCCTTGTGATTGATCACATAAATGGCGTAAAGACTGATAATTGTCTTGTGAATCTTCAAGCCGTCTCACAAAGTCGGAATGCAAAATTAGGTGGAACTGGCAAACATGCAAAACGCCCTAGGGGGATCAAATCGTTTGATTTAGAAAATAATCAAGAGAGAAGCTTTCAGTCGATAAATGAAGCCAGTAGATACTTTGACATTTGCGGGACTTCAATACGATTTGTTGCAGAAAATATAATTAAAACTGCTCTGTCGAAAAAAATAGTCATAAAATAAAATTCGTATACACCTGAAACTATTCAAGGGAGATAAATCCCCATGGACAAATCCGCCGCAACTCACTAAGTTCCCTTGTATTATGACGTCAAAGGAATTTGTCGTCTGTTAACTAGGCGCGCACGTGACTGTACATAGTTTCGGTAGAATTTTATTTTTTAGCAATTTCTAAAACATTTTATTGTCGCTTGGCTACACTGAGTGCAGGATAAACCACGCGCGGAAAATAAAAGCAAATGCATCCTTCCGATTATCAAGAACCATATGTATACATCGCGAGTGGTTTCTATTCATTGAAGTAGGTGGGCGTGGTTAAAATTCCTGTATACAGCTCTTTGTGATCTAATCGATAATTTATTTGTCTAGTCACTGACGCAGGCATGCGTGACTGATAGTTACATTATATTTTAAACTGCTCCGATTTTATGTTTTCACTGTTTTCTGGATAGTTACAACAGTTAAATTATTATTCGTTTTCTTAAATACGATAGTAAAATTGTCTATTTTAAAAATCTCTTAATCAGATATATATATTAACAATCTCTATTTTATATGACGGCTCCGTGGTGTAATGGTAGCGTGTTTGTCTTGTAAACATAGCTATCAACTACTACGTGTTCGGTCCCCATAGCAGATACATTATTTGATGGCGAAACGGAAGATGATTTTTCTATTAATTGGGGGGGAGGGGCGGACCCCCTTAGCCAAACCAACATTGTAACTCATGCTATCGCATTCTCGGTAGCGTGGGTTGGTGTTTTTTCCAACTCATGCAACCATGAATTTAATTTCATGGGTTGCCATGTTGGTTTGGTTTACCACGCCCACACCACATAACATCCAATAAACATATACCTTCTGAGAGATCTAATTCAGCCTTTGCTGAGTTAGACCCCTCGCCGGAGATTATGTGTTTATCAAAGTAATTGGATGTAAAATAAATGGTATAAATTGATGCAAAAGCTCTACATTCACATGAGGAACCCCACAGGGTAGCACAGAATGGGCTACCGGCTAATAGAAACGGTGTTAGGGTCACAAAAGTCACAAAAGGGCATCCAAATGGATAGCCAAAAGAAAAAGGCATCTGGAATGGATAGCCAAAAGAAAAAGGCATCTGGAATGGATAGCCAAAAGAAAAGACCCTGAATGAATAACCGCTCATAATTGATATCATTTATTTTGCATTTTTTTTAATAATTAGAGATACAGTATACTATATTTATATAAAAATATAAATAATGGATATCAAAGATGTAAATGCTATAATTGCCGAAATCTCAAATTTAAAAAATAACGGGGTAGTATTATCTGAAGGTCTCGACTGTGACAAGATTACCTCGGAATATGAAGATATTGAGTATCAGTCTAGTAAGGGTCGTTATGTTTTACCTAAAATGTACAGACTCGTGAAAGGAATTCAAAAGTCCATCTATGCTTGTTTGTACGGTAACGATATTGATGTATTTATAACGCTATTTAGCTAAAGCTCGGCCAAGAGTATCAAAAACGAGCTGAAATTAGTTCTAAGGTTCGTGATCTTAAAAAAAATGTTAAACGAGGAAAAACCAGTATCTTAACCACGTGAGTGATAGACTTTCAGTAAATAATTTAAAAAATAAATTTTTTTTAGCGTTTTTTGTAACACTCACATGGGATTTTCTCCTGAAAGGATACTCAGCAGTTTGGGCCTGCTTATGCAGTTATGTGCGTACTGGATGATCTGGTAGTGGTAGCAAGTAATCACCGCGACGCCTCCATTTTCACGCAGTTGTTGTTGTTGCCGCGTCGTTAACAAAAATCGTTCATCGCCGTTCTCAGACATTACAATTTTGAAAACCCCAGCGATGTTATTTCTGAAACATTCGCGGATAGCGTCGTACATTTTAACCTTGTCCGAGATGGATACGTTCGCTTGATGGTACATTATTTAATAACTCATCTTTTAATTGTGATAGTTTCACATTTGAAAAATTAGTTCACAAACAATATATGGTAGGTGAATCGCTTACAACTAGATTAGCCCGAGAGCGGCTAGCAGCAATTAAAAAGTTTATACCGGTTCGAGACAGACTTCGTGAGAAACTTCAACAACGACAACAAGCGCAGACTGACTTTTCTGTGTCAAGTGAACAACTGTTCTCCCCGGTAACTAAGGCGACCAGCGATGTGAAAACAGCAACTGAACGAGCAATATTTGGGGATATTTCTGAGGAAGGCAAGCGACGAGAAGTGCCTGTTCTTGGTGTGCTTGAAAAAATTGCAGCAGAGACCGAACAAACAAAAAAGTCTTTAGAAACACTTCCAGTAGATATAGTAACTACTTCACGGCAACAACAAAAAAAAAGAGCGAGTACTAGAAGAACTAGGTGCTACTGCAAGAAAGCAAGAAGAGGAAGGAGACGTTACTATAGAAAAAATGTATTCACCGCAAAATATATTTACATACTATGCATACAGCATAATTAAAAATTTTAAAGATGACAATGATTTAATTAACTTTACCGTGCGGAATTTTTCACTCTATAAAAGAGAAATAGCTGTAAACAAAGGGTATAAAGAGTATATAAAAAACGACGAGAATTGGATAAAAAAAGTATACCTGGCAAACCGTGGTAGATTTAGAATCACAGAAGGTAACCGCAATGATTTTGAGAGTTTTAAAGACAAAGTATTGAGTAGAGTAGAGTATCCAACTGGATTTTTTGGTAAAGAGGAGTCAACTGGAGATGGATATTTAGGTAGCGTCATAGATGAAAACACTAGCGTTACTTGTCCTGGTAACATTCTCAGTGATATATCACGACTGGAGGTTCTCATCGGGGGGAAGCGAGCCGGAAACAACTCACCGGAAATAATTAATGAGGCCGCTGATATCTGTAGACGATTATTTGCCGGCGGTATCATGGACATTGATGTATATCGAGAACTCATTGCTGAATTAGTTGAAAATCACAAAGATACCCATGTTTATTACAGCGATTGATCACTAATTGAAAAATTACTAGTTTTATAACAAGATGATTATACACTACAACCATGATAACCCAACCCCCGTCTATGTAGTTAATTCACGGTTTCCAGTTTATAGAGCATATTACGGAGATGGTCTCGGTGATACCATTGCGGGGTTATTTAAAAGAATGGCCCCAAAAGTGGCGCCGTTAGCTAAACAATTATCAATGAAGGCCATTGATGTTATTCGTGATAAGGGTATTGGTGCTGTTGGAGATCTCGCCGGAAAAGCGTTTTCAGCTGCGAAGAATAAAATAACATCATTAGTGAGACGAAAAAAGAAACCGTTACCGTCTACAGCGGAAATGCCTGCAAGTGTTAGTAAAATTATAAATAACGCAGTAGATGAAAAATTAGCGCAATTGACTTCAACCTCTGACCAAAATAACATGATAGCAAACATGATAGCGGGGAGTGGCTTTAAAAAACCACGACGATGAAATCCTACGATTAGCAATGAAAATCTTTCGCGATGAAAATCGTTTACGATTTCACGATTTAGACTCTGATAAATAGAATAAAATGTTCAAAAGGTCACCTGATCCAGCGTTTGATATAGACGCCCCAGTTCGCAAGGATGATTCTGTACGCGATTATCAATATTACGCCTATCATGCAATAGACTCAAATAGTCGATCAAGAATTGAACTTCAAGTCCATGATACCAGTAAATACTTTTTGCCCTGTGAAGCATTTATCGAAGTAGAAGGAGAACTTGTAACAGCTGCTGATACTCCTGCTGTACCAGCACCGTATCCAGCTGGTACTCAAGTCGGGTTTGTCAATAATGGTATCATGGCGCTATTTGAGAGTGCTAGATATCTCATTGATGGAAAAGAAATTGAGTCCATAGATCGCGATGTTGATGCGGCTACAACAATAATCGGGTTAGCGAGATATTCTGATGATTATACAAGATCCGCGGGTCCTTCTATGATGTTTGCAAAAGATGTTACAAATACCGCTGGAAGAAATCCATTTGTTGTAAGACGACCAAAAAAACGTGATAATAGTGATGCTGATGTCGAGGATATGATTATAAACAAAGATGATAATTTCAATCTAGGAGCTGCAACACGTATTTCAATGTTGGGAGGAGGGCGTAAATCATTTTCATGCGCGATTCCACTGCATCACATATTTGGATTCTGTAGAAACGTCAGAAAAGTTATTTATGGAGCGAAGCATACAGTAGCACTGGTGCGAAAGAGTGATGATAATGACGCAATTTGGAGGATTCCAGCAGACAATGCAAATCCCAATGCTGATGCCGGTAAAGTCAATTTAACAAAAATATCATTGTGGATGCCAGTGTTGACTCCAGCAATTACCGCAGAAGAACGATTACTATCATTTATGGATCAAGGAGGAAAATCATTACTAAGTTGGCTAACCGTGAGTACAGATGTTAAACAATCAAATCTGAACGGGTTATTCACTTGGAACCTAGCATCAAAACAAGGCGTTTCTGCGCCACGTCATATATTCGTAGCGTTACAGGATAACACACGAGTTGGCAATCAACTCTCCAGCCATATGATATTTGATCAATTAGGTGTTAAAGACGTCTCACTGAGAATAAACGGCCAGCAGGAACCATCCGAGGATATACAACTTAATTACGGTGAAAATCATATTGCACGTGTGTATCATAGATTGTTGTCATTTATGGCACGTGATCAAAATGTTGATACCGGTCTACAAATATCACAATATGATTTTAAGAATCTATATCCAATCTATTACTTTTCATTGGAACATCTTGATTTAACAAGACAATCTGTTGTTGATATACATTTTAGAGCTAATGTGCTTCGTGGTGCTATTGCTAATTATAGAGCGGTTGCTGTCATTCTCAGTGATAAATCAATGCTACTCGAAGGTGTTGGTGGAAGAATGAGAGTGGTAGATGCGCCAGTAGAAAATCTATGATTGAAAATTCTATGAATTTTTCATTGAAATCGTAAACGATTTAGAATCAATCTGTTATTGTATAATGTCGTAAAGTAATATCAATGTGTCTTTGACACCCGGTCAATTAAAAAAACTACAATCCAAATCAGCTAAGCAATGTGGAACCACAATCACGTTGAAACCTAATCAAATGACTGGAGGGGCGAATAAATTATCGGCCTAAGAATACCAGGAACGGTTTATTAGTTGAAAGCCCAATTGTTGAGGAGTCTATGACTGAGGAACCTATGGTTCCCATGTCCAATTTTGATTTAATTGATGCTGCTAAAACACTAGCGATAAAAAACTTCAGAGGGGTTTTTATGAGAGATCAATTACCGAGAAAACCTAAACGCGTCGAAACCGGTATCATCAATCTTGATAACAGTAATGGATCGGGAACTCACTGGGTTGCATACGCGATTGATCCACGTGGGATTGTCTATTTCGATTCATATGTATTAGCTCCGCCAAGAGAGTTTATGCGGTATATAAATTCTTCGATGAAATTCAAAGAGTTTCCGATTTTTTATTCCACGCTGCCAACACAACAATTAAATGATCCACCGATATGCGGCCGTGAAGTATTAAATGTCCTCGCGGAGATTTCATCGTCACAGAAACCACCTCATCTGGTTGTAAATAAATACACGAGTGGGAAATTACAAGGTAATTTTAGAGAATCAATAAATTGAAAATACTAGAGTCTTTACAATAATGATTAATATTTGGGGACAATCTCTGTCAATGTCGGAACCCACCGCGAAAACATCTGCGGGTTCTATCGAGGATGTAAAAAAAAAATTGAAAATGAAATCGATGAGACGTTAAATTTAGCAAGTGTTGACCCGAACGAAATAGTTGTATTTCAAGACAAACAGGGTAAATTGAAAACCAGTGATGTGTCATTGGATGACATTTTGATACGGCAGCGCGATGCCACTGAAAACTCTATTGCGCTGTATTCCAACGGTGGACAACTTAAACCAGGCGCACTTGTGTCTACGATCACCGACGCGATTGCCACCCACGACAACACGATTGCCACCCACGACAACAAGTTTGCCGCCCACGACAACACGATTGCCGCCCACGGCCGTGGGCTGGATGATCATATACGAGGCTATAATAGTTTTCGCAAAAATGTCGTACATAAATTCTTTGGAACCCCGCTTGTGGTTGGCATGACTCTCGCTGAAATTAAAAACTATCTATCGCTATTCTTTTTTAACAAGGACGCGGGAAGGGTGATGAATGAAGATGAAATCAAGGCAAATTATCTCGATATTTACAATGATATTTCTAAAATAATAGAAAATCTTGAAAAGGTACAAAAACCCACCAACGACGTCATTGTTAAGTTTTTGGGAAACCCGCTTGTGGCTGGCATGACTCTCGCTGAAATTAGCGAGTTTATCGGCAAACATACTCACAATGCCCACGTCGCTAATAGTTTCTTTGGTGTCCCTGCAGCTACATCTTCAATGACTCTCAAAGATATTAATATGTTTATAGTGAGACAAGCAACACTTAATACCATCGTGGATAAATTTCTTGGGAGAACACCTGTGTCTGAAACCACATCGTTGACAGGTCCAACCCTCGCTGAAATTAAAAGCGCGTTTGACAAACAAAAATCCACCAGCGAAATTGTTAATAAGTTCTTTGAGGGTATTACACCCCAAAATATCACGGTGAAACTTTCTAATCTCAAAGCTTATTTAGAATTCCAGTCTGGATATGACAGTCTTTTGGCTACACTTTTTTTCAAGAGAGATGGGAAGATGATGACTTCCGCCGATATCAAGGGGACAAATTATCTCGAGATTTACAATGATATTCTTAAACTAAAAGAAGATTTTAAAAAGGTACAAAACCCCACCAACGATGTCGTCGATAAGTTTTTTGGTGTCCCGGCTACATCTACGATTACTCTCAAAGATATTTACAATGATATTCTTAAACTAAAAGAAAATTTTGAAAAGATAAAGATTCCGCATCCACGCATAAGCATTAAAAATGTCGTGTATACGGTCGATCATGGAACCATGGATTGGATAAAAAACGTTTATACTACATTGTCCGCCGGTCTCTGGAAGAGGGGCGAGGCTGGGGGGGATGATATCTACAGTCCAACGGGGATCGAAGGTATCTACAGGCTAACGTGGATCTCTATCAATCAATTTAATATGATCGCGGGCGGTAAAACCTACTTTGGTGGCACCGCGATGTTAATTATCAGGAGTAACGGTCAACACTTTAATGTCGTTGCGGTTGATAGCTCCACCATTAGATCAAAAATAACTTGGTGTTTAGAACTCGTAGATGATTTTTCAGGCTGAAGCTACCATACCTACGACATCCCAACCCATCTACCTACCTGGCCTGCCCTGACCCTTAGCGATGGCGAATAATTGAAAACACTAGAGGGTTTAAAATAACAATGACATCATTAACGGAGTCAACGAAATCAATTGAACCGATAATAACCCTGTTGACGGAGTCAGCGGTATCACAATCGCAGATGACGCCGTCATCGCAATATCGATTCAACACCGTGAAAGAGTTTTCCGCGAACTTGAAATCACTTTCTGAGCGTTATCGTGAAAAAATGAAAAAATACCGACGCAGCGTAGCAACCATCGACATCACCGTGTACTCGGTATCCGGTGTGATGGCCACCGCTGGGGTTATTATGTCGACGGTGACCATGATGGCTCCGATTGCAGTTCCAATTGCTATCTCCGCGGCAACAACAATTGCTGCAGTCGCCACCGCGATAACTAAAAAATTATCATCGTGTTCTCAGAAAAAACTCAGTGATTATACTCGGTACCGGGTGGTATTTGACGCGTACTCGAAATTATCCGAGTTGATCTCGCTGTCAATAGATAATTCGTTCATATCCGATGTTGAATTTTCCACGATGACCCAGTTGTATAACTCCGCGATGTTGAAATTGGAAATTGAAGACAGCGTTAACAATAATGTCACTACAATTCAACGAATTGCAACTGCTTCAACGAATCGCGGAGAATACCACTCCGATACGAACAAGCATGATATCAATAACATCAACAATCCCTAAATTTAGTGTGAACTTCCCTTCTCCGATTCCAGTGCGTGAGATCGCGCTGGCAAAATTACGAGTGTATCATAGCTGGCCTAATATCAGATCGGTTGCATTTGGCGGTCAGCAACCCAATAACGCACTGGTGTTCTCGTATAAGAATAAACCCGATGGCACTCCAGCGTGGGAAACTGTTTCGTTACCAACTGGGTCGTACCAAATTGAGCAAATCGATGCTGAAATTCAGCGTAGAATAAAATCAATCACTGGAAAAGAATCAAAAATAGCTATTAAACTTCATGAACCGACGCTCTCGTCGTCGATCGAAATAAGCACAGAGGGATACATTGTAGATATCTATAACAGCTCGTTAAGAACAGTGTTAGGATGGCCTGAAAAACAACCGGAGAAATCCACCGCCGACTTAACCACGGACGTAAAATCATATCATGAAATCAATCCCAGTTATCGAGATAATTTATCTGATATAAGAAAAGGAAGAATCGGCGATAGATTTATATTTACCAACAAAGACACATTGCAATGGGATTTTATCATTAAAAGAACAGCCGAGTCAGCTGTTACTATTTCATTTACGCTAACTGACATCTGTGGTTATTTTAATGAAATTAAACAATTATATGACACACAACTAGAACAACTACGGAAAACAAAATTGCAAAAACACGTTGAAATAATAAATCAACTTATATCTGACATGGAATATATCTATGAACTAATTATTCAAACAATAATTAATGACAACAGCGACAATAAACAACGATTCCTAACCGAGTACAATATCACAGAAGACAATCTGCGTAATTTCAAGTTTCCCAAATACAACGCTGATGAACTAGCAAGAATTGTTAAAACCGATATCAAGGCGCTACAAAAATCAGATTCAACTGTCCTCAGGTATAATAATGATCCAGATGGTGGCGGTAGGCATATTGCCCCGCATAATGTGAATATTTCAACGGTGATTGCGCTCAATTTAGTATGTGATGTAATTGAAGGAAGCTATCAAATTAATCTAGAGCAATCAAATCAAGCTCAGCAGGGATATATTCTTTATTCGTTTGCACCAACAGCTCCTCCAGGATACCTAATTATTGAAAACCCAATTAATCCTGTCTACATGCGATGCCATAATAATTCGTTAACGAGAATCAATTTCCGACTCACCGACCAGTCAAATAATTTAATTGATCTACAAGAGGAGGTGTTAGCGATTAGTTTGTTTGTGAAATCATAAATGATTTTCGTCCTAAAGACGAAATATTCGAGATCAAATATTCGGTTAAACTCGTAAAAAAATTATTAACCCATAGCAGCAGAGAGGGTGGATGACAACGACGCTGGCGTAGACGAGGAAGCGTTGGTTGTCGACGCTTTTTTTACGATTCGACGTTTTTTTTATGATTCGACGCTTTTTTACGATTTCGACGCTTTTACGCTCGTTGTAGGGTTCACCCTCTCTGCTGCTCAGGATCTTTTGGAACAAAGTGCTTTGATTCCAGTCAGTAAGTCTACACCAGACTCTGAAATTAAATTGAAGGAATTAGAATTAAAATTCAAGATGGAATTAGAGTTGAAGAAGCTGGAATTTCTGAAAGAGAGTGAATTAGAGTTTAAAAACCTGGAATTACAAAAAGAGCAGATGCGGATTGATAGAGAGAAAGAGGAGAAAGAAATGCAAATTGAATTACAAAAAGAGCAAATGCGGATTGATAAAGAGAGAGAGGAGAAAGAAAGACAATTACAATCTGAAAAAGAAGAAAAAGAGAGACAAGAGAGGGAGAAATAAAGACAATTACAATCGGAATTAGAGTTTAAGAAACTGGAATTTCAGGAAAGGGATAAAGAAAGACAATTACAATTTGAAAAAGAGGAGAAAGAAAGACAATTACAATATGAAATTAGAATGAAAGAAATGGAGCTGGCAAGTGGGAATCACCATCATACTTCAAATCAAAATTTTGATTTAGCAAGGAATATTAGATTAGTGCCCCCATTCAAAGAAAAAAAAGTAGATAAATATTTCATTCTTTTTGAAAAAGTTGCAGAAAATTTAAAGTGGCCAAGAGAGAATTGGACTCAGTTACTACAATGTGCAATTACTGGTAAGGCTAGTGAGATTTACACTTCACTGTCTGTTCAGCAAAGCAGTGATTATGATGTAGTTAAAGAATGCATTTTAAGAGGTTATGAGTTAGTTGCTGAAGCTTATAGGCAAAAATTTAGAAATTACAGAAAAGAAGCTGGACAAACTCATGTCGAATTTGCTAGACAAAAAGAGCAGTTGTTTGATAGATGGTGTTTAGCCAAGAAAGTCGAGCAAGATTATCAAAATCTCAAGCAAATTATATTAATTGAAGAGTTCAAAAACTGTGTCCATAATGATGTTAAAACTTATCTTGATGAGCATCAGATTGAAACCTTGGAAAATGCTGCTCGAGCTGCTGACGAATATTCTTTGACACATAAAGTTCTTTTTGTTAACAAGACTTCTACTCAACAATTTAATGGCAGAAAATAATTTCCTCCTAATTCAAGCCCTTCTAAAGCTCAAACTAACACAACTTTCAAAAATCAGACTTCAGAGAAGTTTGATTCTAGATCCTTGTCTCTTCCGACGTGTAACTTTTGCAAGAAAAAAGGACACGTTATTTCTGATTGCTACAAATTGAAAAATAGGCATCAGAATCAAGACAGACCAGTTCCAAATGCTCTTATTTCCAAGAGCTCAAGGTCACAGTCATGTATTGAAAGCAATACATTTGTTGGGTCTAATAAATCCCAGTGTGATTTTATTATGGAGAATTATGAACCATTCATATCGAAGGGTTCTATATCACTCTTGGGTGATTCAGCCAATCCCACCCCTATTAAACTTTTAAGGGACACAGGAGCCTCTCAGAGTCTTTTATTATCAGGTACTTTGCCTTTTTCTGAGAAGTCTTCTTCTCATGAAAGTGTTCTTATTCAGGGAGTAGAGTGCGGCGTTGTTAATGTTCCTCTCCATTGTGTAAATTTGTCATCAGACTTAGTATCAGGACCTGTGACAATCGGAACGGTCTCAGTTTTACCTGTTGAGGGGATAGATTTATTGCTAGGCAACGACTTAGCTGGGGACAAGGTTGTGGTTAATGCACTTGTAACTGACAAGCCTAATTTGGATCAGAAAGTTGATCCAATTGAAAAAGAAATCCCTGATATATGTCAAGCTTGTACAGTTACTAGAGCTATGGTAAAGAAAACTCTTGAGAATGAAGTTGAAAAGGGCAGTATTCCCTTTGTTGACACATGCATGGGTCAGGTTTATGTTATTGAGGCCAGTATTCCCTTATCTGACACCTGCGTGGGTCAGGCTTATGTTGAAAAAGCCAGTATTCCTTCAACTGACGCTTGTATAGGTCAGGTTTTTGATGAGGTCACTTTTACTCTTGATTTAGATCAATCAGAAGGTATTGATCATAGTGATCCTCTTTTAACAACTCATTCTCTTTATTCTAATCAGGGTGATGATTTTGAGAATGATGTTACAGAAGGCAGCATTCCTTCAACGGACCCTTGTATAGGTCAGGTTTTTGATGAGGTCACTTTTATTTTTGGTTTAGATCAATCAGAAGGTATTGATCACAGTGATCCTCTTTTAACAACTCATTCTCTTAATCAGGGTGATAAACGACAGTTACTTGTCGTCGAACAGGAAAAAGATCCTGAGATCTCCTGTTTGTTTCAAAGGGTCATAAATGAGACTGAAGTCACTGAAGTTCCTGTCTGTTATTTCATTATAAATGGAATTCTTATGAGAAAATGGAGACCTTCCGAGGTACCTGCTGGTGATGAGTGGTCAGTGAACTATCAAATAGTAGTTCCAGAACCTTACAGACAGGAAATATTTAATTTGGCCCATGAAACTCCTTTGGCTGGTCATTTAGGGATTAATAAAATGTATCACAAGATCTTGACTCATTTCTGTTGGCCAAAAATCAAAAGTGATGTTGCCAAATACTGTAGATCTTGTCATACTTGTCAAATGGTAGGAAAAACCAATCAGAAGATACCTAAGGCTCATCTGCAACCTATTCCTGCCTTTGACGAATCGTTTGGTAAAATTATGGTAGATTGTGTAGATCCCTTACCTAAGACCAAGTCAGGTAACCAATACCTGTTGACCATTATGTGTGCGTCAACAAGGTTTCCAGAGGCTATTCCGTTGAGGAATATAAAATTTAAAACTACAGTAAAAGCTTTGATAAAGTTTTTTACTCAGTATGGCCTTCCCAAATCTATTCAGTCTGATCAAGGTTCAAACTTCAAGTCTGGAATTTTCCAGCAAGTTATGAATGAATGCCCAATTCAGCAATTTAAGATAAAAATGAAACTATGGTTTGAAAGAACTACAAGAGAGAGAACTTTTGAGTCTGATATTGAAGTTGTGTTACTCTTGTTCATTCTTATTAGATATTATGGCCCGTACAAAGTTAAGAAGAAAATAAATTAGTTAAATTATAGTATTAGTGCTCCTGGGATCTAAATAAATTATAGGAGTACCAGTATAATGAAAGAGATAGCCATGTTAAATATGTAATTAATTTAGTGGTACCTGTCTCACATCGTGAAGGAATATCATCAGATTTTACTGACATTGGAGTGACAAATTGTTGGAATTCAGAAATTATGAAAAATCTAGGCCAGAAACTTTCACATTTGCAAGTACAAGGAAGAAATGAACTGAAAGTTATTATTATATGAGCACTTATGTCCAGATATTCTTACAAGGACAAACAAAATTTTCATGACGTTGAAATTGAAAATTCCAAACAGCATTCATGCAGGATGAGTCCACTCAAACAGGAAGTCTTAAAAAAAAAAGAAATTCAATATTTGCTGGAGAATGATTTTATCAAGCCCAGTTAAAGTGATTGGAGTTCACCATGCATACTTGTTTCAAAACCAAATAAAACTTTCCGTATGTGTACTGATTATAGGAAGGTGAACAGAGTGACAAAAACAGATTCATTCCCATTACCAAGAATTGACAATTGCATTGATAAAATTGGGAATGCCAGGTATGTCACCAAATTTTGACCTCCTGAAAGGATTTTGGAAGATTCCACTACGGAAAGAGCAAAGGAAATGTCAATATTGTGACTCCAAATGGACTCGACCAATATAAAAAAGTCCAATTCAACGTCTCATAAAAATGATCATCTCTAGTCTAGAAAATTGTGACGTCATCATCTACAACGACACCTGGAGAGAACATCTAGTAACAATTCGAAAATTCTTTGACAGACTCACTGATGCATGTCTGACTGTTAATTTATCTAAAAGTGAGTTCTGATCTGCTAGAGTGGTTTTCTTAGGATATTTTGTGGGACATGGACAAGGTAAAAGGTTGAGGCTATTTCTTGATAATATAATTGCAGACGTCTTTCCCGTGTATAATTCATTATATTGTGTAATTTATAACCTTAGATGTAAATTGGTTTGTGATAGAAAGAATGTTTTATCATATAAACCTTTCTTTACATTTTATGGGGAAAGGTGTTACGGCTATTGGATTTAAATTATTTTTTTTTTTAATTATTAAATCCAAATTTGTCATTTAGGGTTTAATATTCATTAAATGGGAAATTTTTCTGGAAAATTCAGGTTGACCTGGACTCTAATTGTAAACAGGCTGACCTTGGCTTGGTTACCTAATTATCTGACCTTGCTTTAGATTGATAAACAGGTCTTTAACACCATTGGTTAATTTCAAGGATAACTTTTATTTTTAGATATTGGGGATGGTTTTTCTTCTGGATCATTCTTTTAATACGTGACTTTTTGAAGGCAGTCTCTTTCTGTGACCTTCCATGAACCTCTATCAATTTCTAGAAAATCACGTGATCACTTGTTTACTTAAGAAAAACAGTTATATAGACTTGTTTGGGATAGAATAATTCAGTAGAATTTTGGGCTTAAAGATATTAGTTGTGTATTTTCTGTTTGAGTTTCATTTTAATCATCTTGTTCTTGACTTTGTGTCAATTCATTGAAGAAAGAGGATTTATTATCTATTTGGAGGAGAAAACATGTGCTCATAATTCATTTGGATGATTAAAAAACAAGAACTGCATCACGTGACATTGTCAGCCATTTTGGATTACATCGTCAAGATTCGACCCTGGAACTATTAGAACATTTATTTATCAGGACTCTTGAAATTCCATTAGTGGATTATTTTTGTGAATTCTGTATTGGAATAATGTTGGATTTGATTCTCTAAAACTGTAAGTTTATTTATTTTATGAAAATAATTGTATTTAATAAATTCATTGTTCAATTTATACAAGCTTGTTAGTTTTCACTCTTTCTGTGTTGCTGCTTTTTCGAGCCTAAGCACGTAACAATATATATATATGTATTGTCCAAAGAAAATATTACTAGCAGAATGGGATATTTATATCTGTCTTCGCATTTATAACAAACACATTCGACATCATTTTTAATTTTGATTCTTAATATCCCGAGGGACCCACTTACAGGTTTTGCTTCCAGGAAAACATTTCGAGATAAAAAAAAATATATTTGATACTTTCAATGCGCATATAAAGAGCGAAAGTATTATATCATGAAATTAATTTAACCGGTCCGCTGGCATAGTGGTTTGAGTGTCCGCCTCGGGTGCGGAAGGTTGCAGGTTTGAAACATGGCCAAGTCATACCAAACCTTATAAAAATGGTACTCACAGCTGCCTCGCTAGGCTCTCAGCATTAAGAGGTTAGTGTCAGGACTGGTCAACCTGGTGTCAGGATAATGTGACTGGATGGAACATCATGCTACATGTCTGCGGCATGATGCCATAGTGATGGACATCACTATAAACAGACAAACTGCAGACACCGTAGCGATATTACTGAAAAAGCTACGTTGTAAACCCTAATCACACACACATTTGATCATATGCACTAAAGAAATTATCTATGTAGTAAAGTTGCATATCTTAATCTTCCTGACCTTAAATCGGCTACAAAAGTGAATAGAAGGAGATATAAATGCAAGGATGCAGTATATCTCAAAATTGACACAGAAAAAATATTTGAATAGGATAGACTCAAGCAAACTATGTACTAACGTCTGAAATGTTAATGTGGCAACTGGCAGGTTTACCTATTGGCGTGCTTTTGTTTTCAAGAAACTGGACAAATTGATGGCTACTTTCAAACTGTATACATGCCACACTAGTGAAAAGCAAACCTGCAAAAACAGGAATGTGAGAAAACTTAAATGTTATTTACATCATTCACCCAAAAATGTAAAACAATGGTTTATCTTAGCATATTTGTAATAATAGTAGTTAGAGGAAGTATATTGATGTAGAGATTACTAGCTTGGTATTTGGGGTGCTCGAGTAATATAATTAATTGTTACAGAAAACCCACCCTGGCTCGTGTTTGTTAGAAATGGAAGTAGTGATAGAGAGATGCAAAGCCCCGAAACCCCAGTCAGCGATGCCGACAGTTAAATTACTAAGTACACAAAAGGTGAAATTCAAGCAAACAACAATATAATAACATTCGATAAGAGATATTCATTTCTCAAATGAAATTCAATATTTCAAACCCTATCACTCGTCTTTCAAACAACCAAGTGACGGCCTATTTCATCAACTGACATAGTGTGATAGATTTTCCTCCTCTCTTGTGTTCCTACGCATCTGTATTATGCTTTCTTTGGACAGGTTCTCCAGTTCTCTCCAGTCCATCAACTTCCTCCGTTCTCTACTTTTCTCATCTCCCAGAGACTCGAAACTAACTGTACTAGGGTATTTCCCTGTGTCTTCTACAACTTCACTGATCCTTTAAAGCTTCATGTCCGAAGCTCTTTGTACTTCTAAGAATAACAAAGATTCCCAGAAATTTAGAATGACGTCTGAGTAGCTTATAACATCCCGCAATATGGTTTAACGACTGCTGCGTTTAGGTTTCAAGATACTAGATTTAAGCTTGCGATTCTAAAAGTGGCCACTCCTTGCACAACTCAGAGTGGATGTCTATTCACTTATATTCTACATAATTAGCAAACATTGCACCTTACACCGAGAGTCTGTCAAGGATGGTTTTACGACCCCCACTTGATGTGTTCCTTTGAAGTCATAGCCGGCAATTAAACACTTACATGTGAATCGCGCGCTGCCAAATTAAGGTGCCAGTCACGAGTTCATATGACCATGTTACACATACTAGTTTTAACACTTCATTGTTCGCAAGGCTGACCTCGTAACATTTATGACGCAGAAATATTAGCTTCAGGGTCTAGCATATACATGTAATCTGGTTATTGTTTCTTACAACGTGACCATTGAATACCGTAAAATAGTATCCAGAGGTTGGTTATCCAAAATTCCTTTATCATAAGAATGGCTTCTGATATTAACTACATGTATATGTTTTCTAACTCTAAGTTTTAATCGAATGTAATAGCGACCAAATATTTAAGAAAATAAAATGTAGTCTAATTAGTTCCATTTAATCGACATAATGTTATTTTATCCGTTATTACAAACTCATGGCTAGATTAGACACTATCTGCTTCAAATATATGTAGGCCTGGATTGTCATAACTAGGAGCTTCAGTTAGCTGAGTGGTCTAAGGCGCTTAGGCGCTCTCCTTTGCAAATCAATCACACATCTCACCTCTGTCCCCGTGAATTCGAGTCTTGCCTATTAAGATAAGGGTATGTAAGAAACCCTGGCAGTAGCTTTCCGTGGTTCAGTAGATTCCCGGAATCTTCTATGGTTTTTCTTAAACTAAACTATACTGACAGGCATGCATAGTCTATTGTGTGCTAACAATACTGTTAAAACTCACAAGACGTTATCATTACTTAACGGAGAAAGAATAACGACGTATAGCCGAGGCTGGAGACTGGGTACAAAAATATTCTAAGTATGTGTATATTGACTCATTCATATGAACTTTGTAAGTGCCAGGTAATGATGACCAATGACCGAGGCTAAGGGAAGAAGTTCATTCGTATTCTATATGTATTCACTCCTATATTTGTAACTTTATGTGCACGGTAAAATATCGTTCTGTACTTAAAATAATATACGAACTAAGAAGTGACATAATTAAAAATTAAAACATGATCTTGTAACTTATCGTTACAATTTTACAATGATATCATTGGATGCAATACATTAGACTTATCCTTCAATAGTAATGACATTATTTGTAAGACGAGTTTATAAGGTAAAAGCAAAAGCCTATTTTTAGAATGATATAATGAAATACTCACTGGTTTCTAATTATATAATGATAAGTCTGAACAAAAGAAGATAATAATTCTTACAAACCTGTAATTTCAACGGCAATCATATATACAAAAACTATACTTCTACGTCCATCTGGGTCCATTTTGTTCTGCTCTGAAATACATAATCATGACTCAGAATATAAAGTAAGATAAACATATACATACTCGAAGATAAATAACTTCAAATAGAACATTAACATAAAAATCTTTCATACATTTTCAAATCAAAAGAGAAAGAACATATAGAATTCCAGAACTACCTTATCATACTTATCAGTTTACATTGGACATATTTCATACAAATTTAGTAATGAAATTTGTATTGTCGATTCCAAAACGTCGTTATTCAACGATATCTGATAGAACTATATAACTGACTAGATAATACAAGTATATCGTAGACAACAAATCAGACCATACAAGTATTTGAAACAGAAAAGATAGGAAAGTAAAATGAAATAGATTGCTAATAATATGTGGGAGAAATTCATAAATCTATAGGAAGATGAAACGAAGACACAGTTTAATACCCTGTTAGCAATAGAAGGGAATGATGAGATCAGAAGTTGATTTTTTAAATAAATGACATGTGAGGGAGATGTCTAAACTATTTAAGCAAACACATTACTATGTGATACATTGATTCTTCAAGTTCTATTGTTGTAAAGGCAATCAAATTTTGATCTCTTAAATTCTGAAAAATATAAAAACACTATGAGAACATTGCTTCCAGTACTCTATTTTTCTGGTAATGCCATTATGTTTCCTTACTACAACAGAAGCAAACATTAAAAATGCTCCCACTGTTAGGTTTAAGAATTAAACGTACACTTGAAAGATACGGGTATTTATTATAGACATTCCATCTACTAAGTACCCCTTCATGGTTATACTTAACAGTGCCTATATTGGAATCCCGCAATTGCTTGAGAATACTCGGTGCCAACATGTTATATTGTATGGTAATATGTGAAACACGTGTTATATAAATCATCTGAAGTAGCATTTATTGGATACTAAATTGAAGTTTGATGTCCACTAATGTTTGAAAATGGTTTCTTAATACAAATATAGCATTATTTGGTTTCATCCGAATCCATCACAATTTCTTTAGATCCACACTTTGTATTAGGGTTCACTTGACTCCGATGCTTATCATTTGAGAGAGAGAGAGAGAGAGAGAGAGAGAGAGAGAGAGAGAGAGAGAGAGAGAGAGAGAGAGAGAGAGAGAGAGAGAGCGAGATAAGGGTGTGTGTGTCTATGTGTGTGTGAGAGCGAGAACAAAAAACAATTTCTAGCGCGCACATCAAATATATGCTGCTCACGAGGCTGTTATTATCTTGACAACATTCTATCCCCAGCTTCTGCTTAATTAGAGACAACTCAATCGCCCAACCAAGCATTTGTCTGTATATTATTATTTAACTGAGTCCTTGGTTTATTATCTTGGAAATATAAGATATCAATACTTGAGTATTTGAGATATAAGTACTTAATTGTCGACATTCTATGGACCACCATCGTATTATTAGTATTGCATACTCACTAGACATACCAAGGATGTTTTAAGATCCAAAGCTTGGTAATCGTGAGGAAAGGAAATACCCGAGAAATGTGCCAACAAACTTTATACAAACCCAAGAAGGAAATATAGTGAAACACGAGATAGATGGACACACACACACACACACACACACACACACACACACACACACACATATATATATATATATATATAGAGAGAGAGAGAGAGATAGAGAGAGAGAGAGAGAGAGAGAGGGGGGGGGGGAAGAGAGAGATAGCCAGACAGACAGATTAATATATATAGATAGATAGAAGGACGGATGGATGAACGGACAAAAGGATATTGTGATTTGCACTATCCCAGAGCCACACAGTAGGGTATTATATGCTTCGGAGGGTGTCTAATTTCATAGTACATTCATATTTAATTGAAATATTGATTTACTTTAGAAAAATACATTATGTTTCGAACAACATCCTCAAGCAAGATTCTGTACAACTAAACCTCAGCAGAGTTTTAACTGGAATATATATTCATGTCCTCATGAACATAATGAACTATTGCATACAATAAGGATGAAATGACGATAATTGTCTATATATAGTACAAGTACTAAAACCGATATTTCAAAAGGAAATATCTAGATATAATGTTGAGATACTAGACAATGTTTCACAATGTGCTGAAACTTTCAACAAACTGCTTTTAGACATCTCTATATTTACAATAAAAAGTTGAGAGAAAAAAATTGCTGATCATGTGGTACAACACAAAGGTAATAATTTAATATAATCTTGAGAGTGGCAATTTTGAAATGTATGGCCACCTTTGTGTTTCAGGTATAGTAACCAAGAACACAGTAAAGACATTAAGAACTTTTCCTAAGTATAACCTGAGTATAATCGGATTGACACTCTAATGCTGCAAAGAAACTTCATTTCAAAGGCAGTAAATATTATATCGGTATCTGCGTGTGAATTATGAAACAAAGTCCCAACGTCTAAACATATCAGTGGTAACTCTACCTAATGCCAATGTAAAAATGGTATCTGAATACTGGAGATAATGTGCAATTCTTGTTCAATATAACACACATTTCTAAAGCCATTGATATAACTAGATTACATAGATCGATGTTATAAGACACTATATATTCAGTAATGTTTGAGAAATGTTTGGTTTTCATGTAATTGAGACAATAAGGATCTTAGATAAATGTACTTGATGTTTAGATGTAAGTTCGTAATCTAGCTGATATACAAATGACTTTCATCGTGAGTCTGATGTATTAAAACATCTAATGACACGATGCCTTAGAATTAAAATGAACCATTACAATAGAATAACACAATAAACGGTGCAATTATCAGTAATTTGGAAGACTTTTAGTATGGTGGTTTCATTTGTACATATTTAAATTGTTTACAAACGTCTCAAGTATTGCTTCATTATGTGATATATTCAAAAATAACATATCAAACAATACTGGAATCAATAGCGTGACGACTTTTTGGTCGCAAACTATGTAAACGAAATTAGCAAAACCAACATGGTTTGTAAAATTTGACAAGTAATGTAATTATCAAAGTTATAAATGAATATGTGAGAGGAACGTACAGTGCTATGAAGCGAATCTAAAACTATTCCTGACAAAGTTATATGAAAGCCGAAATGAAATGAAAGCTGCGTACAAAATGAAGAACCGAAAATGTATTGGTCCGCCACGAACCGAGACGTTGTCCAGAACTCTTTCTAATAATTTACAACAGTATCATAATAATAATATAGTCCAACAATATCACATTTTTTACCCACTGAACAGTTTAAAAACTGTAATTCTCATCGAATAATATAATCTAATTAAAGATGTACTGTAATTCATGTCACGTTGGAATTATCTAATTAAAGATGTACTGTACAATGTGCAACCATGAATAAAAGTTATATAAAATTGTGTACCGGACTATTACTAGATATAAATATACATGACAATAACAACAGCATCATAACTTGGTGTGCGCATGTATTGGAGGGTATATTTAGCAGAAGCAGAAGTCAAACTTTATCATTAACACGTTATTTGGTCCCTTACCAACCGATACAGATAATAATATATATATAAAAAAAAACATTTTATTTGTCGAGAGCAAGGTTTATATTTCCGAAGACTATTTTATAAAAGAATCATTTTACTTCACTTGGTCTATAGACTGTTTTTCTTTTTATCGAAACGAGTTTAAAGAATAATGCATACTTCAATGTCAATAACGAGTCAATAATACAATACAATACAATATGAAAGATATTTTTAACAGAAAAACGCAAACTCAATACGTTATAGGAAAATGCCTTGACATATTGAGAAGTGGAAGATGGTTGGCTTAATAGCCTTATTGGTACTTTGAATCATTCAATTATGTTGTAGGTTGCCAGACAAATCATTCAATGTATTAACAACTATTAGGATATCACCTATTTTTCATTTATGGGTGAAGCTGATTGGAATTGTTCTAACGCTTGCAGTTTCTTGTTATTCAATTCAATTCTGATATAATAATAAATCATATACCAGACCTCGAAATGCTATTGATTAATTAGACGTGGAGGGTTACATGTCAAGGACCAAATGTACACCACTTCCAGATTACGGAGAGTTCCAGCTGCAGAGAGCTCTTCGAGATAACTAACAAACTAATGTAAAGGAACAAATGTACACCGCTTCCAACTACCTTCTCTCTACTAGACCTTCTGGACCTATTTACAAATATCTTCCGTGACAAAGTACAAACCATTAGAGATTCGCTTGACTCGTCACCATACAGTCCTGATATAGAATTTCAGCGGCAACCTTTAGGAGCATTTGAACATGTAGGCTGCATATCTTGAACTGAGACGCATCTGCTCCATTCGCAAATATCGTTCAGTAGATACCACTAAAACACTTGTGTGTTCATTAGTACTTTCAAGACTGGACTATTGTAAATAAATTCTGTCTGCTTCGTCACATTATCTACTCCAGAAACTTCAAAAAGTTCAAATTGCAGCTGCTCGGATTATTTTTAGAGTACCTCGGTCAGAGCACACCTCACCACTGCCCTGTACTCCGCACGCACTGGCTATCCATTCGATCCAGAATCAAACACAAACTGTGTTGTCTCTGATATGCTTCAATGGCAGACTCCAGTCCAACATACCTATCCGGCCTCACCAGTGTGTATACACCAACGAGATACTTACGCTCCGCTTCTGACAATCGTAAACACATTGTTCCCACTATGAAAACGAAGTCATATTGACAACGTTGTGTGCATACCAGGGCTCAGCAATGTGGAACGAAATGCCCATTGAAATTAGACACAAAAATACAGTAGTTCCATTTAAGAATGCTCTTAAAACTCACCTATGTCGACTGCAGGAACAAACTTAGAAACCTAATAATGTTTTGTATCTTATGTTTTCAGCACGTTATTTTTTATTTCAAATTTTGTGGTTTTTGTTTGTTGTTTTTCTGTGGTATAGTCATATCATAGCGCTTAGAGCTTCTATAGATTATTCTATGCAAAGTTCTCATTATTATTATTATTGTTATTTTTCTCCTTCTTCTTCGTCTTCTTCATCTGATTATTATTATTATTATTATTATTATTATTATTATTATTATTATTATTATTATTATTTACGATTAATAGCCAATTTAGTTGTGACAATACTCTTTAATGAGTTGTAATTTGACTGTTATTATCAGTATGTTTTGTCTTTTATTATCATAACTCTCGCTTCTACTTTGAAAATATATTTTAAGACACGCTTGAATATATTCACTCTGTAATTTTTAATCAGCTTTAAGCATTCATATCATAATCCGGAAATTATTGTATGGCGTACTTATGAAAGATTTTCAACTTTAATCTCCATGGTTGTTCTTTACTACAAATGTATCAAAGTATATAGCGATAATAATTTATTACATAATGTAGAAAGGCTCTTTATAGCTAAAACAAAGTAATGGTTGTATGATTATAAAACACTATGAATGTACTGTAATTACTCTTGTATGGTATTTAAATATAGAATTGTGTTGTAAGTGGTTCTTTAATTTGGCTATCCATTACAACATTTCTTGAAAATAAGCCTGTTTGTATCACATTAGAGAATGGTATTGAGCTATTTTTATGTTATGATAAAAAATCTATTTTGGAAACAGAGATCCTTGAATTCATTACTTTAACACCTGTCAATAATGCAATAATTATATCACATATAACTTATATTATTTTACTTGGTCATGCCTTTGAGCTAATTGCGTCATAATGTGCTTCTGTCATAGTTTAGGTTTGACCTTGGTTCACTTCTTCCTCTTCCTCTTGCTTTTCCTTCTCTTGTTTGACTTTCTTAAAGTGTGTGAACATATACCACGCACATATCTTCCTGGATGTTTCTTCCTTGTAAAGCTACCGTTACATGAGATATATAAATATTAGAAATTTGTTATATTTTGTGGTTGAAACTTGTTCGCTTTTCTCTTTAGTTTTCATTTATTTCAAGCAAAATTCATACGGAATATAAATATGATTTAAAAACCAAAGACACAGGCAGCCAACATTATTTGAAAACTATTGAACTAAATCTTTTCTGATTTTGTTTCTTAGTTTAAATTCACTTTCATACATGTAATGCAACTAGCTCTCACTACAAAAGATGTAATCCTAACTTACATTAGAAAAATCCGGTAAAGTACCTAATGTTTGTCGTTGTCATGGTATCTTCTTTCACCTCTTAAATTCGCTCCAATTGGAAGAAATGCACTCTTAAAATATGTTACTCCCAATATTAATACACATCAAAACGACTTAATATTGTAAATGATCTCGCATTCGCAAATAGTTTGTATTTTCTGCCAAATGTTTATTGTCACTTTCTTGCAAATATATATCAGTTAAATAATTAGGTGTTTTATGTGGTATGTCCTATATTCTATATTAAGTTTTTATGTGTGTGTTGTATTCTTCTTAGTCACTGTTTTTTGTCTTAGCTTTGTTATCGTTGCGCTTCTTTAAAAAATCCAGATCTTTTGCAAGACGTTTATGGAATGGAATTTGATAATATATTTGACAAACTTGCTTACAATGAAGGTGATTATGAAGAACCAATAAAATGCTGCAACAATTTATGATACATGTCATAATAATGTGTTATAAACTCCCCAACAGACATCTACGAATGCCTTTTGTGAATGCAAGGGTACTAAATATGTCATCAATTGATAAAAATAAAAATAAACTAATCATGGTTAATTTAAAAATGAGGATGAATCATTGCCTTAAAAGGAAATAGCCAATATAATGATTGAAGTCGGTATTCCAGACACAAATGTATTGCATAACTATAGCTGCATAGGAAGGGAGAGTAAATGAAAAGCAAAATATGTATACATCAGTAGGCCGGCATGACAAGGAAACACACGAAATTTGCAAAGGAATTATAACGGTTACACATAAATTTGAGATGAAACAATACGTATAAATTAACCATTATAGTCAGCACGTGAAAACATGTAGTCTGTATAAAGTAGCTGACAAAACAGATTTATAAGTAACATGGCCAATTTATTATATATTTTTGGGCCCTGGGATGCAAATGAATGATGTCCATGAATTCGTTTTCATAGTCGGAATAATGAGCATACGATTTTCACAATATTAGCGTAAGTTTCGTGCTGGTTTGTACACATGGTCCTAGCCAGATAGGTTTGTTGGACTAGACTACATCCATAAAACGTAACACAGAGAACAAATTTGATGTTTGATTCTGGATCGAATTGATAGCCATTGTAGGATGCAGAGCAGCGGGGAGGTGTGTTCTGATTGTGGTACTCTAAGGATGATCGGAGTAGCGGTGTGGATCACATTTTGAAGTTTCTTGAGTAGATATTGAGAGGAACTAGACATATATGAGTTACAGAAGTCCAGTCGTGAATGTACTAATGAACACACAAGTGTTTTGGTAGAATCAGCTGAAAGATATTTGCGAATGGAGCTGATGCGTCTCAGCTCAAGATATGCAGCCTTGCAGATGTTCATGGCATGGTGGTGCAATGTGAGAGTACTGTCCAGACTAACACCTAGGTTTCGAACTGACTGCCTGAATTTAATGGTGGTGTTGCGAATGTTTATTATTTGAGGTTAAGGAGGCTCTGATTGAGAAAGTCTTTGTGTTGTGATCAAAATACGCTCTGTTTTATCATCATTTATTTCTAGCGTGTTACATCCATGCCATCCATGATTTCATATCAGAAATGCACTTCTCTACTCCTTGGATGGTAGCATAAACGTCAGTTGGGTGGCTATATTCGTGTATTTGGGTGTCGTTAGCTTACAATTGGTGAGACATTGGATGATTGTCTATGACACTTAAAAGCGGCTGAGTGTATATAATAGATTTCAGAACAGACTCCTGTGGAACACACACAACATAGATCAACTGAGCTGGAGTGTATTCCATTTGCAGATAAATTTTGTATCCTGTTGACTAAGTAGGACTTGAACCACAGTAAGGCTGTGAATGTCAAATACATGCTGGATACGGTGACGTATTATACCATGATATATTGTGTCAAATGCTGTTGACAAATCAAGACGGGTGAGGACTGTAATCTTTCCGCTATCCAAAGCATATTGTTAATAACTACGTTTTGAAGAGTTTGATTGTTTGTTTGATTAGGATGTTTAACGTAGCTTTAGCAATTTGTCAGTCATATCGCTACGATCTCTGTAGTGAGGCAGTTTATAGTGATGTCTAGCACTGTGGTATCATGCCGCTGACATGTACCATGATGTCCAACCCATTCACATTATCCTGGCACCAGGCCGACCAGTCCTAACACTAACCTCTTCATGCTGAGAGCCAAGCTAGGCAGCTTTTAGAACCAGTTTTGTAAGTATTTGGTATGACTCGGCCGAGGATCGAACCCACAACCCCCCGCTTCCGCGGCGTACGCTCTAACCACTAGGTCATTGGAGCGATGTTTAGAAGAGTAGTTTGAATATTGTGGCAAGGGCGATATGCAGACTGTACATTACTACAAAGACTGCTTGAATTCAGTTGAGATACAAGATGGTTTAGAACAACCTTTTCTAAGATTCTCTTAGTAGCAAATAAAGGTGGAGGGTTAGGACTGATACTTCCAGATTACATATAATGCAGATATGATCTGATGTATGTTCGTGGGATAAAAGGGTGGGCCGTAGAATATTATCATAATATCTATGAAGTCTCTAGTCTACAAAGTGATCATGTTTATAGATGGGTTGGCAAAATGCGTTTATTATTGACTGGTAATACAATTGTACTAATTTCTGTTTCAAATAGCTTATTCTTTGTAATTTTGTTAAAAGTGTGTATCTTGCATCAAAAACCAAACCAAGAGAAGCAGCAGAAATTGTAATTAATAGTATGCTATTTAAAACATATAATATTATTTCAGTTCGGACATCGATAATCGTAATCGTCATTGGTTTACTTGTTGTGTGGTTTAGCATGTTACAATGTTGTGCTGCTGCAGTTGATTGTCCTATCTTCCTGATGAAGCTAACTATTTTAAGTCTTCTTACTTACATAAATATTATTTAAGTTTAATTCTATCATGTTATTGCCTATTTGTTTTAGACCAATTGTTATAGACTATGTTATAACCACCATTAGAATCACTTAGTTTAACTTTTCATTCTCAAGTATACTGCTTAAACATGATAATAATGTTTTCATCGGAATTAAATTTTTTGTTCATCATCAACCTAGTTTTTGACGCAAATATGTTCTTTTTCAGTGTCTAGTGTATACTAAAACAGACTGAGTAAAACAAGTCGTATTTTAAATTTGCTCTAACATCCTTATCACATGAGTTCTGGCCCTCTGATTATATTTAGATATTCCTTCCGTTGTATTGGTTTTTACATCCGTCGTTATCTTTACATGTTTCCACTTTTTAAAACTATTTCGTACCCATAATTACATTGACTTCTATAAGCATATTTCAAAATGTCTACAGTAGAATCTCCAAAGAACTTATGTACAATTTTGTTTTGCTTTACGGAAGCCTGTAATAGACATAATTCGTAATTATTAGATACTAAACATAATTACTGGTGGGCTATCTCGCGATAAAACGTCGTAATTACGAAATAATAAACAATAATGTATCCTTACAAGATGAATACGATAAAAAATTATTTATATATCTTCAATCATAATGATGTGGAATGTTGCCAAGGTACTGTTTGTGTTTGATGTTTATACGTAATTTTAACTATTGTTCAGTCACATTAATACGATATATGCATTTTGGCAGTTTCTAGTGATAAATAGCACTCGAACATGATGGCGCAGCAATGTAGCATCATGTTCTATCCTGTTTATTATCCTTACGCCAGGCCGGCCAGGCCAAACACTACCCTCTTAACGCTGAGCGCCTAGCGAGGCAGAAGTTAGAACCATTTTGTAAGTCTTTTATATGACTCGACTGGGGTTCAAACACCCAACTTACCGCACCCGAGGTGGACGCACTAACCACTAGGCCAATGTATTATCACGGTATTACAATTCGTATTAGATAATATTAGATCTACATCATTTTTGTTGGCTTTGAAGCTTATTCATCAGTTAATGCTACTAAGCAGTTTGATAAATGCATCAGTATCTGAACGTAGAAGGGAAACCTATATATTTAAAATACTTATTCTTGCATATTTCAATATGATAAAGAGCAATACGATACTCCATATCCCATTACTGATAACCATACTGACCATCTGAATTGCATTTGACAAATTTCGTATCATACTTTACTCTGTATATGAATATTAAACCATCAATGCCAAATATTAATGCTAGATTGTACATAAAGAATTGTCTTCTATGTAGAGAAAATGTATCCTACTTTTCTGTGTTATTCTTTTACTAACGGCGATATAACAGTGGGTTGAGTGAAAACAATATGTCTACTCCATGTGATTTAAATGTATAATCCGTTATTTATTTACGTAATAAAAACCTTTCATTGTTATACTCACGAATTAAACAACGGTGTATTGCGTCTCAAATTAGTGTTGATGTTTGATACTTTTTAGTTCAATGTTTTCTATTTGTTTTTAAAAGTTAGACCGTTTAGATTTAAAAATATAAATTTGCTGGTTACAGGTTGATTGCTGCTTCTCTCGCCACTTTTTCTGTTTATTTAATGACTTACGTAGTGTTACGTGAATCTGATTTGTTACATATTTGTTTTAATTTAATATTGTTTGTCAGTTTTAAATTCTTTTATAGTTGAATTACATGATATTGCAAGGTAGATGTATTCACTGGAGATGTTTTACAGAAAATCGATTGACCTTAATATTCGTTGGTAACCAAATAATGGTGACCTAGATCCTCACATTGATTCAAATTTAAAATGATTGGTTGTTGTCAAGGTCAAGATGGGATTTGTGAAGAAGTGAACAAGTTTTTGTACATGGTATGGGAATGATTGGTTATCGTCAGGGTCATGCTAAGAATACGGGAGTTAAACGATCACGTGACTCCATCTCCTCCCCCCCCCCCCTTTCGTGATTTTGCAGTTTCTGGCCTTTTTCGAAACTGCGTATTAGAATACGATATAATCTTTGCTTTTTGCAAAATTAGTTTTTGGGTTTATACAAATGACATTAAATCATGTTCGTTTCTTGTAGCCAAGTTATTGAATTGAAGTTAACTTTCATTCAGTTGAATTGGATTTCAAAGGAATGCTTCGTATATCTGGAAATATTTGATTTGCTCATATGTAATTCGTGAACAAAGTCAGTTTATCAAAATATTATTTTGATTTCCAACACTGGATTGTTAAATATTTGTGTTTGTACATGGAACTATAGATAAACACAAACCAAACTTAACCAACCGTCATCGTCTATCATCTTGGATTTTCCAACATAACTCGAACTTTTTGAGCTATTAGAACATTTCATTACTAGGACGTTTGTAATTAAATTCGTGGATCATTCTTGAATTAATTCTGGATTTGATTCTTATAAATGTACGATCTTTTTCCAGTTTTACGAGATGTATCCAGATGAATAAATAATTTGTTAAATTGTACAATGTTTGTTGTTTTCATTTTGTCTGTGTACCGTTTAGCAGAGCCTAAACACATAGCATTATACAGGTTGGAGCTTACTGTATATTAGATGAATTAAGTTCTCAGAACTGAAAAAAAGACAGCGAGCTAACATTTTACCTAATGACCTCACAATTGTAGAATATATGTCAGAGTCTAATTCTTTGATTGCTCTATTTACTCTTTTAATTTAATGAGTCGTGTATCAATAGAGTCATATTGGTTTATGTACTCTTTTTAAAAATCTTGCCAAATAAGGGCGTGGTCTAGGATTTATTGGTTAAATGATGTATAGTAGCGGCTTTCAATTTACGAAATATTTATTCATGTGCTACTTTGGGGTTTGAGCAAGAGCGTGGGGACCTTTGAAATATTTAATATGTACTACTTATGCTCGAGTAATAAATGAAACAACATATATTACCTACATGTCGGTATAAAGCAATTTTATCCATCCGTGGTGTATTGATACCCACATATAAATATCTTTTCGATATTTGGTAATATTTCAACAGTAGTCTATCGTTTCTATATTAGCTGAATTTGCAACGAAATTGTTTAAAGTGATTATACATTAATGTTGTAATAAAAGTATAGCAGTATTGGATATGCAATGAATGAATGCCTCCATATCATTTTCCCTAACCCACCACCACATATCTCTCTCTCTGTCATTATGTATGTCTGTCTGTCTGTCTGTCTGTCTCTCTGTCTGTCTATCTCTCTGTCTGTCTGTCTGTCTCTCTCTCTCTCTCTCTCTCTCTCTCTCTCTCTCTCTCTCTCTCTCTCTCTCTCTCTCTCTCAGAGAGCCAATTACCTTGATTATATTCCGTTTTTACAGCAACTTGTAAACATCCATGAAATATATAAGCCCATGCTTACCTTGACTATTGTAAACAATAGTTGTATGCGTCTTTGTAGATGTACGTTCGGTTCTCCGTCACTGGATTTATTCACACAAAAAATAAGAAGACATCCGCCATATTGTGCTTTTCTGACTATTGGCAGCAACTGACGTATTATATCACTGCACCTCAAAGCTATCGATCTCATTGATGTAGAAGATACCGTCCATATTCAACTGTACGTTCAGGCCAATACGTTCAAGGAAGTGTCATTCACTTGGGTCAAATATATATAGTTTGGAATGACCACAGTGTTCTTACAGATAAGTGAAGTAGACCCAGTAATGTTTACCATTCCCCGTCACCTCATGCCACACAGGACTAATTCTTTTTTGTACACAGATTTCTCCTTCCAATATGCAAGTATGTATGGTGGTATACGACCAGCTAGTTTCTTATCGCAATAGGTTGTTTAACTTGTACTATCGCTCGTTTGTAAACACTTGAGACCGTTTGTCCAAGAGCACATACAACGTGGTGAATGCACTTCGTTCCCTGTGGTAAATATTACTTTGATAGTTGAATAGAACTCGCCTTTACTAAGTATTAATGTCACTGTAAACGTTGCTCTCCGTAAACATTAAATATAAACTCTATAAGCTGGTCGCATGAAAGATAACGATACAAAATGTTGTTTACGTCCAATTAATCTGTGGAATTACCCGTGGATTGAATTCCTCGCCCTAACTAGTTGGTTTCCGTGCACCCTGAGGCATTTCCTTATATCCAGGGCTACGACTGCGCGAGTGATCTAATGCCCTCGCCTTTAGAAACCACTCCAAAGCCACACCTGTCCGCGTTTGTCGAGTCTTGGTTTGACCAAGATGGGTATGTAAGAAGGTTTGCAAGAGGCTTCATTTGGGTCGCTGGTTCTTGCTAGCTTTTTGTAAGCCCTTCACCTACCAAACATACTGACCTCGATCTAAAGTCTATCATAAGTAAAAAGACCGTTGTTCATGAAAGTAAAAATCGAATTCTTCCATTAATTTTGTAAGCATATAATCGAGTACAATGGAGCTCTGGTATGATAGGCGATGGATGCCATTACCTGTGACTTAGTATTGCTGCCCGCTTGGGACGAATAATACGTCTTGAATTATATATATATATATATATATATATATATATATATATATATATATATATATATATATATATATATATATATATATATATATATATATATATATATATATATATATAAACAGACAGTTTGAGAATGTCACAGGTATGGTGCGAGAGTAGGAATTTAAATCCAATAAGTTTAAAATTAGTAATATTGTTAATTGCCTGTCAGATCTTCTTCCCCGTTTTTCCCGTCCCATAAAGTAACGTAAATTGATGCAGCAATAATAAGGTGTAAAAGTGCATCTTGATTTCCATATGTCAGTACAAACAGAATTTCCTATATGGAGTGTTTCGTGCGTGCTTTATGTCTAACGCTACCATTTCCATTCCATAATGTTACCTAAAATCAGTAATTAACATTAACCTAGACACAAGGTCGCGTTATAATACATTGTATAATAATTGATATCTTCTTCTGACGAAAAGGATATGTTGAAAATATATCAGTATGCAATGCATACTAGTTCTTTATCCTATTGGTGGCACCGTGTAATTATCGGTTTAAAACAGATGACTCATATTTTTAATTTTCATTTTATTATATGCTGTAAAGAGTATCATTGGGAAATATGAGCAATGAGTGGCCATTGAAATGATTTATTACTCCTTCAATCCGTAAAACAGGAAACTTCTCAGGTAGTTCAATCTATATAGGACGAAAGTAAACGTTGCTACACACGCACGAGACTTATTGTCACTGGGGGAATTTTGCAAAATTTTTTCAATGATATTCCCATTAAGTACTTCCTTTGACACCTATTTTCATTTACTTGACGTGTGTATAAAACTTTTGCCGAAATCACTCAAAAAATGGAAATTAAATGAAACAAATTTTTCAGTTCCTTCACGAGAAAGACGTCTTCACCGTTTTACAAAGTATTGGCAAGACACCAAATTAAGAATCAATCGTCTTATATCAAGTGTGTTTGACGATTTAAAAAAAAATTCATTAAAAAAGTAATATATTCTACTCACGTTTCATTATATAGTTTAAATCCATTAGATATGGAATCCATTATTTACCATCCTCAAATACAGCATGACTTGATATGATTTTGATTATTGACGTAGCTTTAACAATTTTTCAATCATATCGCTACGATGTCTGCAGTGTGGCAGTTTATAGTGATGTCTAGCACTGGGGCATCATGCCGCAGACATGTACCATGATGTCCCACCCAGTCACATTATCCTGACAATAGGCCGACCAGTACTGACACTAACCTCTTAACGTTGAGCGCCAAACGATACAGATGTAAGTACCATTTTTGTATGTCTTAGGTATGACACTGTCGGGGATCGAACGCACAACATCCCGGTTCTGAGGTGGACGCTCTAACTACTAGACCACCGGAGCGGTGGTAATGAAAGTAGTATGGAAACATTTTTGTTTCCAGATATAGAAGATAGATGAACACTGTTGGAATCATCCGTACCTTGTTTCTTTGTCAGCGGCATTACCTGGTTTTTAACTTCAATTGAAACGTTCATTTTGTTATTAGCTGATCATGCCAAAGTACTAATTCTTAGATAAATTAGCATCTTCTTTGCTATTTTGATAAAAAAAATTTATATACTTTGAATAAATATATCAAAGTGAAGCAGCCAAAAACAGTAAATAGTATTAACATATTTAAAAAGAGTACTCCAGTACATACTTATAACATTACACGTTTCTTTACTTTTGTTGTGATCTAGGCATTTTAAATCATGAAGTGGTGTCGTTGTTGGTCCTATATTCATGAACACAAGAAACTATACATCTTCATTTGTCTTTTATAATTAATATTGTATGTGTGTGTCCATATAAAATAAATACATAATGAATATAATCCATTTTAGAATAACATCGCAGCACTAAAAATAGAAATGGAATCCAGGATTTTTTTAATATACCGTGGTTATACGTATCACGCTATATCGCACTTTTAGTAGGGATCAACATTTTATTGTTCTGGTGCAGGGCCCGATACGTTTTGTTCAATTTCTATACGTCAACATTTGGAAACATGTTGCTCGTATTAATAGAAAAATAACACATACATTTATGACCATAATATTATTTGCAAAACACATATTAGTTAGCTAAAAACATGAAACTAAAGTATTTCAGGTAAAAAAATATCAAAGACCCCACCACCTTCAAAAAACATGCTCAACACCTTAATCTATCTCAATTTGCAATGAGCATGTTAATTGTTAACAACATGCAAACTAAAAGCTGTAATTAATGTGCTACAATTAGGCTTGCACTATAGCTGGCGCCGCTAAACTTATCATGTTAGAATTCGCTTGCCTATTGATAAACCAAGAGAGAGAGAGAGAGAGAGAGAGAGAGAGAGAGAGAGAGAGAGAGAGAGAGAGAGAGAGAGAGAGAGAGAGAGAGAGAGAGTTAACATTAAACACAATTACTCAACTTAACAAAACATATTTTGTGGACGAGAAAATTACGTAACGGTCCAACAGAAAACACGTGCGCTCTTGAAAATTATAGGATGATTCGCAGCTTCGCAAAGGAATACCAAGTCTTAGCACATTCACATACGCTAGTAAAAAAGTTAATCATGACGTGAGTATTATGTGCGTATGTGCGTGTGTGTGTGTGTGTGGTAGAAATATGTCGAGGTCGTGAGGCAGAGACGTATATTCCTACCTAGTCACAATCATATGTTCGAAATCGGAACAAAATAATTATGTGGCTTTTTATCTATTACATATCCCGTATTAGACCACACATTCGTTTCACTTTTTATAACGTGTGCTTTCAAAAATATGAATTAGTCGTTTTGCATCTTTTTAAAGATGTTTTCCAAACCTCTGAAACAATTATTATGACGTACATAACCGGGGCTTTGCCTAATTATATGCTGCACAATTTCTGCTTTGGTCTGTCTGCAATGTCGAGACAGTAAATTAACATTAGTTTTCAATTTAAAAAACATTATAATGGTATACTAATGAATTTAAAATGCATTTGTATGTAAATGTTGTTTTACTTACTTCTCTGACTAAACAATTGTGTGTGTGTGTGTGTGTGTGTGTGTGTGTGTGTGTGTGTGTGTGTTAGGTTAGCTAACACTGGTCAGGAACATTTTTTTTTTCTTCTTGACTTATCGAAAGCGCCTGTGATTAAGCATTATTTATGTTTCTTAAATTTCCCTGTAGCGTCAGAATAAAAAAAGTTTTAGTGATAAAGGTAAGGTACATTTCATGTACACATACTACCTATTTGTATACTCAGGGCGCTAACGTATCGAACTGAAAGCATAGAAAGTCCGTTTGTGTCTGTTATATCTTGTTTTAAAAGGAGAAAAAAAACTTGATATCTGATAAGAGGACAATGGTTGACCATGGATATCGTCGATCAATCATTGGTTTATATATTAACTTCGATTTGATTTTCTCAGTCTATGGCTGAAAGAGGACTATAGATTTGTAGCCTTAAACTTGCCGCTAAAACTATCTGAAATCAATATATATATATATATATATATATATATATATATATATATATATATATATATATATATATATATATATATATATATATATATATTCTGATTTCTATAGATCAAACTATTTACAATAAAGAGAAACATAGAGGAGGCCAATTCGACGTAACATTCTCTCTCTCTCTCTCTCTCTCTCTCTCTCTCTCTCTCTCTCTCTCTCGCTCGCTCGCTCGCTCGCTCGCTCTCGTGGTGTAGATATTGTCAGAAACCTCATGAACTAAATAACCTCCTGTCTTAAATATCTTCATCTGTTATAGCATGTTTTGAACAAACTTAAAAGAATCTTTAATTCTTTGCATATTAGCAGCACTATTTTGTAAATGTCTCTGTGCAGATATGTTTCAACACAAGACTTCCATCCCCATCGTTTCCGAAAATTGCCATTAACTTTCTTATATTACAATGAAGATCGTAACTATCGATCTCACTGACTTATACAATATATCGTCATGGTTCACATGTACGTTTCAAGGAAGTACCATTCTCTTGGGTACAATGTTTATTCTTTTGAACGATTATGTCTATTGTGTTCAGGCAACAGGTGATGTAGGCCAAACAATGTTTACATTCACTTGCCAACTCATGCTACATGAGGTTTGTTCAAAGTTGTTTGCAGATGCAAGTAGGTATGGTAGACGATAATAAGCTATGTGCTTATGGCGATGGCGATGTCTTGTTTAACTTATACTATCGCTCATTTGTCAATAATCAAGGCCGCTTGTCAATGAGAACATACAGGTTGATTGTATGCACTGCGTTGTCTGTTGTGAATTTTGTTGTACGAGTAGTAGAGAGGGTGAACCCTAAAACATCTATTGGCGTCTATTTGTTAAACTTAAAACTTCCTACGAAACTGAAAGAACAAAAAAAATAACGTCGTAAAAAGAGAAAAGAACCAAAGTTTCTATCTAACCAAGAGTATCTCTCCGGGATGTATTCACTCCAAAGGATTCTGTCGTTGGTTTTGACATTATACTTTATTTTTCTAATATAAAAATTCTGTAGTACTTATATAAATAAAGCTAAAAAATAATTAAAGATGTATTAATAAAATAATTAGTATATGATCAACCCAAATAAGTGTCAGTGGTTGAAGCAAGGAAGCACTAAGAAATCTAATAAATCATGCTACCGAGAATACTGCGGTCTTCATGCGTATATTATACGGAAAAAGTAATATAGTGGTAATATTCCTTGTCTTGGCTGTGGTATTGGCATTTATGGAAAAATACAAGTATGCGAAGGTTGTGAAGGAAAAAGATATCAAGCTAATTTAGCTTATTATGAAAAGCGTAAAGTAAAAAACGCCGTAAGAGATAAACCACCTACAATCGCAGAGTACCTCAAGCATGTCACTCACTCGATATAACATTAATCCTTATGATTTTATCATGCGGGCTAATCAATAATGATATATGTCGACATATATCATATGCTTTCGAGGATAAATTTGTATCTTGCGTGATAGTAACAACAGGCATACAGAAATTGTGTTTTTGAGCTTCCTCAGAACTGAATAATATTCCATATGCAACCCCTATCCTAATTACTGTTCTTACTTCCAACAGTTGTGGAATTATTCGTTTAAAAATATTTAATAGATCTAAGAAAATAATGTGATCAAAGTTTCTTCTTCAAGATGGATAAAATACAAATTGAGTAAACCATATATGTAAGCCTAATCAGAAATGAATACCGGACGAAGTGCGTAATTAATACCGTATATATCTGTTTTGATGTTTTTGATTAGTATTACCCGCTTAGCAAACTCAACTACTTCAGCATGCGTCCGAAGATAGACCTCTATTTCAACCATTGTGAGATCCTCAAATTCATCCACAAGTGGCCTAATCTCTATGGCCGAATTCGGTTCCTTCCAACAAGTTTATCGTATTTATTATATCAGTCGTGCGCTTTTTTATATATGTTTATATTTCTCTAATATGTAATATAATAAAGCAGGTGGTATCTTCAATGCTAGTATATACAAATACATTTGATGCATATTCGAAGTCGCACCCTCACTGCTGCTACGAATTAAATCATATTATATATCAATAATAGTTGGAGAATCATTACATACCAGTTTGGCACGAGACAGATTAGAGGCGATTAAGAAATGAATACCCATCCGTGATTTTGTCATATAAATATAACAAGAAAGAAAATAATCTCAAGATGATTTTGCAGAAGGTTCTCAACAATTGTTTAAACCTATAATAATAATGAGGACTTTGTATAGCGCCTAATCTTACGAAGCTCTAAGCGCTTTAGACCATCAATAATGATATGACTGCACTACAGAACAACAGATGACAAAACAATGAAATTGGAATTCATAAAAACATGCTGAAAACATATAAGATACAAAACATGATTAGGTCGCTGAGCTTGTTCCTGCAGTCGAAACAGGTGAATTTTAAGAGCACTCTTAAAAGTGATCACTGTGTCTTTGTGTCGTTTCACGTCTCCGGGCCCTGGTATGCAAACGAACGCTGTCCATATGACTTTGTTTTCACCTTGGGAACAATGAGTATACTATTATCAGAAGAAGAGCGTAAGGATCTAGCTGGTGTATACACATGGGTGAGGCTGGATAGGTATGTTGGACTTAGTCTGTCAGTGAAACGTAGCACAGAGAACAAATTTTGTGTTTGATTCTGTATCGAATTGATAGCCAATGTAGGGTACAGAGCAGTGGTGAGGTGTGCTCTGATCGAGGTATTTTAAAGATGATCCGTGAAGAAGCTGTGTTTTGAACTTTTTGAAGTTTCTGGAGTAAATATTGTGACGAACCAGACAGAATTGAGTTACAATAGTCCAGTCTTGAAAGTACTAATGAACACACAAGTGTTTTAGTGGCATCAACTGAAAGATATTTACGAATGGAACTGATGCATCTCAATTCAAGATATGCAGCCTTGCATATGTTCATGACATCTTGGTGCAATGTGAGAGTAACGCCTAGGTTACGTACTGACTGTGAGAATTTAATGTTGGTGTTGCTGATATTTATTGTCTGAGGTAAAGGATGTGAATGAGAAAGTCTTTGTGTTGTGATCAGAATAGCCTCAGTTTTATCATCATTCATCTGCAGCTTGTTACATGTCATCCATGATTTCACATCCGAAATGCACTTCTCTACTCCATGGATGGTAGCATCAACTTCATTTGGGTGTCATCAGCATACAATTGGTGCGACACTGGGTGATGAACTATGACACTTGAGAGCGGTTGAGTATACAGAATAAAGAGAACAGGTCCAAGAACAGATCCCTATGGAACACCACAACATACGTCAACTGGGCTGGAGTGTATTCCATTTGCAGATGTAATTTGTGTCCTGTTAAATAAGTAGGACTAAAACCACTGTAAGGCTATATTCTGAATGCCAAATACATGCTGGAGACAGTGAAGTAATATATCATGGTCTATTGTGTCAAATGCTGCAGATAAGTCACTTTCAGAAGAGTAGTTTCCGTGCTGTGGCAAGGGCGATATGGAGACTGTACATTGCTAAAAAGACTGTTTGAATTCAAATGAGATACAAGTTGAGTTAGAACAACCTTTTCTAAGATTTTTCATATGAATGGGAGATTAGAAACTGGGCGGTAGTTCTTTAAATCGTTATGGTCCAGTGTTGGTTTCCTCAGCAGTGGCTTTACGATGGCAGTTTTGAAAAATGATGGGAATTCCCCTGATGAGAGAGATAT
Organism: Unio pictorum; assembly: GCA_030141615.1. Taxonomy (NCBI): domain Eukaryota; kingdom Metazoa; phylum Mollusca; class Bivalvia; order Unionida; family Unionidae; genus Unio; species Unio pictorum. The sequence continues at coordinate 740,182 of JARLTB010000062.1, read as the reverse complement.
ATTAATAACATCAGTTAGTGAAGGCAATATTGGGTCTAAGCACTCAAGTAGCAGTGATGTCGGAATTAGATCATGTTCACAAGACTTTGGTGCACTTTTCGTCACGATTGTCCTTATTAAATCAATAGATACAGGTTCAAATGCTCCTAACGGTTGTCGCTGAAATTCTGCATTATAACTGTATGGTGACGAATCAGTTGAAATAGTGCTGTCAAGCGAATCTCTAATGGTTTGTACTTTGTCATCAAAGAAATTTGTAAATTGGTCTGGTAGGTCTAGTGGAGAGAAGGTTGTTGGAAGTGGTGTACATTTGTTCCTTGACATTAGTTTGTTAGTTATCTTGAAGAGTTCTTTGCAGCTGGAACTCTTCGTGATCTTAGTACTGTCGTGGGATGATTTGGCTAAATGGACTATGTTTGTGACGTTCTTTTTAGCGGCTTCGTAGATTTGTTTATGAATAGTGAGTCTGGTGGAAAGCCAAAGCCTCGAATTAAACTATATTATATATCAATAATAGTTGGAGAATCATTAAATACCAGTTTGGCACGAGACAGTCTAGAAGCGATTAAGAATTGTATACCCATCCGTGATTCTGTCAGACAAATATTACAAGAAAGACAATAATCTCAAGCTGACTTTGCAGAAGAAGAACCTATTACTGCAACTACTAAAGAAGTTGTATATGGAAAGGAAGGAGAAGAAGAAAAAATGGTCTTCTTCCTTAACTTGAAAAAATAGCAAAATGAACTGAACAAACATCTAGACTTTTATAAAATCTCCCTGATCAAGTACATCAACCGGCAAGAACTCAATCTAGTCCGAAAAAACCCGGTGAAAAAATAGTCAAAGAATTACGTAATATCTTTACTGAGGATGCTTTAACAACAATCTATAAAAGTGATTCAAATGTTTTTATTGATTTTGTTGCTAAGCGTTATGAAGACAGAAAAGAAATGTTGAATAGGAATATAAAAAAATATTTTATAGATATGCAACCCTGGTCTGATGTACTTTGTAAAATTAAAACTAAAACAGTCGAGTCGATACAAAAAGTGGTCCGCAGAGGAAAATGTACTACCATTTATGGATACAGTTGGTAAATCATGGCTAACAGCAACAATAAATAGTATTCAGAATGCTATTAATGGTTTATTTTCATGGCATATGGCATCACAGCAGGGTGTTTTTGGGCCACGATATATATTTGTTGCACAAAAGGATTATACGCGCTTAAATTCTCAAGAGCAGAGTCATGTGATATTTGATTAACTGGGTGTTTCTGAAATCTCGTTAAGAATAAACAAGAACCATTTTACTTAATTACGGTCAAAAAAGATAACAGGCTCGTATCATTGTTTGCTGACATTTATGGGACGTGCTCTGAATGTAGATACTGGTCTGCAAATATCGCAATTAGATTTTAGAAACTTATATCCGATTTATTACTTTTCGTTGGAATATCTTAATTTAACCAGACGTAGTGTTGTTGATATACACTTCCGGTTGCTCCAGTCCCCCTTATCCCTAATTACAGAGCGATAGCTGTTATACTCAGTGATACATTGATGTTACTTGGATAAATGAGGGTAGGTGATGCACTAGTAGAAAACATGTAAATGTTTCCAAATTAGATCACTCGTATTATTATAAATGTCGTATAGTCAGGTTTAATTTACTCTGACTCCGGTCAAATTAAACAGTTACAATCAGATTCAGCTGAAAGCATTGTGCAACTACAATATCGCTTAAACACGATCATAATACTGGTGGTCAAAATAAATTATCACTGACAACGCGTCAGGTGAAGTATTTTAATGATAATACAACAACAAACAAACTCACACAAAAAATCCGGGTGTTCAACGTAGTTTCTCTGCGGGTGTGATTTCAAACGGAGGCTATGAAATCGAGGATATCAATGATGAATTCCAGCGTAGAATAAAATCCATAACCGGAAAAGAATCAAAGATAGCTATAACGGTTCATGAATCATTCTTGTCAGCCGCGATAGAGATAAATTCTCCCGATTATGTCGTGGATATTTATCAGTCATCGATCAGAATAGTGTTAGGATGGCCTGAAGCTTCCCCTCAGCCACTATCATATCAAAACTACTGGAACCAAAAATATCTGAATATGTCACAGATAATAAATGATATCATAATAGTTCCCTACACCTGATGTTTCTGACAGTGTGAATTAGAGGATATTTCAAAATTTAAATTTAAGTTTAACACAGACAAAATTTTAAAAAATCCGTAGATTGCCAGTTGAATTTGCTTGATAAATCTATACTCGAACGGTATCTATTTCCTTATAAGCATTCAAAATCAGAACGAATTTTGTCACAATTTAGTTTATTCCCTGTTTTTTTCTTCTTCAAACTTGTAATAGCAAACATTAAATTACTAATATTTTCATAATTCATTATATAATAATAAATATACCTTTGAATAGTTAAGTAAACAGTAACGTGAGCGGTTATCATTCACTGGGTCCCCTTATTGACCTTTGTGTCTTTGAAATGGTCCTTTTACTCTATTGTGTCTTTGACCCTATTACCGTTTCTTTTGGCCGACATTCTTTCTGAATGCCCTGTGGGGATTACCTCAGTGTGACTTAGAGCTTTTGCATCCACGCTACCGATCTTTCTTTTTTTTTGGCGGGGGTGGGGGCGCCAATAAATATACCTTTAGCGAATTTTCTACGCAAAACGAAATGCTAGAATATTCAGAAGGTTGTCTGGGAATTTCGATTTCATTAACCCCCATCTCCGATCAAATCCCGGGTGAGTGCGGAACTGCACCAACCACATTATACAAATGCAATGGGAAATGTACATGACACGATTTGGGGTGGCGCCCTCACTTATATAGAAAAACCGCTGTTACGCAACAATCGATAATATGTCTGTTACGGGATTCGAACGTCTGATCATATGCGCTAGCAGCACCATAATCTGATGCGTAATCAATGTACCACCGAACCTACTTATATATATATATATATATATATATATATATATATATATATATATATATATATATATATATATATATATATATATATATATATATATATATTTCAAATTATTATATAGTGTAAGGAAATAATACAGATACCTTTGATTGTATGAAAATCATACAGTTACCTTCAGTAGTTTTAGATAAAAATAATACAACCTTAATTCAGTTAGATTATTTCTGAAAATAATTATGTGTACCCGAATAGTGATTTTACATATATTGTGCAATCATTAAAGTCACGGTAGGTAACTCTATTATTTTCTTATACATATCCAGTGAAGTTATCTTCCTTGGAGATGTATTGGGCAAATTCAAACCGAATCGACTGTCTATTTTTCTTAGAAAAGGTTTTGCATATATTTTCTACTATTTTCCTAACCGAAGGCATGCAGATATAAAAAATACTTGCGGACTTCATTCATTCATTGAAATATGAATTCTTCGCCAGTTTCCGTATTTACTGATTTTATAAGTCCTTTTCCAACGGACTTACAAAAACCGGTTAAACCACGTTTGGTATTCTGACTGTGTGATAGCTTTGAGGTTACATATATAATTATAGGTTTTTATACCGTTAATGTGCTCAATCAGAAAATCGTCCTGTGTTTCTCCGTCATTAACTCCAAACACGAATCTATGACAAAAATATCTTTTTTTTCCAGCACTAAATCTGAGATAACCAGTATTACTGACAAAACCAACTGGATTCTTGAGCCGGTTGCTTCTGAGTACACCATCACGAGCTGCTTTGTACTTTTTCATTGGTGGGATGTGTGATAAATTATTGGCTCCTTTATATATATATATATATATATATATATATATATATATATATATATATATATATATATATATATATATATATATATATATATATATATATATGTGTGTGTGTGTGTGTATAATATTTATTTGTTTAATTCATTATTTGTCTAGATTGTGACTTGAGAATCTATCAATATAATCTTCTGGGGTTCTTATACAGTTATCACTGACTCTGTCAAGGATGTTATTTCTTTAATCATAAAACATTTTTAGCTCTCTGTATCGCTTACCACCACATTGTACACACAGCTGTGTTTTTTCTGCAACACCGAATAGTTAACAAGGTTTCGGACCTGAGCTTCCTCATCGCACTCTTTGTGATTGATTTACGCAAAATTTATTTCTGCATGATTTGTTTCAAGGAGTTGCAGATCCAATCATCAGCAATTTGCAATGATTCAGTATATATAATATCTTTTATTTAAATACTTGTCTTAATTATGTTATGGATGAGTTTGAGAGATTATCCAAAATCAAACACTGGCAAACTTCGAAATTTAATATCGATAGAATCTCTGTTTACTTACCAATAAAAACTCTAGCGAGGAATAAATAAAGTCATCGATAGAATATTGATGCTAAGAGGGAATTTAAGAAAGATGGCGAATCTCACACTTGGTTAACATTCCGAATCAATGATAGTGTTGATGCTACGACGAACGACGAACGAGCAGCGAGTATATTCACGTATCTTGATAATCAAAAGTATTTTATCAGACTGAAATTTATTATACCAGAAGAAACAGATAATTGGATTATTTGTGATAAATACGACCCTGTCCTTGCTCATAAAAAAACCGTCACTGGTAGTAAAAGATCCAGACCAGATATATTGTCCTGGATTGAGAAACCGTTTTATGAACGATCGTGTACTGTGACCGATTAATGAAAAACCTAGTATTGATAATCTAGCACCGATGGAATTTTCTAGCACTGATGAAATTTTCATCGTTAAATTATGTAGCTCAACAGCATCTTTTACTAATACCATGCGTGGAAACGGTCTAACAGATAAAAGACGTAAAATAATAAACTCCTGACGAGAAATGGTTACAGAGATTCGTGCTACAATAAAAGATGTGGCTGAGCTAGAAAAAAAAAAACATTAAAATTCCCAATGGACGTAAAACCAATAACAGGAGAAATATTATACTAATCGAAATAGTAAAAAGAACGAAGCTCCAGTAAATATAGTTGATCATAATGCAGTAACAATATTTCCACGAGATTGAATTGTAAGTTTTTACAAAGAAAGCAGGTTTGATTTTATTTACGAGTTAAGTAAAAACGATCCTGTATCGGTGTGCTTATTTCAGAGTTTTGAGGATGAATAAAATATATTTGATGAATTTGTAAGACCTAGCGGGAAAATTTATCGTACAGAAGCTCTTCATGAAGAAATGAGAAATCTCGCTGCGAAATTTTCAAGGGATAATACCGAGCAAATGCTAACAAACTGTTTTACAGTCCTGTCAGTTGCAGCTCACTTTACCAGAGAGGGAAATCTGTGGAAGCCAACGCGATTTGATGTTCAGTCTAGGTGCTGTTAATATGGACACGAGATGATACGAGTTGCGATAAATGGACTACTACCCGATTTTTATCTAACCGGGTTCGCTCGTGTAATATCATTCGAGTCTGCTAAAGGATTCAATCCGATTTATTATGTTTGGTTTGGTAGACATTTCTCTGAAAAAAATACTGGGCACCAATAGTGTTATTACGATATATGATTGATTGTAAAAAAATGATATGGCTAATTGTCGGTGAGGCAATTATATCATATAAAATGCAGACTCAGATTTGTTTACTATAACCTGATGATGATAGTCTTGATAAAATTACTAGTAATTATAAGGAAACTTTTCCTGATCTCGCCGAAGACTATATTGTTAAAAGATCTTTACGTGTAGATGCAAAATAAATAATAAAAATGCAAAAGATCTCAGTAGAAGAATATTCGGTAAATTTACTTAAGGTGGAGCATATGATCACAAACGTAATTATACACGAATAATTCTAGATGAAGCGGAATACGATGTTGAAATCGCAGATGGAACAGCGAAAAATACATTTGTCAGTCGTGAAAATGCGTACTTATCTCAGGGAGCACAGTTTGGTACAAGTGATGGCTATATGAATGGCTAATCTCCTCAATAAATGCATCTAATATCATCTATGCTGGCGTATGTGTCTATAAACCTGTTATTGATGGTAAATAGATTTCCTGACACCGCAGAGTCGACACGGATTCATTTTATATCGATAGCAAATATACAGAAGCAGTGGCTCGTTTTACAAACTCTGATGTACCATGGGGATCATGGAGAATAAAAAAAGTAAATGTTTCATGATTATTCTGAATCCGCAGGTCTTACGATTAAAGAAACGTACCTGAAAAATAATCAATTGTCAGAATTATCACCTTGACAAATGTCAAAGACGCCTTCGTTATCGATCCAGTAAGCAGGCATAAGACCGTTTACTTGAACGGGTGTGGCTAGTCTGGTAAAACAACACGGATGATCGAATTATTTAGACAGAATTCAGATATGATTGTGCTAACCCCAAACATAGACTCGCAGGAGAGATGAAAGAAGGATGTGTACAATCTTGTACTTTCACAGGTTCTTTCCATATAAAGGTAATGCATGGACTCCTGATCGAATTGGAATGAAATATATCCCAAAGATCATTATTTGGGATGAGATATGTAAAGTGTCGTTAGATATATTAAAAACATTTCTCGATTGGCTGTTGTCGATTAATACAATGTGATAATTTATGGCGATCACGGTCAACCACAACCGTTTTTCGGGTTGTCAACACATGATTGGCTAAAGAGATTCGTAGATTATTACGAAGAATTGATATTATCTTAGAGCGCTTGATCCAATATGAAGTGAGTTCAAGAAATTAATCAGGTTAGAACTTAATAAAATCCAGTCAGAAACAAATGACTTTTGGGAAATGTGGAGACCACACGATTTGATAGTGGGAAGTAGAAAGATAGAGACACATTTCAACATAAGTTGTTTCGGTTACATAAATAAACGTTTCCTACACTGCCTGTACCGTTATGTTATAGACCAACTGATACACGATGACATAATATTGAAGCTGATATACGAGGACAGATTGAGAAACAAAATCTAGTATTAAATGATATTGTTTTGGTTAATATCAACGCTGTCGAGGATGCATTACGCGCTGGCAAATCGCCGTGTACGCTAGGATACGCAATGACAATACGTTCTTCTCAGCTGTTAAATATTTCTGATACCTTTGTGTGGATCGTTGATTATGGTATTGAGTGGTCAAACTTAGTCTATCTTGCGGTGTCACGAATTAGAAGAATAAATCATCTGCGGAGAATTGTTGTAACGATGATATAATAAGAAAACAAATTAGTTGGTTATAAACAAAGTGAGAAAAAAATCGCGAATTTGATATTGATGCTGACTTTATAGTGATGCTGCAACAGCAACATAATAATTACTGTGCGAGTTGTAGACGTATAATGCTGTGGTCCTGATATAGAGACCAATATTGGAGACAATTTGCCGTAGACAGAAAAGATATTAAGTTTGGTCATACACTTGAAAATTGGATGTTCACCTGTCTTGAATGCAATCGAAATCGAGGTGCTGCCATCTTAGTTAGTGTGTCACAGAATTAGAAAGAAAAAAACTTTTGTTTTGCCTGAGAAATATTTGATTATTTGTGCTGTGCATGCGTACAGAGCTGTCTGGAATGAGCAGGTATTTTTTCAGACAAGCGACGGAACCAACGTATGTCTCGCTGCCGTAAACAACTTGCGGCTACGGACATCATTATCACGATATGCACGGGTATTTTACCCTCAATATTACTCACTGTCTTATGAATTAAGCAATATTAAGGTATAATCGACAGTTATATTTTGGATCTGGTGAGAGGAGGACGTATTTTCACGTGGTATTTCTAAAAGCCATAGGGTTGAGTGTTAAATTTATATTTTATTTGATATGCGCGAAGTTAATTGAGTTTGTACTGTCATATCGTGTAATGATTCATTCATTACAACGCATATTTGAAACATTGTGAACTGTGAATTTCAAGTTGTTTTTAAGAGTGTAATGTATTAGTATTTTCAAGAATTCATTATTATTACCAGTTTAGTTTAATTGTAGATTACGAGGTGGTTACGCGGTTACGAGGTTGTCTATATGTATGTACGTATGACTGTACATGTGGAGCCACGACTGTAGACGTAGCTAATACAAGGGTGCTGTATGCTGTCTGTACATGTATACGTATGACTGACTATCCATGTAGTGGATCCATAAAGATGTGAGCGGCCGATACAAAAGAATGGGTCTACCCGAGAAACGTGGGGAAACTGTGCGGTTTTTCGGTGGATGAATCGTGCGACTGTACAAGGGTCAAGAAGCATATGTTTATTCCAATTGTTGTTTAAATTGGTATATTTGTATTTACATGAGATTATTTTGAATCTTAGTTGAATTCCAGGAGATTTGTGAATCTTACTGACCGTGCAGAACATTTGAAACGTATTTGAAAACTTTAGATTGTTTGAATCCCAAGCCTGGTCTATACGTGAAACTATATGAATATCTTAGTGTGCACTATTATTTGAAACTGAGGTTTCTTGAAGCTGTATATCAGAGAGATATATTATTGGCTTATTTTCAATGTGTGAATGTTAGTATATTGTGATTGGATCAATTGTATATTGAGAGTGTGTGAGAATCATTATATTTTTACATCATACATTTTTCTTTAATAATTAAGTTAATACATTTTCATCTTTCCCACATTGTGTTTGAGTTATTCATTTAATCCAAAACCCCACTCGGTTACAATTCTGCGACAAAGTGATCGCGATGGTAATCCACGTTGAGAAGCAATTGAATCTAATCTGTATATTGCGGGTCTACCAGTAGATCTTGTTATGTTAGATATTTTGTGCAATGTAACACTCCAGATAGGATTAGTCGCTCTTTTTTACACCTTAAAGCTCACCCGGTACCTACAAATATCTCACAGTGACATCACCCATTATTTGTTGTTTTGAAAAATAACCTCGTTGTGTTGTTACACGCGCTTTTGATTGCATTAACGGGTTTCATGCTAGTAGGCCTAGAAATTTCATTATTTAGCTCAGCTATCATCATTTGTAATAATGCAACCCATACACGAGCTCTCTTGTCTTGAACGAATTCCTTCGCCTATTGATATCCAAAAAACTGCTCAGCAAGATTTTGATTAAATCGTTCAACAATTTCCAGATCAGGATGAATTGCATTATGTTCTCGTCGTATTTCGACATTATGATTTTTCATCAGCGACGATACTGCACCCTGAAATTCTATGCAAGGATCAACCTGCAATAATTGTGGCCATAGTTGACCACCCCGTTGATAAATTCGTTCAAACGTAGAAACAGTTTCTGATGCCGTCTTTGTTGATAACGGTTCTGCTTCCTTGTATCTACTTGCAACATCAACGACAGTTTTTTTAAAACTAAAACTTCCTACGAAAATGAAAGTATAAAGTCAATAACGTTAAATTAAAGCTACTAACAAACCGAGAGTTTCTTTAAATGGGTCAGTTTAATTTTGTCCTTGGGCATTCCAACAAGTTTATCCGCTGAGACACTTATTTGTGGTTGCGCCCCACAGCTGTACCTGCTGTTACTTAGATCATTGTTATATATCAATAATATGGCACCAGATATGGAGTCTTAAACAGTTAGATTAGCTTGAGAGCGAATGGAAGCAATCAAGAAATGTCTTCCAGTAAGTCATTCTGTCAGACAACAATTACAAGAACGTCAGCAATCTCAGGTGGAATTTTGAAAAATGTATTTATTATTTAAACCAATGGTCGAACCAACAAAGAAAATTCTTACAGCAACAGAGACGACCCATAAAGCTCTTGAGACGATGCCTCGTGATAGTGCAGGCTCGTTCTGAGTAACTCTATTACCATATTTACTCATACTGAGCAAGTTAGAACTGAAGAAGATATTAGTAAATGTAATATTGTAATAGGGGAGTAGATGCGTATGCTGACCGAAAAATACATAAAATGAGAACAAGAGAAAAGGAAATGAAGCGGCAAATTGAAAAAGCATGAGCAGAAAGAATAGCTTTAACAACACGTAAGGAAGCATGCAGATTCTGACCGCCCACAGTGACACCCGAAGTGGTATTACTACTCAAAGATGTGATTTGTATTCCCAAGGAGGTGGTCTTGTTACTCCATGTCCTAACAACGTCCTTGCCGATGTTAAACGATTAGAAATTCTGATGGGTGGAAAATGTACTGGAACTAAATCTCCAGAAATTATTAATGAAACAATTGATATTTGTCAACGATTATTTACTGGTGGTATATCAACGTTTATCGTTCTCTCGTTGATGAAATTGCTGATGACTATCACAGTAATTAAATAATTAGACAACAAATAATATAATCATACATAATGCAAAACGTAGACCTGTTATTGCCAGATTAATAATTTCGTGATTACCTACTTATAAAGCAATCGACGGAGATAGACTCGATGCTGCTCTTCAGGGTTTATTTAGAAGGATAGGCCCCCAAATCATTACTGATTGCAAAGCAACTAGGAACGAAAGCTATCGACGTGTTTCGTGAAACAGCTCGTGTCGCTATTGGTAATTTTGCTGATAAGACGTTCTCGGCAATCAACTACAGATTATAACTATTATTATGCAGACCGCAAGCGGTCCTGCCTCAAGCAGTAAAACTAACAAGCACTAAATAGATGCCAGCCATTGTCGAAAACAAAATCACAAACTAACAGAGTTAACTGGTGAAGCAGTAAAAAGTATAGATGCTAGTCGGATAGTAGTCTTCGTGTTAGACAATAATAATTATAATAAAATGTTGTAACATGTATCTGATCTAGCATTTAAAATGGTTGCACCAGTGCTCAAAGATGAATTTGTTCGCGATTATCAGTATTATTCTTATGACGTACGAAAGCCTGATCAGTGTGGAATAATCAAGCTACAAGTTCGGGATACAAGTATATATTTCTTACGCGCTGAAGCAATAATTGAAATAAAATGTCGATATTTACGGAAGAGTTTTCTCTGGACAAAAACACACAACTGCCGGAATATCGCACGAGTACGTAAATAAACTCGTTAGTAATAAAATATTCGAATTGAATCATCTTACAAACGAGGATCCAAGCGAAGTGGATATATTTAAAGATAAGCAAAGAAAATTAAGAACTAGTGATCTTTCATTACAAAATATTCTTGTCAGAATTAATGGAGGAACCAAACAGCATAGCTATGTTTGATAGTAATGGAAACATTATACCCGGTGATGTTATGTCAAGGATATCGATACTATTCGCAATCGAGTACAAGATCTGGTGATAATATGACTGGTCTTCTCAGTATTACTAATAATAAAGTTACTGGCCATGATGCCACAATGAACAACTACGTCGATGATAGAATGATAAATTCGTTAACAGCAGTCAATAATGAAGTGACCAATCTTAAATATGATTATACTGCTCACATGAACACGATCTTGAATTTTCCTAAAAACGTGAATATAAACATCAACGATATGTCTGGAAGTTCAGCTGTTATCGACATTAAACTCATTGACATAGAAAAGATCACCGACAACGTAATTTTTGCAATACCCTTTGGATCAGTATCGTTCTCACAGCCTAATACAAATTTTAAACATAGCGGGTTCTACAGCCTGTCAGTACTAAGTGTTGCAGTATTTCCAATATATCTACGACAATATATTCTGTATATATGTTAGTATTACTAGATCAAAGCAACGAAGTAACATTTGAGATGGAACCTGAAGTGAAAAGGCTGGGCTTGATTTACTGTTGTTTTCTTGAATTAACAGCTCAACTACCACCAACTTATTATCGCAATGAGCTGTGCAATCAATCTACAACATTATAGGAAGAATCAGGTGCGTGAAATACCAAACATAGTTGATGAGTATACAGAAAAAGAAAACAAAATATCGGACACGTGTAGTTGACGTTGACATTCTGTATTCAGTGGCAGCTGTTATCGCTGGAAATGGCGTATTGCTATCAACAAAATAACATACATAGTGATGACACAAGTAGGTGTAAAAGCTTGTGTTTCAGCTGCAACAGCAATTGATGAAGTTCATAACATAATTGCAAAAGTATCTACATGTAGCGAAGATAAACTATAAGCAGCAAAGAGGGTGGACAGACCGAAACTATTTCAAGCAAACCGAAACTATTTCAGGCAGACAAAAAAAGAGAAATAGTTTCGGTTTGTCACGCTACAGACCCGGCACCTATGGTGCTGCGGAGACGAATTGTTATGGTAAAACCCTTTACGATGAAAGTCTTAAGACGGAAATCCTTTAGGATTTCACAAACATACTAATTTGTAAAACCTCACCTCGTAAATCAATCAGATTATTTGACTGGTCAGTGAGTTTGAAATTAATTCTCGTTAACGAATCATTATGACATCGCATATAGACTGGATTAGTTGGATCCTCAATGATTAAAAACCTTGGAGGAGCTGTTGGTGCAAATGAATATAGAATATACCCCTGTTGGGCTTGATTCGATTTTTCAAGATTTATTTGATAACTTCCTTCGATAACATCACATACTAAATTCAATGCAATCACCGAGGATATATTGATGTTTTGAGGAGCGATATGACGCCTGCCTCAGTCTGGGTCATTATTATATTTGAGGATAGTTGAACCCTTGTATTGTTGTCTCTATGAGGTGAATATCGCAGTAAATGTTTCATTGATAAAATCATTAACGGAATATTTTAGTTCGTTTGCGTTATATCCAGGAAACTTGAAATTCGGTAGATCAGCTTCTGTTATATTGTATACAGTTAGGAAATTTCGTTCAGAGTAATTAATGTTGTCATCGTTAGGATCAATTATTACTTGAATTACTCGCTGGTTGATATATTCCATGTCGGATACAAGTTGTTTTAATATTTCAATTCTTTTAATAATTTCAATCCGATTAGACTCATTGAAAGCCTGTTGTAGTCGTTGTAGTTGTTGACTGTGTTCTTCATTGATCTCTCTAAAATATTCAATAATTCTGTTATGATATATATTTTTATATGTAACTGATTCTGGAGTCTGTCCAACCTTAAGTCTCCAAAAGGCGGAATCCTGATCAACAAAATAAAATTAAAATAACTACCCGGCAATGATGACTTTTTTATATCGAGGAGGTGTTCTTTATATGATGTGGTAATTTCATGGTATGATTGTTTATCCGTAGCATAATCAGATTTTTGTGGTTCAGGTGGAGGTGGATTTTCAGGCCATCCTAACACGGTTCTTATAGAACGCTGATAAATATCTACGACATAACTGGGTGAGTTTATCTCAATGGCAGATGATAACGTCGGCTCGTAAACCGTTATAGCGATTTTCGATTATTCATTTCCAGTAATGGATTTTATTCTGCGTTGTAATTCAATATTGATCTGTTTGATTTGGTAGAACCCAGATGGTAACGAAACAACGTCCCAGTCTGGAGTACCATCGGGTTTATTCTTACTCGCAAATACCAGGGAATTATTCGGTAGTTGACCACCGAATGATTTTGATCTAATATTAGGCCAACTGTGATACACTCGTAGTTTTCCTAGTGCTATCTCCTTCACCGGAATCGCAGAAGGGAAATTGACACTGAATTCAGGATTCGTTGAGGTTTTTGAGATCATGCTGGTTTGCACCGGAGTTGTGTTTTCCGCTATTCGTTGAAGTAGTTCTTGCGATGTTGCCATTGTTATTATATTCGTGTTGTATTTCTAATTTGTTCATCGCCTAATCATAAACACGAACCATCGCTGAGAACTCACTATCGGATATTAATGTGTCATCGAGGGAGGATGATATCATCGAGGATAATTGGGAGTATGCGGTTGACACAACATGGAATTTTGACTATGTAGTCTTGAAATTTACGCTGGCTGCATGATGATATTTTTTTATTATGATCGAAATAATTTCCGCGATTGTTGTCGCCGCTGATATACAAATTGGAACAGCTATTTGAGCAACCATTGTCACCGAGGAGAGTATAATACCAGCTCCGGTGATTACACATGATACTGAGTACACGGTAACATCAACTGCGGTGATTCCTCGTCGGTATCTCATTATTTTTACTTGATACTCCTCAGTCAGGGTTTTGAGTTTAGTTTGAAATTCTCTGACTTGATCATAGCGATACTGCTGTGATGACATTTTATTTATTACAACAGAATTCAATTTAGTTGTTTACTTAAATCCACTAAAAATTCCACATACCATGTTAATGAAACTCTAGCCAAATTATTATCAGTCGTTGTTATCGTGAATCGTTCAGTTGTTCCCTTGTCGATGATCGTTGATATCATATTGTTGACCCCAGATGAACTCGTTGATGAATTATTAAATTGAGTCGGCGACACTAATGTTAATCGATAAATACCTTTGACGGCCGCGGTGATATCTAATTTGTTGTTTGTGGATGTCCATGTAAATGATCCGCGTTGAATCGCGTACACATTATTTACGATATTTTTTTGTTCGTGAGGGATTTTTTCAAACTGGAACGTTGTTTCGTTACCATCTGGGTCCTACCGAATCGAACAGATCAATAATGAATTACAAAATCGCTGACGACGGTCTCTCTTTCCAGGCATCTCTTAAGCAGATTGGCATGGTACAATTTCTCCTTCGCTGACAGCCGTATCCGATATGTTTGACCTCCGACCTTTTCGGTGACGATTTCTGGACCTCTCCAGGAAACTTGTAATTTGTTGTGTTCTTGGGGCAACAGCAACAATACCTTGTCACCCACTTCATACTGGCGTGGTTTGCGCGCTTGTTGTAATTCTTCACCTGACGCGCCTTCGCTCGCTTGAGGTTCTCTTGTGCGAGGGAACAAACTTACTCCAGTTTTTACGCAAGTCCGCGACGTACTGGTAGGTAGCGCGTACATCCTCTACAGCGTGATCGTCCGTCTACAGCTGTCTTAGTACGGCAATTGGGCCACGTAGGTCCTCCCGTACAAGAGTTCAAAGGAATAGAACCCTAATATCGCTTGTGGTACTTCCCGGTATGCGAAAAGCATTTCAGGAATATACCGATCCCAATCCTTGGGGCGGCCTTCGCACAGCTTCTTGAACGTGTTCTTTAGGGTTCCGTTGAACCGTTCGACCAGTCCGTTACATTGGGGGTGATACGGTGTAGTCGTGACGTGTTTAATTGACATTAGTCGGTTCACCTCCGCCATAACACGACTCATGAATTGCGTCCCTTGATCTGTCAGGATCTTGTCGGGTACTCTCTGACTCGACCAAATTCCAAACAACGCTACCGCAACGGTTTCCGAATCAATATTACGCAACGCGACGCCCTCTGGATAACATGTAACATAATCCACGACCGTTAGAAGATACCGATTTCCGTGCGACGACGCGGGTTTTATCGGTCCGATCAAATCCATTGAGACACATCGAAAGGGTTCATCGATAAGGGGTGTACTCCTCAAGGGGACGGGTCGATGATACGTTTTCGGTGCCATTATTTGACACTTGTCATAGGAGAGACAGAATCTCTTGATATCACACTGGCCCCCCTGGCCAGTAAAGTTCTTAGACAAGACGGTCATGCGTCTTGGCATTTCCTATTTGTCCTCCCATCAGACTCTCATTCGCGATTTTAAACACTTTGCTTCGCTTCTCTTGTTTAAAGTGTTCGCTGCCTTTTCTGGCGTGGCGTTGAAAGATACCCTTCTTGTACGCGAACTTCAGCGCGCCATTCGGAGTTCCTTTCTCTGTTCCTGCTACAGCATGGATGTGCAACTGCACCAGAGTTGCGTCTTCCTGTTGCAGTTTCCTCAACTCGGCCGGAAGAACGTTACTCACCGGTGACGATGTAACTTCCATCGGCTTCGCTTTTGTCTGTCGACTCTTGCACCTGGTCTCCACAGCACTCACCGGTATCGGTGTGCAGTTTTCGGGGTTCGGTTGTGGCAACACATAACGACATCCCAGTATGACGTCATGTTATAGACCAACCAAGCACGCAGCTTCAATTTTCCCCTTCGGCGAATCGAGGTCAATGACAGCCACTGGCAATGAGTCACGCGAGCTATTAGCGTACTGAACTTCGATTACCTCCCATGTGTAGTCTCGGGCTTAACGTACTTCCTGTCGACAAGGGCTGGGACGCTACACCCGGTGTCATACAAGATGGTGGCACCTTCTCCGTTGACAGTTTCAGACGCGAGATTTGCTGGTTTACAACTTACTCTCGGCTCGCTATCCTTCCTAGCGACGACATTCACCTGGTCTGTCTCCCATTGGGACAGTCCCTGTCTATATGCCCCGGGCGCTTCCAGTTGTAACACGTCGGCGACCCTCACCGACCTGCAAGTCCCGCTTTCGGGGGTGAGGCCTGTTCAGATCTATGGGTGGCATCCATAGCTGTAGATCCTCCTCCGATCCTCCCGTCACCCTGACAGTTACGGACACCCGGCTATACCTCAAGCACCCAGCACGACTCAGTGGGTCGGGGTCGGTTTGCACCACCGGAACCTCCACTCTTCCAGTGCGCCTGTTCGTATCGCTCCGCCATGCTAGCGATCTCTTCGAGCGTCCGGTGCTCTCTGCTATAAAGACTGTCAATTCGCGATGGTAAGTACTCAGGACATTTTCTTTGAGTAACTTTGCGTAACCCGTCGTACGATCGTTCGGCTTTGGCCATCTTCATCCACTAATCAAATAACCCTCGAACACGGTTGTGGAATTGAGAGTAGGTTTCCGTTGCCTTTCTCGTCGAGTCCCAAAAATGTTTACGGTACGTTTTGGCGGTTAGCCGATAATGGAAAAGAAGGGCCTTCTTGAGCGCATTATAATCGTCAGCATCGTCTGCAGCTAAGCCGTTGTAGACTTCACAAGCTGCACCTTGCAAAAAGGCTGAAACATTAATCGCCCAATGCTGCTCAGGAACGTGAGCAAGTTTCTCAAACTGTACGAGAAAATTATCGATAGACTCCTCCTTATCGTTGAACCGCGGCATGTTTATCTGGGTCATTCAGTGGACGATGAAAGGTCGTCCGGTCCCTCTGGAAATCGTACTGGCGTCGTCCGTATCGGTGTCCCTAGCTCCTAGCTTTACCTATTTCATTTCGAGAGTGTGAGCAAGTCTCTCTCTCTCTCTCTCTCTCTCTCTCTCTCTATATATATATATATATATATATATATATATATATATATATATATATTTGCTTCACAATCACTGCAAGTAATTAAAGATCTACGAAGCATGCAAATATCAAATATAACCAACACAAGATGAGAAAATCATAAAAATTGAAAATACACAGGATGGAAAATAACTCACAACTATTTTACACTGTTCACTAATACTACTAACAAGTAAACTTTAGGTCTTAAAATAATATGTATGTAATTCAAATCCAAGAAGAAGCGCCCACTGTAGCGATTGCAAGGTTTGGGATGGGGTACTTCCAATATATTAATTGAAATATTATGACGTTCCACCCTGGCTCGTGGAGTTACAAAGTTAAATTACTGACGAAATAGATGTACAGCTCTGAGACCCCAGTCAGCAGCAATATGCCGACGGTTAAATTATAGAGAACACGAAGATGAAATTCAAAATAATAACAATTTAATAAAGTCGATAATATTCCCCTGGCCTTGTGTTCTACTCATCTCTCCCTTTCGTTCCTCCAACTCCTCCTGGACTAAACCTCTCCCGACTTCTCTCCTTTCTTCTCCTTTCTTCCGTCTATCTATCGAAGACTACTGGGACCAAACTGTAACTGGTCTGTCCCTCAAAGCTTCCTTTATAAGCTGTACCTAGAATCATGTTCTAAGATTTTATCCCCGCCAATAACGCATGGCTGATCGGAGTTGATATCTTCTGGCAATCTCTCTAACGAACTATATAGAGAACTAAATCTTGCTGGCAGGTTTAAGGATACCACACTTAGCCCAAATCAGGGTCCCATCCCTATCTTGATTCTGATTGGGTGGCGCTGTGACCCTGTCGAATGGTCTAAGCGGCCAAGTCAACCTGGCTGTCAGTCTGAAGGACAAGAAGTTAAGACACGTCCACTCCTTCGGGCGACTTCTTTGATCTGCACAAGCTCTTCCACACCTATGTGATAATTGCGCTTCTGACGGCCTTGGTCGGGCTTCCCACCCTAGCCACGGCAAACTTACGTAAGGGATTAGTGCTAGCCTGCGCTCATGCTTAACATTAAACTATGGCTTGTCAGAATTACTTTGATTATACATGTATCTATACTATTCTGGGTCGGGTAAAACGTGACAATTATTATTATTATTATTATTATTATTATTATTATTATTATTATTATTGTTATTAGTAGTAGTAGTAGTAGTAGTAGTACTAGTAGTAGTAGTAGTAGTAGTAGTAGTAGTAGTAGTAGTAGTAGTAGTAGTAGTAGTAGTAGTAGTAGTAGTAGTAGTAGTAGTAGTAGTACTTAACACATTGAGTAAAGAGAGTAGAAACCAAAACCAAGCTTTGAAATTTTCAATAAAACTTTATAAATCTCAGTCTTGGTTTGACACAAATTATATAACTGCCAAAAGCGAAGCTTTAAGGTATCTAAGAGACTTCAGAATGAATGGCTCTCTTGAATGACTTGAAGATGATACGTTCAATAGAAATACAAATAACAGCTCTTGCAAGAAGCTATAGTGATAGGGCCATACCATTTCAGCCTTCTATTGTTGACGGGTGAGGATGTCTTCATAATTGCCTACTTTGTACCTGATGGTGTTACTCACTTCCTTTGTGATGTTGTTAGTGCCAAGAAGTGCCAAGGATGGTTTTGTAGCATCTCATTTCAAGTGCCTGTATTCTTCGTTTTAAATCTGCAATCAGGGTCCATGCCTCACATGAATACAAAAAGACTGAGATGACTAGTGCTATCAATAGCCTGATTTTAATTTTTAGACAGACATTATTGCCTCTCCAGATGGGTCTTAGCTTTGACATAGCTGCCGTTGTTTATGCTGACATATATATATATATATATATATATATATATATATATATATATATATATATATATATATATATATATATATATATATATTTCAATTGAACCGTTCTGTCATAAATTTAATTAAAATTTAAAAGGAAAAGGATCAAAGAAAACGTCAATAAAATATTGGTGGAAGGAAAAATTGAAACATTGTTTGGAGAAATGCATAAAATGTTATAATTTTAAAATGCCATTTGTACGCACTAAATAACATTCATTTTTCAATAAAGCATGGCTGGTTTTAATTCATTGTATGTAACTATTATTGAGGTGTTTCCTTTTTCTTATCGATTTTCTTTTGTCGACCTCTATAATTACCACCCAAAACACCAATGTTAATACAGTTGTAACATTGATCAATATTTGATAATCTAGATGAAAAATCCATGCCCCATGATGGCTGCAGATAATCTAAATTTCGAATTAGCTGTCGCAAGGTTCATAATGACTAGGATCTCAGATGTGGATGGCCACATCTTCAAAAATGAGCCCAACAATACTGGATTTGGCAGGCTTAGTTTAAGTTCTTTTAACATGGTCTTCTTCCTATATACTGGATGATGCCGATATTTATATAGCTACCAATTTAAAGAACATAATGTCTTAATACTACTTTGTTAGAAAAACAATCAGCACAATAGTAATGCGTTAGTTGTAGTAGCTGTCAATGTGTATGCGTGATTAGAACGCGAACATATGAATATAAATCCGAGCTCAGACACCTTTGAATATATATTGTTTTTTTTTAAAAGGTGGGTTGATACCACATATAGTGTCATGTACAACAAAGAACTGTGCTAATGCAAAATTTAAGTTGCCACTTCACATTCTTTTGGGTCAATAACAAACAAATAAAACATTTGCTGACATTAAATTATTTAATTTTAAAAGAATTATTGCAAAGCTATTATTCTGGATACATATTAAACAATTTACGCATTGGATATACAAATTATTTAAAGTGTCCTACGGAAAAAGATGTTAAAATAATCAACAATTGATCATACAAAATATCATTCAATCTTACCTTCTCTTGATTCTAATTGCAACGAATAGCACGTTACAAGCCGTAGTTTGAGGTGAGTGAGTATAGCACTTTGACGAATTTTTAATGACGAGTCTTACTCTAGTCTTAAATTTGGAGTATGCAGTAACATTTAGCTTTAATCAATCAAACGTATAGCTATGGAGACGTTTTATTTTGGAAGCTGGTTTATTTGCATTTACTAATCACTTAAATTTCACAACCTTTCTCAATTCAAAAGTTAATTTTGATATACATGGGAGTTGTCGAGACGTACAGCAAAAGGTGGAAATGCTAAATTCATGGAATGTGTTAGATTCTTACTTGACTTATGGTAATTATTAAACAGCTACAGTTCGTGTCAGCAAAGTCTGAATATTTTTTTAAAAATAGTTATAAAGTACAATTGTCCACCCAGTCAAAGTGCAATACTCACTCATGTCAGCAATCTTTCTGTGACAAAATACGAGAACAGAAGTTTGTATAATAGTCATTAGTATTACTTATAATATTGTTTCATGTTGTAACGTGGAAGAAGGACCTACACATCTACCCTTAAAAACGAAACATATAAAGAAAGCGATAAACTATCATTCAGACGGGTAAATAACTATACACTTAAGTAGTCATGCCATTATTTAGTCTGAAAACTGTTTCTATTGCTGTACACAATCTGCATAAAACAATATCAGCGACAGCTGAGTTAACATTTTGTGCAATGTCAACATCAAAATCCAAATAGAGAAGAAGCAAATATTGAAGATACTGTATTTGACAAGTATACCTCTTTAATAAAACCACGAATTGATTAAAATATATTCACCTGGTATATTGCAAAAAATTACTTAAAAATCCATTATATACACTTAGAACAACATTTATCTTATTGAGATGGTTTGTGGAAACAGCTTCATTGCCCTACGTATAACTTCATTTGGATGAATTATTGCGTACATTGGATGTTTCATCAGAGAAGTGTGAACACTAAACCATGGATATGCTGTTACAAACTAAAACTGCAGCTTTTACAGTTATTTGTCAGATAGCGATTACTATGCGGATGAAAATGATTACTTTGAAAAGATATTTTCACGCATTCAATGCTCTAATATTGCCATTTGGAACAATATTTTTTTTTACAAATGGTGAATCTATATTAGTACATTAACATGGAATTGAACTATTGGTTTTAATCTTATTCTTAAATAACCATTATCGAAACTAAAACAGCTACGTGACTAGTGTACATAAATATATTATTATTTCATATACGTAGCTTCTCCCTCAAAGAGTTATGTAGAACTTATATCAACTAAATAGATTGCACGTTAATTAATTGTGATAATGCTGAATCAATAATAAATGCTGAATCTTAAAATTGCACGAAGATCAAGGCCATAAAAATTGCAGGATCATCAATTATTCCAGTATTATATAGGCGATCCCTATATAAAGACTTTATTATCATTGAGACTCCCTAATAATGACAAATACATAAAACCAGTTTACAAATCAAGCCATCTTCAAGAGAAAATCCTGTTGAAGTTTCAGTATATATCTAATTTATAGCAAAGTTTATACATTTCTGGTTATGGTTCTGCACAAAGGCTTTAAATTGATTACTAACAGACATATACCTACTATGTTCAAATTTGTAACATATCACACTGATCGGACGTCAGATGTCTGTGGTTTCTAGCTCCAAATTATGCCGGAAACCGTCGTTAACAAACCCGTTGACTATCATATCTGAGTCATCGTGAGTTTTACTAAAGCCAACTCTTGAGTCGTCCGGCTTCTGCATATATGCCTGTTTTTGAGCCTCGTGCTCCCGTAAAGCAGCTTCGAGCGGGTCATCGGTAACTTTTTGGGTAAAATAATCATCTCCGTACATGTCTAGGGTTACCTCCTTTTCCTCCAATCTGTCTCTTGGACGTATTTCAGCATCATCAACATCATTCTTATCGAGTGAATTTTCGCTGAATATTAAACAAGGTATATTAAACAACCTAGAACATATTGCCATTTGCTAATACAAACCAGCCAATCTACACGACAGGGGAAGGGAATATTTGTTTTACAAATGTTAAGTATTGTCTATTAAACAATTTTAGAAAAAATATGTGATCAGATACTCTTCAAAGAAGAAACTAATAAGAAACCTCGAGTATTTTGAATCAAATCGGTGTTAGTATTTGAAATATAAGTAGTAGTATATTCTAATGTCGGACAATTTTATGTTTTGCAAAACATAATTTGCATCCTCAAAATCTGTACGGAAAACCCTTGACAGTTGCTCATTAAAATGATATGAAAAAGAAAACGTTTGTATCTTTCATCACCTGCCTTTGATTAAAAAAGCTTTTGCCAATAGGAGCTAAGTTTGGATGAGAAAATTATTGTGGTAGTTGTCATCTTAATTTAAAAAAAGTAATTTGTAGCTGCCAAATTGTATGCACAATTCTCTTTAAGTTGTCGTGAAAATTCAAAATATGGGTCAGTGTGTGTTCGTATAGATCTTTGCAGCAAAGTTCATATGCCAGTATTGGTAAAGATATAACGACGAACACAACGTGCTACATAATGTCAAATATTATCGGAAAAAGTAGTTCCATACAGAGCTTTCATCATAGATTATTGGCTGTACTACTCAAATGTTCACTTACAATGTTTGAATACATTTACATTTGGCATTATCGAATTGGAATGAGGAATCTGAAAGAACAAATGAGTATTTATCCCTGAACATTTCTTGAAAGGTTTTGTTACACATAACATGTTATATTATTCAGGACAAATTCCGGCATTAAAGTTCTTAACGATTTAGAGGGTCACCCTGATGCAATACCTTTAGAAAAGATAAAACGAAAAGTGGATGCGACTACTTTTTAAATGGTTCTGTTTAATATCAAAATTCCAAAATCGTGGACATATGAAATCAAAACCAATTTGGTTCCTGATACGCTTGATAAACAGAAGGATAAAGTAAAGAACATGTACAAATCAGAACTCACTGAATTTTGTGTACAAAGATGGTTTTGTAAAAGGTCACAGACCCAACACATTTTTGTGCAAGAAATGTGGATACAAAAAATAGATAGGAGTAATGAGGACTAGCCTGAAATTTTTAACTTGGCGGACCTTTGCACAAATTATATTACATTGATCTCGTTTGATTTTAAATTAATTCATAACGTAATTGCTACTAATACCTATTTGGAAACAACATATTGGACGAAGATAAATGCATTTCGTGTGCAAGTAGTAACGGATGCCTTGAATGAAATATTACTTGAAAAATTGTTTAAATATTGCACATTTGTCAACATAAACAGCTGTGTGCGATCTCTTGCTTATTGTTGTCAGACATTATAATTGCACTTGTAATTTTAATATGGAATATATACCATTCATGCTTTTAAACAAATAGTTGAAACGCAAAAGAACATTGGAAAGTGCTAATAAGTTCAATAAACATTAGGACCAACACTTATTTTGAAAATGGGCATCAAGCTGAAACACGTAATTTGTGCAATTGTTTAAGGAGGAACACATAATGTTAATATTGCCAAGTTTATGCCACCTAAAGGCTGCATATTTGTATCATTCTCTCTAATACTGTGTGTTTTAATACATTACATACTACGTGTGTGTATTCTTTCCTTTCTTTCGCTGTATTTATAGTCCCTAGATTACTTGTTAACCAGAAATGTTTAATTTTAAGTTCACATTATGATGGTCTTCCTCGATTCAGTGGTGAGCCAATTACTGGGAGAACAGCACATTTCACCCCTATTTTATCAATCTCATTTATCCAAAATTTCATCAAATGAAAGATCTGCTCTTAAACCAAGGTTGTTAAAGTTTTGTCTTTCTTGCAATGAAATAAAAGCACCTGATCTCGGAATCTGCAGAAAGCTTTAGTTTCAGCTAGAAACTGTGAATAATAAGAAATATATTACTGGTCCAGAAAGCTGTAAAATAGTTCCTATAAGGCAGCCATTTTGAGGTATTTTAACGTTACGTCATACATGAAAGAACAATGCAGATTTAATGGAAATATTGTTACAACTGAAAGACTGCACTACGGTGTCGATATCATCACACTTAGAGGATAGTATTCCGAGTTTAAGTTATAAAGATATAGTGCAAAGCGTACGTAGCATCTGCTATTTAATGATTTTAAATGTTTTAGTGTAAGGCATAACAAAAACTAACACAAATACATCACCCAAGCACAGAAAAATACATACACTACCATATGAATCAGAGTTAGCAGATACAAAGCATAAACAACTAATAATGAAACTTTAAACGGCTCTTGATCAGCTAGAAAATATATAGATTTACTGTAAGGAATCTGATATTAACGAAGATTGCACAATACCTTTCTACGAAGCAGTGGCTTCACAGTAGATAAAACAAAAGGTGCTCTATATAATATGCCAACGATAGCAGTGTTAGTATTGTTTTTGTGTCTTGGTAAATACAAACATATAAATTCAAGACATATAATAAATATATTTTCAAGTTAACGTTTCCAGGCGTAAATGTTTATATGCGAGGCCACGTAATATAGCTAATGGACTGCTCAGATTGCTGACTACCATACATGTTATATGGCTGCTCAGAAATACAGAAGTTCAATACTAGAAAGAACTTAAATGGGTTATAACTGAACATTGCAATATAACAAAAAATTCTGACCTCGTTTATAGTTTACACGAGGCTGGTTTCCTAACAATTTTTCCAGTGGATCAGGTTTAGTCAACCGATTTTGATTACCTCTGTCACAGAATGTATCGTAACGTTTGTGGCGACCTCTAGTTCAAGATTGTTATGTCAATAAAAAAAATGTCATCTTCTGGCCAAGACTTTAGTGTGAAATCAGAAGCCCAGATGTGTATTTCATGAAAGTGTGTGACCATTTTCCCAGGTCACTTAAAACTATTTGGTAGCCAATATCTTTGGATATCCTCATATAATATTGAAGACAGCACGACCTGATATTTTAAATAGTTTGAAGACTGGATCATGTAAGCTACACAAATTTGTTTCTTAAACTGTTTAATTCCAGTAGTAGTCAATGGTGTTTCGTAAAACTTAGCAGCATATAAAGGAGCTAGATTGGGGCTTTTCAAACATTAGACAATGGTTGATGTTTAACGTAGTAGTAAATGGTCCAGGATTTGTATTTTGATTATTACTATCTGTTCGCAACAATGCAATATAAATACATCAGTCTTTCACTTTTCTTTTCTTACTAATTGGATAATAAGTGTAACAATTGTGAAACATAATATTATGCGAACATAACCAATTTCAATTTCAGCGTCCGATTTTTCCTAAGCAAAGTCTAATGACGAAAGACACGACACGAATTCCAAAGATAATTTATTTTAAGTACAATAAAATCACCATATATGTTAAAGAAAGATATTCAATAGAAGCGAACTTAAAAGCAATACACACAACATAAGCTATTTTAACTAGATGGAAGTCTTCTTCAACCTCATCGTTTTGTGTTTCAGAATTACCAAATACCAATAAAATTTCTTTCTCCACTTTTGTCAAATTCTAACCATTTCCTGTGTTTTTGATATTTCTCCAATTTCTGAACTGATTTCGTGGTATAAAAATACGCAACATTTAATAACTTCTCCTTTGTAGATTACATTCTCTAGAGATCTTTCTTACTCGCTAGTTCACAACGAAATAAATACAATTCGCAGACAATCCGTTCATATACTCAGTACTCAAATGAGCTGAATTAGCTGTTTTTCTCTTTACTTTTTGGCTGATTCATAATCATATGTAACAAACGACCGCAATGAATACATGCAATGTGATTAGCTAACAGAAACCTTTAAATCTCAGTCTATATTCTTGTTGTGTTTAACGCCATTTCGCAGCACACGATCGGCTATACATGGCGGTCAGTATTAATAGTGGAGGAAGAACCCGGACCCCCCCCCCCCCAGAAAGAACCACCGACCCACGAGAAGCAACTGGCAAACTTTCTCACATACCCACATTGGCTGAATCTGAGACTCGAACCCATGCAGACAGAGGTGAGATGGCAGTGATCCGTAACGGAAAGCGCTTTAGACCACTCGGCCACTCGGGGCCCCTTAAATCTCAGTCTATCAGTTGAAGATGGATCTAGTCATGATACGGAAAAAATAAGCATGATATATCTTATCAAAACATTACAATCCTTTAATACAGTACATGTAAAGTGTCAATGATTTATACGTACCTCGTAGTGTCGATTTCCCGATACATCGGTGGTGCATGTGAGACGTTGAGAAGAGGATTTTCCCTGTAACAAATTAAAGCAGTAATCAAAGGACTCTTCTGTTGTTCAAAAGCAATCCATACATTGGTTATTATTATTGATGTTATTATTTATCCAGCGATTATTGTTAAAAGATGACTTTGCGTGCATTTTGTATGTTTTGTTATAATTAATTATTTCCGATATTATTGCTATATATAAACAAAAGAATAATCTTTCACAAAATTCGATTATCTATTCCACGATTTATATCAAAATTCTACCTTTGGAAAGTTACACGAAATAAATTTCACAAGATAATCAACTTGGTTATCTTGCAGTAAATTCTTTTTTATTTTTAAACACATCTACATTGGGCTAACTCTTACTCAAAGCACTGAATATAAGTTTCACACATTATCGTCGTCTTCCTTAATAAGTGATGAGCCAATTCAATTTATTCTACGACATAATCTAGACTGAGAATGCATGCTACGTAAACTGTTAATGAATATATTTTTTTATTCCTTTCCTGAAAGTTTAAAGTTGCAGAGTTTTTCTTAAAGTGATTTCTGAATTTCTCTTATCTGAATATATCATATCCCTTATATAAATATATATATATATATATATATATATATATATATATATATATATATATATATATATATATATATATATATATATATACACACACACACAGTAAAAAGCAAACCTAAAACGAACTCGCTAAGGTAGAGGTCAAAGTACATGATATTAATTCCAATTAAGTTCCAACATTCTCTAAATAGTTGTATCGCCTGTACTATCGAAAAAACTTTTTAACTGTAAATAAGATCCAGCGTGAAAGGTGGTAATGTGCTTTTACTGACCTGTGACATTGTAATGTGACAAATGTCTTGAAGAATCACAATGTTATAATGGTTATTCTAAGAGATAAAATTAACTGACGGCATCGGAGAGTAGGCTTGAGAATATTTTAATATAATAAATGAAATTTTTATCTACACTAAATGTTCTGCAAGAAATATGAGACGAGTACATCTTGAAGGCATTCTCCTTAATTGACTTTCAATGACGATATAAATATAACATGGAAAATGATGCAGATAAAAAATACAAAGTACTATATCACGAGATTGCAGAAAAGTTAAAGTGGTCTCTCCATTATAAATCTATATCACAGAACAAACAGCCTAATTATTAGTGTATCTGTCCTTAATATTGTAATATTAAATACATTTGACATGGATTCCGTGAAGTATATACAAAGTAGGAAATTGTATACTCATGAAATAATTGAGGAGTAACATTATCCCTTCTTCCGTCATAGGAACCAGGATGTTTGAGAGCAAAACCGAGCCTATTTCGATCTCGAAGTGTTACTCATCCACAAACATTAGTGAATGCACATGGGAACGGTTATTTTTGGTGCCCTTACCATTTCATTTTTATTTTTTTCTGCCACAGTAACCTTATTACATTAGACCTTAAAAGCCCCAAACCGAAAGGTCTTTCATTACTCCAGTAACAGTACATTCAAAACGTATGGTCATTGTGCATATTCATTAAACTAATGTTCTTGTATGGAAAAGAAATTTCACTCAGCCACTCTTTCCTTGACCTGTGCCCTAGTCTATTCTAAAAATAAATGATTCCAGGTGTAAACCATTCATAATGTTTGGTACATATATGTGATGTAGAACTAATGTTGTTTTACGATGTTTAGTATATGTATGTCATGAGGACGTTTTATTATGCAGAACCAATGTACTTCCTTCAGTGAGTGACCTTGATATTTGACCTTTTGATCGCCTAATCGACATCATCCGTTTATGCCCAAGTAAGAACCATCTTCACAATTTGGTAAATATGTACTGGTAATACATGGACAGATGGACTACAAAATGTCATAATATGATATACCGTATGCTGAGCAGTTAAAAAGAATAAAGAATTGCTGCGAACATTTGTAATGCCGATGGGAAAACGCTAACCATATGAGAATATCAACAATAATAATAATACATTGTTACCATACCCATTGTAGATCATTGGTTTATCTTTATTTATGGAAAGGTAAAGCCAGACATTCTGACTGTTTGATGTACCATAGGTAGGTGGTGTGATTTAAGGGGGAGGGGGCGGTGTGCGGGATGAATGTTGGGTTTACGAAGCATAACGTTGTATTCCGATGGTAAATGTATCACGTTGAATAAAATAGATTTAATTCTAACAAAGCTAAGTATCAAGAATAAAGATCCACATCTACCTACTTGTGTGCATATATATTACTTCCAGGAAGGACAAAGTCGTCTTTCTTTGTTCTGTTTACTTCTTTCTCTGTTTAAAAGTAGAATACCAGTATAAATAATTAGATAAATAATGAGTGATAATTTGTATCATGTTCCATTTTCGCTAATTACTTAACTATCTTAGTAAATAAAGCAGTGATCCATATGCGGTACCCATGAAGGGTAATGTACGACACGGAATTTCAGTTTGTAAAAGTTCTAAAATTAGATTCAGGATATATTTTTCATGCACAATTTGACAGATTATTTGTGTTTGGAGTGCCATAAACTGCGTACATCATCTTTGAGGAAAGTTTGTTATTGCCGTTCACTGCACAAAGAAAGTGTCTGATCAGGTTATAAGAAAACTTTTTAAAGAGGTAGATATCGTTGTTACTTACCTGGTGGCATTGCAGCTCTCAGTTTTCTCTTATATCTAATAAATAAATAGATTTTATCAGCATGTAACACGTAAATCGTAACCTTGAGACAAACGCAGCTAAATATTGAATAGTAATTGGAATTATGATACAAAACTAATTCTGTTATGTGAATGATACCGTATATTTGGGCTGACTTGTTAGAACATACTAATAAAAAACACCCGATGCAATAACAATTGAATACTTTATATCCATTATTAAAGCCTTAAATACAACTGCGCACTACATAGTTGCATTATTGCATTTTCACTTTTTTTAGCCATTTCTTAATATTAGCAGCAAAGACAGTCGTGTTAGGTATAATTTTAGACAGCAGCTATCATTAAATATAATATATTCAATTGTGATCCCCTTACTGTCAACGACGTATCGTTAATCTTTGGAACTTTATATTATTTTAATTATATATATTTAGAGGATGTTTATGATCACCATATCGAACTAAGTATCTTACAATGGTTTTTTTTAAAATTATATATATATATATATAAATATATATATATATATATATATATATTCGGATATATATATATTTTCGGATATATATATATATATATATATATATATATATATATATATATATATATATATATATATATATATATATATATATATCCGAAGTAAACGTCTATACAAATAAATAGCGATCATGTTTGACACATTTTGAAGTTCATTATGCTGTAAAAATTATAAGCAGATTTTTCGTGTTTCTAATTTGTGAATATAAGGAAGAATGATATAAAATAAGTTAGAGATACTTTATAAAAGTATAACTGAAAATATGAAGATCTATTTTTATATTTCTAAAAACTTAGAGTTCCAGACGCTATGAAAATGACCTTCCAGAGCTGGAAAAGAACATATATCCCACGATGAGAACCACCAAAGTCAAAAGGGCAATCACAGCAGCCAAGACATATATTGTTTTACTTGATTCATTCTCTGTATTTGTAGACTTTAGGCTTGACTGTTAAAAATAAAGAAGGAATAATATTTTGACTATTGTTTGACTGCAACAGTCTCGATTATTTAATATAAAAATCAACAGTTGAATTATTATTATTATTATTATTATTATTATTATTATTATTATTAAATTTGACTCTCAGAAAATATGTCAAGAACCAGACAGTTAAGTAGTGGTAATCGGGATATTAGAAAAGTAGATGACAGTTAAAAATATTCTGCCTGATTTGCAAAGATAAACAGACTTGTATTATCCTACATTTTGGATTGAGAGCTTTCAGAAACGAAACTAAATGGTGAAAACATGTGTTTCTACTTACTTCGATGCTCACTATGCCGTGCTTCATTCTAGCATAGTATAATCTGTCAGCATATTCATCGAGCAACCTGCCAAAAATAAAGTATCGTTCATTTTCCTTTTAATGCTCTTTTTTTTATCGAGATCATTTACACATGCATGTAGAAAATGAGCTAGTCTTTCATTTTGCAACTGAACACTTCATTCAACACGTTATATGTCGTTCGTTCGTATTGATGTAGTACGTTTGGAGTTTTAGTTATACATCTCATTAATTATTTGTGTAATTTTCATGAACTGATACAAACCAGAGTAAAGAATGTATATACAATACATAACCAATTTTAATAAGAAAAACAGACATTGCAGGTGTCTGTGTTGTTTTCCAGCATACGATTAAATCCAAACTTCTTTGTTTACTGCAATCTAAATAGAATTTAAATAGATAGTCAATTAAATATACCTCTTGGCTTCCTCGGCTGACAATACTTTATTCTTTTTGTGATCCTGGATGTGAAAAAATAGATCTGTTCTGAAATGTAATGGAATTAAAGGACACGATTAAAATAATGATTCGGTATTTATACATTTCATAAATTCATTTTAAAACATATCATAAATTCATTTTAAAACATATCATATTATACATAACATCAATTACGTTCGATTGCGTCAACTTCAAAAGATCTACGGATTTTAAAAGAGTGTCGGATGAATTTCATGTTCTGTGTGGACTCATGGGGCCACACGAGAAGTATACATGACAACATCGGCTTGTGTTTTCCATTTTAATATGTATATTATTGTGTTATACATGAAAGTAAAATATACTCGTTGGTCAGTGGCAAATTATGACTTAAAATTGAGTGAATACATACACAATTCTTCTAATTAATTATAATTTGACCATTGTTAACAAATTGATCATTGCCACTGAAACAAGTACCTGTTCTAGTGAGAGCTTTAAAGAAGATGATCGGAAGCAAACCGGCATTATAAAGCAAAAAGCACGTATTTTGATTATATTTAAAATAAATTAATGAGAAAGCACTAATATACTCTCATACATTGCAATGCGCAGAATTTCGTTTTGATAATGAGGCAATTAATGTGAATAAAAATAAACAAAAACAGAATTAATAAAAACCACTCAACTATCTTTCTAAGACGTGCAAACAAAATATATAAAAAGAAGTTCTCTATAATAAATTGCAAATGATCAATTGTAAACGAAGTATGCAAAAGATATGAGTATTTACATGGTTTTCATAACCGAATTAGTTAATAGAAGGTAGACCATACGCCTATGAGTAAATGCTTGCTAAAAGTAATACAAGAGATATTAACAGTGAAACTTCAACCCAACGTAATATATGTCGTTGTAAAACAAACGTCATTTAAGGCC
The DNA here is from genome assembly GCA_030141615.1 of Unio pictorum. Lineage (NCBI taxonomy): Eukaryota > Metazoa > Mollusca > Bivalvia > Unionida > Unionidae > Unio > Unio pictorum. Next base: position 708,482 of record JARLTB010000062.1, on the reverse strand, counting down.
ATTACAAGTTATAAACTTATGTTCCCATTTCAATGTGACATCAAAGTTGACATTTGGCATATACTGCCCAATATAAACATATGTGGTATAATGTAAACTGTTCAATAACTTGCCGTATTATCATTAAGGAATTTAAGTCAGTAGAATGTAATACCTTTATTACCGACTAAAATCGACATGTATTTAAATTACAGAATTTTAAAACCGATTAAAACTACAGAATCAGTTTTGTTTTTTTTTTGTTTTTTTTTTGTTAAACAATACGAAGTATCTCTATCAAGTCAGTATTGAAAGTTTATGAAATATTTCGTTTCTAATATAGCTGTTTCTGAATAAATATAAACTCAGATTTAAACCTTATGCATAGTGATATTTGTTTTTATTCGCAAATGCAATTGATATAATTAACAATCAGAAAATTCAGCATATACTTACTTCATTGTATCCACTGTCCCGTCATCACCTTTGTGATCCACGATGCTATCGTACACAAATAGTAAGCCCGTCACATTGGTACAATCGCTGAAAAATATTTAATGGAGTTAATGTCACTGTAGTCATTGTATAAACTTAGTTACGGTGTTTTTCAAAACCGATCACGTCTACATAGGCATTATGGATTTGTGTACTACGTCGAAGATTTACTGACCTTCACAACTTAAGAGCTTGACGACATGTAAAACGCACACATGTACAAAACTGAAAACTTGACAACAAAAGTGCCCAAACGAGCTGGGGCTAGTTGATGTTTTGAAAAAGCACATGGTAACAATTTGATGAACGAGTTTACATGTTTCAGGGCAAACTAATTACGTGCCATACGTATGTTAATTTTTGGTTTTAAAAATACTTAAATCTGAAAGACTCGTAGTACTGATTTAACCCACTTGGTAAACCCATGCATACACCATGATAATAACAATTGTATAACTAAATTATTCATGATTAAATTACTTATGATTAACCATATATTTAACAGTATTGATGCATCGTGGATGACATATTCTGACAACTACAATAGATACAAACATGTGCTTTCCATTCCGCAGCAAAGATTCAGATTCTAATTTCAGTACTGAGATTACAAATTGAAGAATGTTAAAGGACTAAAATTCAATCAAGAAAGTAATGTCTATTGTGCAACTACTGCCGCGATAAGCTCTCAGACGATTCATTTTACTAAAATATATCTTTTATTATTAACCATTTGTGAGCTTTCATCTAATTCTTGAATATTTTCCCGCAGAAATGCGAGTAATATTGACCAGAGATAAACATTAAATTCAAGAAAAATATCATTCTCTCTTAAATGGGACATAACGTGTCTATGATTTTTTTTATATCTAAACATACTTATAATACTATTGCAATACTAAATTTGCTTCCATCTTCCTGTATATATCTACGATTAAATACACCTTATGTTCATCAATAGGTAAGTATAACTGTTCCACTCCACAAATCATGCATGGGTACATACAGTTATTTATCCCGACAGTAAACTATTATAAATGAATATATATATATATATATATATATATATATATATATATATATATATATATATATATATATATATATATATATATATATATACAACACTCTCAACCTTAACGAGTTTTCCGTCATCAAAATTATGTTAATTACAATTATATTAATTAATGTTGGCTATTCAGTACATACTAAAATACTTAACCTTAAAATTTCATCTTTTATCGTAGCTACTTTGGCACGACTTCCTTGAAGCGTCATTTTCAAAACTTGCGAGTCAGCAATCAAAAATATCTATTAAAAGAAGATTAGGATATATTATGTGTAATTAGTTAAGAGTGATAATGTATTCCGCTAAGATACAACGTGAAAATGTAAGAGTACCTTACATTATTGCGAATATAATCCCAATTAATCCTGAATGTTGTATCACAAATCAAAACGATTAGAATGTTCTGAATCAATTCCAATAATCTTCAATTCTTTGATGCGCCGATATGTATTAATGAGCTGATGTACTAGATGCATCCAAATGGTAGAACCCCAAAATGTCTTTGAATTAACTCATAATATTTCGAAAATTGTGTTGTAGTCAAAGCGACATACAACACTTTTTAATTTCAATTTATAAATGAAACACCTGATTATTCTCAAATTGAATATGAACAGAACAGTAAATGACTCCAAAGGTTTCATTTAAAATCGGAATAAACAAGTGTTTACTGCATCCTGTATATACAGACTATCACTATATCCATGACCATATAGATTTTTTTAAAATAATGTACACTACGTTGGAAAACAATTACTTCCGGATCATTCTAAGTTCGTAAATAAGATTAGACATTGAACTCATTTGAAGTAAACCCGTTTTAAAGTATAATAAACGTTAGGTATGCTATAATTGTACTCTCAATCACAAAGGAACATTAAGAACAACATATAAATTAAATATACATGACAGTATAATATTATTATTTATTATCGCACATTACATTTCAATATCACACACATTTAACATCATCATGTAGTAAAGCAACCAGGCCGGCAAGGAATATCTATGTTCTTTCATTAGATAAATATAAAATAAACAAAAGTGAATGATGATGATCTGTTATATTTTTAGTCTGCGTTACTTAACATGAAATATATATATATATATATATATATATATATATATATATATATATATATATATATATATATATATATATATATATATATATATATATATATATATATATATATATATATCAATGTGCTCATATTTTAATATAAATAGCAGAGTGCCGGGTGAAGATATATTTGGGATATATCTCTACCAAGAGTAAATTTACATTACATTTATAATTTAGCACGGTTACTCTTTCCAGTGCTTGAATGAAGCAGTATACAACGAAATTACTGGCCTATTACTAATAGATACAAAACTGAGAGACCTTAATCGTATTCTCCATGACAGAATGTTCAGGTAAATATGTGTCGAGGGAGATATTACATAGGTAAAACACAGTTTAATACATACTAAACAATAGGCCGTGTCATTTCCTGCATCATCTTTTACAAGAACGGTAACGTTAAAGAACCCAGACATGTCTTCAGAGTAATACATGTTGTTTACAATCGTTCCATTCCGGGTGACGCATACTGGATAGTTGCAACGATCTTGCCTCGTGTGTCCACCTAAACGTTTTTCTAGATCTGTTGTTATTTGTAATGTAAACATTTCGAATTTCCATTTGTCGATGGCATTCTTTGGTGAATCATCATCGGTAATATAATTCTGTTGAAAATTATGTAGAGGAAATAATACTGATCAATTATTAGTAAATGTATCAATTTTATTTCAAATTATAAATATAATATCTAATTAAGAACGATTATATCTCATTTTCCACGAAAATGTCCAAATAAAACATGTGATAAAGATTGTCTTCAAGATTCAATATTTATACGTAAAGCTGGCACAAAGTAAAATAGAATGTTATTGCTACATCATTTTCGACAGCCAAACAATATTATATTATCACATACATTCATGTTAGTGAAAATCACTTTTGTGTGGCTTAAGTGAAATAAGTTGTTCTATTTCAGACATTGTTAATAAATGAAACACGTACAGACAATGACTTAGTGTCTAAGAAAATAAAGTCATTGTTTCGTTTTGTACCCATATTATTCCAGTGTCCTCTGAGAAGAGGAACACATAATATAGTCGAAATATCAGTACATGCAGAAATAAAATTATTTTCATGTTTATGCAGTTTTATGAGAGAGAGAGAGAGAGAGAGAGAGAGAGAGAGAGAGAGAGAGAGAGAGAGAGAGAGAGAGACCTTCAGCTCCAATAGCTCTTTGCCTGGCTCCATATTTCTTCTCATTCCAACTCTTAAGTCGATTCCTTGTTTAAATTGTGGACGGTTGTCATCTACATCCAACACCGTAATGGTAACAGTTGCTGTATCATGGTAAATTGTATATGTGTATTGTAATTCAATTTATTATTAACATAATACTTTGGACCCTAAATCGTTCATGAAAGAAAACCAGACGCAAAATTAAATAAAATATTACATAAAAGAAAGAGATAATCGGTGTACATGTTGGTAACAGAAGCAGGACCTTTTCAGTTTTTCAACCAGCAAGTGCTTAATATATTACAATGTTATGCAATTTTAATGTTATTGCAAATTTACAATAACATACGACAACACTTACCAACAAAGAGAGCAATAACACTTTCGTAACGTAGTTTAAATGGCTTAATTATTTATGCTAGTTTCTGTGCCCCCGGATCAATCATGTTCGTTATCGGTCCCATGAGACGATTAGAACCAATTTAGTCGTTAATTGCTTTGCACCGGGATCCATGGGCGCCCTGGTGGTTGGAGAGGATTATGTCGGCCCTGAATATTCTATTACCGTGTGGACAGAGGGTCAACAGTTCGTGCCTTCATGGCCTGAATCCGCTCTTCTGCTGCAGCTGTCATGTTGGCCTCGCAATCAGCAGTGCCGTTACCGATAGAGGAGACCCCTACACCCCTGTCCTGAACAGTCTGCTCCAGCGTGTCAGAGTGTATGCCATAATCCCTCAATACTATCTTCAAGGTACTTTTGTAGCGTTTCCTCTGGCTTCCTTTAGAGAAGATTTCTGTGTTCTAGATTGTCATAGAGGAATATTGTTGCAAGCAGATGGTCTGGCATGCGAGCCACATGGCCGCACATAGTAACTGCGACAACATCAGGATTATGTGGATACTAGACAAACAGGCTTACGCAAAGACCACAGTATCCGGCTGTTAATATTACGCCATCATATGCTTATCATATGTCTTATAATGTACAGTATTTTGAAAGAAACGGTGGAAGAGAAACAATAGAAATATACAGAATACATATGAGCAAGAATATGGATGGCAATACATTAATATTTAATATGTAGCTGAAACGTGTTTGCTAGTTTGCATACTTCGTGTTAGTGTTTTATGTATTAGTTTGAATACGATAGTGAGCATCGCAACAGTGAGAATACGAATAATAAGTATACATTATTAAACTGTTTGGGATACATGATGTGCTTAGTAATTAGAGTTAAACTGACTAGTTTATTTACCTTCGCCTACTATGTCAGACATATGTATATGTACTTTACCCATTGTAGCATTATCAATGAATACCGAATGACATGCCTATTTTGACCTTTCGCTAGGAACCTGCCACACCTTTTTATTAGGATTTTTAACGTAGCTTTAACAATCTTTCAGTCATATCGCTACGATATCTGCAGTGAGTCAGTTTATATTGATGTCTAGCACTGGGGCATCATGCCGCAGACATGTGACATTATGTCCTACCCAGTCACATTATTGTAACACCAGGCCAACCAGACCTAACACTAACATCTTGATGCTGAGCGTCAAGCGAGGCAGTTGTTAGTACCATTGTGTAAGTCTTTGGTATGACTCGGCCAGGAATCGAACCCTCGAGCTCCCGCTTGCCACACCTATAAATAGGTTTGTTTATGAACACGACAATCGGTATGTTAGATCAAGAATATTTTACTACACATTCCACATAAAATGCATTCGCTGCTAAACCGTTATCAAGATATGACAGGTCTTTATGGAAGGTCGAATCGGTAGGTCAATCTATATCTTACATTTCTGCTTATATATATATATCGCCGATTTTCGAATGTATCCAATTAAATTTTATTGCATACTTTTAACTCATTGCTCCATTGCTGTCTTAATAAACATGCATTAAAATGTTCTTTAATTCTAGCGCATATTATTCAATAGCTGTCTTCGGCATACAAAATTTAAATTGTTTCGAGAGCCAGACGTATACCTAAATAGTTACATAAATTTCACTGATATTTCCAGGTTAACCATTTATGGGAACAGATAAGGAATATATCCAGTTAAAATTATTTCAATCATCTTGTAAGGAAAGAAATTCAATTCTCTAAGAATGTTTTTAAATCCTTGACGCTTATCAGTATTCTTTTAATAAAAGAGAAAGGTTATTAGATCTACATCATTAAGTATGTGTCACGCATTCACCTGTTGCAGTTTGAGGCGCATTACCCTCGGCTCCGGTATCATTTACCAAAATAGACAACTCCAGCTTTGCCACCGTCTCACGATCAAGTGAGGAGTTCACATATAATGTTCCATTTGTCTCATTAATTCCTATGTATCTCTGAAATATATATATATATATATATATATATATATATATATATATATATATATATATATATATATATATATATATATGTGTGTGTGTGTGTGTGTGTGTGTGTGTGTGTGTGTGTGTGTGTGTTGTACTATCAGAAGTGAAGTCAAAAAGAATTGCAACATGGAAATCGAAAACGGAAAAGGAAAATATATCGAATTGTTAGTTAATATGCTTTAGGTATTTGTAAATTTCACAGAAAAAGAAATGCCAGCACAAATCTAGTCATTTAACAATCATTCATTATTGTCAACATGATTCATATTAATAGTCAAAGCTTTCGGCAATTTTTATCTTCTACTCTAATTAGAACGTACTTCATATAAGGTGATAAGATTGTGATTTCTTCTCTTCTTTGCATTGCCTTTTGTTAATAGACGCACTCTCATGTTTATATGCGTGGCCATAAAAATAAAGCAGGGCTTGTAACGAAGTTAATATTTCAAAGACATATGATAAAGATAAAAAAGTATCACTTCAAAAGGAGATCTAAGAACCTAAATGCAACGTATACATTTGTCCCCCGATCACGTGATTCTGAGAAATCGGTGAATCCACCCCGATGCTAAAGAAACTAAATGTAAATAAACTTGCCATACAAAATTAATGTGACTTCTAAAAGTTATGGCATTGAGAGAATAGTTAGGTGCAGTAAATGTACAACGTAATAATAATAATTCGACGGATAGGAGTGACCATTGCTATTGATGCGAAAAATGCAAACATATCTTTGAAAGAACTGTATGCCCAATTTCGTAAGAAACATTGTTCTAGCATTGTGTTAGCAATACATAACGTTATGTATTGAAGTACAATAAAACTTAAAGGACTGAGAGTACAAAGTGGCGACTTACACACTATTAAAATCAACATATGTTATGATCATTAACAATCTATATTGGCAACAGAGATTATTCTGCAACAAATACCACATGTTTTCAAGAGATATGTAAGTAGGAACATCATTTAGACGTAGAATACATAATCTTCATTATACGAGAGAGATTCATGTTTTTTTCCCCGAAAACTAAAATCTAATGTATTTAAACATTAAAGTTGAGCTGAATGACGTGTTTGAACATTAGATTTTTTCATGTTTATTTGCATTGCATTATACAGATAAACTCAATCACCACATTAATGTACCTTTCACGAGCTAAAACCAGCATAACATAAATTAACAGAACAAAGTATACCCTAATCTTCCGAACGTATTAAATCACGCCAGATCAAGACCTAAGCTTTTCGTATCACTATTTGCGCTATGCATGATCCAATAGGGTATGACATTATAGATGCCCATAATATAAAACCATTCACTTACCTGTACGATAGCGTCCTGAACGGTCTGGTTATTCTTATCCCATCCTTTGATAGTTCTTATAGTGTAACGCAAAGAAGCATTTTTATCTGGGTCTACAGCACCGCAGGTCACCATTAGGCTTCCGATGGTACTATCCTCGCGCACGTCGTCGATACAATTGACATTCGTAAATTGTGGCGGCTTATTGTTTACATCTTCAATGATGACGCTTAATGTAGTCGTGGAAGTATAGGGATTCGCACCCTGGTCTATGGCAAAGATTGTCAAATTATACGAACTTACTTTATCCCTATCAAAGTGAGCACCAGTTTGGACTGATACAATACCGGTAGAACTGTTGATCTGGAAATAGTCAAACCTTGCAACGGCGAAGGATATCTGTCTGTTTCTTGGGGTTTTATCTCCATCAGTGGCATAGATTTGAGCAACGAATGTACCTAAAATCAAGATATACAAGTGCATTATGAATTCGAAAATATAGTACCCCTATAGGTGTAAATAGTTTCCCTTATTGCTTCTCGGATCAGTTCACAGAGTTTGTTATGCCTTGTGTTGAAATGTATCGATCGTATGATCTCTGTCACAATGTTCAGTCACATTGTCGTTCTGCATTTCGCTTTGTGTTGCAAACTTTACTCACACAAATGAAATTAATTAGTTTTGAGATCATAAAAGGATGATTTTCTTTTGTTGTTTTAAATGGGACGTTTCCACAGTATTAGCTATTTATTTAGCGACGAAACTGGGGCTAGGTGCCATTTGCAATAACTCAGGAAGGCAGCTGATCCGTGTTGGCGTGCGCGGTATCGAAACCCACGAATCTCGTATCATTGAATTACGTTTTAGATACGCTTCTTAAGCTACCACGTCTCCTCTAAATTATATATATATATATATATATATATATATATATATATATATATATATATATATATATATATATATATATATACATATATACATATATGTGTGTGTGTGTGTGTGTGTGTGTGTGTGTTAAAATTAATCTTAATAATAACTTTGTTGACATGTGTGGGGAGTTGGATGGGCAAATCAGGCTTTTGCGACGTGGATAATGTATAGAGAAATATGTCAAATGGGAGGTGTAGTGAATTATCTCAACATATTTTGATGTGGAGACGTCAAATATACATACATACATACATACATACATACATACATACATACATACATACATACATACATACATACATACATACATACATACATAATTCTAGGAAAATGAAGCATGAGTGAGATGGAGAAACATAACATTACAATAAAACTGCATCAACCTTCAACTGAAGTTTCCTTTATGGTTCCGACGTATCTGTTCATGCTGAATTGTGGTGCGTTATCGTTCACATCCTAGAGAAAAACATTAGAAGCTGTTAGCAACATTGCATATTTGTTAAAAAAACATTATTCATTCATTAGCTTAAGGTATTGTCACAAATCTGAAGAACGTTTTCCGAGCAAACTATTACATGCGAGATGGAACACAATGTTTTTTATTATGCATATCAGTTGTGGCTTAAAGTAAAATATGTGATTTCCTTTTATAATGAAAAGTGGAGCTAAACTTTGGCTTGTTTTATTAGCGGTTCTAGATCTAAATTAGTTTTTGTTTTGCTGAGAATGGTAAATTTTGAAGGGACGTTTTGTATTGATCTCAGACTAAACACTAAAACTTCCCGCTATACTGTTTATATTGTCTTCTCCTTAAGCACTTTTTGTGCTATTGAGTTGTTTGACTGATTTTCGTCCCTGACTTTGGGAGCAATGTATCACCAAAAAAATACTCCTTAAGGAAATAACATAGTTCTCATGAGGTTGAATCACATTTCGATCATAGATCTAAATATACGATAGTAACGACATGTAAGATTTAAAAATCATGGTCTGATTTTGTATATAATCAATGTCAAACATAGTTCAAAGAATGCATGAATAGTGGTACGTGTTGTAATGAACCTTGCATTGCTCTTCTCAATAATATAAGAGGTAGTGGCCAAAGAAAATTGAGATGTTGTGAAGGTGGTGAAGTACTAATAATGTGTGTAGTAGCACTATTCCTGTTATTCGAAAATAAACTTTATTGTAATAGAAACAGAAATATAGGACATGAGAGTGATGCCAAAGTGTTGATGCTTATTATTGTCATGACAACCAAATTAGGAGCAATAATGTCAGCAAAATACCAGAAAGAGTGGCAGCGGTATTAGTATTGTTTACGATTTTGTCAATATTTATCGTGATTATTGAAAGCAGAAAACAAAGTATATTTATCGCCGACGGTGTTGGTGCTGTTTTTGTATCATTTATTTAAGTAAAGGGATAAGAAGAAAATAAATCTGTGCAATATCAGCGAAATACGACTTACCTGAACTACAATAATAACTGTAACATTACCAGATACATTGTGTGCTCCGTGATTATAAGCATATAAGGTAAGATTGATCACTCCATTACTCTGATCATTTAGAGCTTCGTAGTCAAGCGTAGACAATAGCCTCATTGCTCCCGTTTCATTGTCGATGGTGAAGTTTTTTAAAAATGTGCTGATAGAGTCGATTTCGTAAAACACCACTGAATTGTTGCCTTCATCTTTATCAGCAGCCTGGCAAATATATACCATACTCTCACATTAATCTGACTGTTCTATGCGATCGGCATAAGCAACCTAAATGTATGGAAATGTGTGTTAAATGAAACAAGATTAAGAAATCCTAAATTTATGTTATATACTAGGAGACATCTTGACCATAATCACTGGTGTTACGTGTATAGCATCTAATAAACAGTAACATAGAAAAAGTATAAACAACAAGTTAAGTCAAACTGAACAAAACATTATTCTCCGGGACAACAATTGTTAAAATGGAAAACGAATTTGCAGTCTTAAGAATCATATCCAAAACTAATCCAAGAATATTCCACGAATTAAATTACAACAATCCTAGTAATGAAATGTTCTAATAGATTCAATTGCGAGTCCTGTTGGAAACTCCAAGATGAAAGACGATGACTTGTAGTGAAGTCTGTTTAAGTATGTTTTGTGCTTATCAGCAGATCCTTGTAGAAACAAAATATTTAACACTCCCGTGTTGAAAAAAAATCCGAATAAAAATTTGATAACCTGTCGTATTATACAATGTTTGACCTTAATACATTACCTCAAAACTCGATTTTAAATCAATGTTGTATTTTGCAGTTATTTTGCATGCATAGACTCGCTAGATCGTAGGATCCCAAAATCTTGGATGATTTTGACACGTTATTTATTCCTTTGTTGACTAATGTGTATTTTCAGTGTAAATCAATAGCAACTGTTATATGTATATTTTTTCCCTTCATAAATTCGATTACCGTTTTAATAGCTAACAGTGAAGTAGTGGGCAGAACGCAGTATCGGAAAAAGGTTGAGATTGTTTTATGTTTACCTGGACAGTCAAAAATGAATCATTAATGAATGTCGTCGAATTTTCATCCAGAATAGCCGTGTATTGTTTTTGTTGAAATACAGGCGCATTGTCGTTAACGTCCAAAAGGTGAATAATCAGCTGAGCTTGATTCATCCGACCGCCTTCGTCTGTTGCAATGAGCCTAAGATATATGTCTTGTTGCTGTTCTCTGTCTAAATCCTTTGGTGCACAATTTGTAACGACCTGTCCCGTTCTTGTATCAACTACAAAACTGAATAAATACATATTCCTTATTTGCTGGTGTATAACTAAACCGTATTATCCAGCGAACATAATAATCTGAAATCTACAGTTCCATAATTGTATAACGGTGCCAATTGAACAACCCTAGGTTGACAGAGCATAAGGGGTTGGCAACATTGTATTCGGAAATAAACAACAAAACTAGCTGTGTCTTATGCGTTATATATGAATTGTAGCTATCATCAGGTTTACAAAGTTGAGTCCCTTGGCAATATGTGTTATTATAATTCATATATAGGTCATGAATTATTAAAATTGCTAAACAAGTAATGCACCTTACTTAAAATGCATGTGTTGTAACTGAATAACCTTCACCACGTTTAGTTCAAGAAGTGTTGTCTCTCTCAAATGCAGTGGAGCTCTGTCTTTGTCAAATTGACAATCTAACCATGCTCTCTCTATACGATAGTGTGTGACATGCGTGCTGGGAAAGCATATAAAGTATATGTATTTCTCCAAACATTAGCATTGATGACTATGAAGAAAGCAATTGGTGCTGTGATACATAATGCAGTGACAACAATGGTCTCCTCTGTTCGCTTTTCTTCATGACTTCAGAACAACCTTGACGTCCTGGAGTATCATGACCTAAGCCCAAGATGTTCTTAGTGGGAAATGCGTTCAATATAGTTCAATGTAAAGTGTCGACATGATGCAGCGTTAATATCCATACAAATAATTAAGTTAATATATGTCATTTTAGTTTTCATTAAAGCAAAACACAAACCAACTAAACTTGATTTAGAAAAGCACAAAATACATTTTATCGATCTGTTGCATCATCGGATTGCTCGTAATTAAAACAGTGAGGCGCATGTATCGTTGAAAAAACAATTAATTATTATCTTATAAATGTTTACCTGTTTACATTGCTTTCTGTATACGTTGCATTTAATACCTATAACATAACTGCAGAAGCGATCAAGGTTATATAACGGATAAAACATTTATAATTATAATTGCACAAATAGACATTTAAGCAACAAATAAGATTTCTATCGACGATTGTGTAAGTCTGCTCCTTGTGAAATTATTTTATTATGAAATACATGCATCTTTTCTCAGTATGGTACCGATTGACAAGCTTGACCTGTCCGTGTTGACCTTTCATTGTGGCATCATTCAGTCCGCAAATACGTATAGCGGTGTGCACGTGCAGGAACTATCTTTACATGAACTAGATAATTAGTAAATTGGTGCACTCATGATGCTATACCAGGATAATGTAATTTAAGAAGTCAGTCTCCTTATAGATCCTTCACGGGAAAGTCAAACGGATAGGTTAATCTAACTGGTATCATTCTTGTTCATTTTCTACTTGCATTTAGAGAGAATACAAGTTAACGACCAGAAAGGGCGACATAAGTCTTATCTCTTTTTATCTGGCATTCTTTGAAACAAAATAGTCTGAGCAAACTAATTTATCCCTGAAGCTTTCCTGTGAATCCAATGTAATTGTTATGATGTTATATACAAATCAGCTAGCACACACTAATGGATACGTTCAATATGATTACTTCAGATTAAAGACAAAACAGATATCTTCATGAATAGAGGCCGACCAAAACTAAATTTCTGGTTTCGGCCGAAAATGAAACCAGACCGAAACGTTATAAATTGACTTTCGGCCGAAATCGAAGCCGAAACCGAAAGATAAACCGAAGTTGCCAAACACAATATTTATTAAATAGGCCTAGGTGATAATGCAATGCTACACTAATTACAAACGAATCTAGAAGTAATGATTTAGAGCTTGCAGTAAAATTGTCTTGCGCCGACTGACCGGCCGACAAGCAGAGAAATAGACGCAGCACTAGCGTTACATTTGGAAAGTTAAAAAAAATTTTCGGCTGATGACCGAAAGTCAATATCAGTTTAGGCCGAAACCGAAAGCGAACCGAAACAGAAATTATGCAGAAAGAGGCCATTTGCCAATATTTTGGCTCCAAAACCGAAACCGAAACCTAATTACGATCGGCCTCTATTCAGCAAGTGAAATGTATTTTATCCTTGATTTTAACTGAACACTTGTGGTGCCCCGGGTGGTCAAGCGTTCGCTTGTATCGATCCCCGCTATGTACGCGTGTATTTGAGTCTCGGACTCAGCCAATGCATTTTGGTGTGAAAGCTGCCAGTAGGCTCCTATGGGTCGGTGGTTCTTTCTGGAGTTTTCCCGGATTCTTCGCTTGTATCGGTCACCGCTATGACCGCGTGGATTTGAGTCTCGGTCTCAGCCAATGTATTTTGGTATGAAAGCTGCCAGTAGCCTTCTGTGGGTCGGTGGTTCTTTCTGGAGTTTTCCCTGGTACTTCCTCCGTCTGGTAATCTGACCGCCATGTATTCTTTGTCTTGCGCATTAAGACCAAAACAACAACAACAGAACTTGCAATATGCATTCATGTGTAATGTTCCTATTGACTGGTACAATCCAACTATTAACCATTGGTCAATGATAGTGATATTTAGGTTCACTAAATTACGTTATGCACAATAGTCTTCTGCCTTTTCAGTAGTTAGATCGGCATTGTTAAGTCGATATCGTAATTTCTTTCACAAGCTTCAAAACTACCAATTATATTGTATATAAGTTGTAGGTCCTTATTGTTGACTAAAATACTCTCTTGAGTTATATTATTCCTGCCCTTGTTATCTTTATATGTAGTTTTCTTCCCATTGGTCAAATTAGGTTGAGTCCTAATTGTGCTGCTCATTCTTAAAATATAACCTTGTTATGAAAGAAAATGCGGAACCCAACATTCTAGTTTGCTAATTAGCTCGCAATCAGATAGATATCAATATTAGTATCCTAAAATTCTAATGTCGGCTGCTTAAAGATGAACACTGTTGAAGATTGTTCGTTTTGCAAGTCTTCACGTTATTTAACTATAGTCAACTAATATGTTCCAGGTAACAAAAAAAACCACCATCTAACAATAATACAATTATAGCCTTTCAGCGACGACGCTATGTGTTCTGGCTGAAATCATTGCCTATAATTTAATTTATTGTCTAGTCAATCAGATGTTTTCAAGTAACAAACAAATTAATATCTTACGGTTAGCAGTACACCATGTTGATTCATATCTTGCTCTCTTCTAAACAAATAATACACGAGACTGCTTAAAACAATAAACAAAGCCAGCATAGAACCATACTGATGTAGGTTAAAAATCTAAATGGAAATATTCTGGATATAAGTAGTTTTCAAATATATGTAATCGTCTAAATGACTCTTACTTTATTTGAGCCAATACGAAGCATAACATTTAATTTGTTGTACACTTTGAAATAAGTGTATATGTTACGTAGGATTGATTGATACGCATTCTATCAGCATTTTACAGAAAACCACCCATAGTAGTTTAATAGAGGAATACAAAGATATTGTCTAATGTTAAAGTAGCTCCTTCAGGTTAGATTCATTGCCATCGCATTAGTTAGGAACAATTAATATAGGAATTGCAAGCTGGTTTTATAATAATGATACGAGTTTATCAATTTTAACATACTTGTACTGCATAAAAATCGGGTTCCAAGTTTTCTACCAATATCTGTACCTCTTGTGCAAAGTAACTCGAATACAGCACATATAAGGCTTGGCTTTCTCTGTTGTTGCATTCAGCGTGGACAGCGCAATTATGTTTGAACCACATCGTTAATTGACAAATACTGTGAAGGGGCAAATTTCAGGAGATCTATTAATTAAACAATAGTTGTAGCCAGCGAACCATTAGTTAGATTTATGAAGACACGTCGTGTCAAAGGGGTGTCTGTAGAGTCAATTGCGACCGTTGTGCTAATTAAGCCTTGTTTACTCAGCAGCCAGACTGACTGCTACTAACATTTTAAAGTTTCATTTCTCACAAAAAATGTCAGAATTGAGAAAATGCAGGGATTCTGTTACTTAAAAACAAGTATGTCATATTGACCATGACGTAAGCGACTTTTAGAGAAAAGCGGGAGAAAAGACATTTGACTCTGATTGGTTAACGGTAAAATAAGGGGAATGTTTTTACACGAAAATTCGTAGGACATAATATCGCACTAGCTAAATTAGAAGTTAGTCTTAAAATTGCTATGTGAGAGAGAACCAGGGGTAGAATTATTTAGTAAAGGCTCCGGATGTTATTTTAGAGACGTACATTTGTTAAATCGTGGTCCAGAAAAAACCGCCCAAAACTAAGGAACGGACACACCAAAAACACAACGGTACTGGCACAATTCCATGTATATTGTTGATGCAATTTACATGATGTTTGCTTAGTTTACAGGTCTGCATGATTTCATTTGATACATTTGTATACTAATGTGCTTTTGAAATATGAATTGGAATTCTTACTTTAATTCTTAGTTAAGAATGACGTAGTGTTAATTTATGTCGTAAAACACTATGCTGAGTTATGAATAGGAAGTGGTACGTTAATTCTTGAATTTATCACCTTGTTTGCATAATGATTAGGTTCTAAGAATTTAATGTATTACATTATTTAATGTTTTACAGGAATACATGTGAATTCACCGAATTTTGATTTCATAGATGATTTAGCGACAGTGTATTCAATTTATGTGCTGTGTAAATTATGGGGCCCGAATTCAAAGCCTCGAGGTATAATTCGCAATGTGTGTAACTACACTCATTTGAGGACAGGTGTAGTTAATTACTAACCGTAAAGTTGTTATCACTGATAGAAATATCTGATTTTCGAACGAGGAATAATAGAAAGTCTCAACTGTAACGATTGTAACGAGTGACTTATGATTGTTTTAATTTTCTTTTGAAAGGGAGAAAATAGCATTTATTTGGAAGATCGGGAAGTTACATGAATTGCGACGTAAATTTTGGAAAAAGAATTGCAAGACGGAAATTGCAGTGAACGCATGATACAGTGGACAAGTCCGCAATCGATCGGGAACATCCACGGGTGCAGATTATCTAAAGAGAAAGGGTCTTCTAGAGCCAAAATTGAATTGAACAGTGACGGGATCAAGGGATAGCATATTATGAAAATCGAACAAGGCATTGACTTCGATTGTTCCACACGATCCTATGATGATTTAAAGCCATCATTAATATAACGGCTAATTTGTTTAAATCTGTTTCAAATTTTATTGTAATTCGGTGAAAGGTTATTTCTAAACAGCGTGTTTTCCTAACGGAAGGAAGTTTCATAATTGTGTATGTATTTGATTAAATTGTTTATTTATCTTTACGGGGGCTCGTAGTTATTTGTTCAATATACCTGCTCAGTTTACTCTATCAATTCTTATACTCGAACCGGGCAATTATATTGAGGACGGTCATATCTTAGATAACCAGTATAAAAGGGGAGTGGGTTGTAGTATTATTATTATATGTTGTACAATACCCCTTGACAAAGTGATACTTAACACTTACCATTTGACAAGTGGGGCTTATACAATACTATAGGAATAACGCTAATAACCCGCTAGTAACCTGACAAATATAAATTGTCCAAATAGTGGATATTTGTGTAATGTTTCATTTCTACAAATTTCATTTTAACTTGAATTATATAACCGTTATTATTTTGGGACTGAACCCACGACCTTCAGCATCCCAGACGTACGTTCTAACTAATAGGCCACCATATCAGTCTTTGATGTCCTTTTGAACGCTAACACACACACACAGACACACACATACTTCACTTCAAAGTCAGAAAACGGCCATTTTTCAGAACACATGACAGCATAATTCTAGTTTATATTGTGCTGATAGGTCAATTATATTACTTAGTATGGACCCAGTCAGTTAATATGTATGTTTATAATGGTGTTATACATTAATAACACGTTTTTGTTTATAAAACACTTGTTTATAACAATAGTTATATGATACATAAAACGAGGATATAGATGAAGACTCTACTGACATACTTGACTCGGTATGTCCAGTAAGCGATTTAAAATCTGTCAGAGAATGAGATTCACGACAATATATAAATATATATATATATATATATATATATATATATATATATATATATATATATATATATATATATATATATATATATATGAAAATTTCGTCTTCATCATATATATCAACATAACTAATGAAATAGGTATAGACTCTCTTGAGATTGCTTTAAGTTTTAAGGGTATTATTTTATGATGTTGGACATCGAACTGCAGTTACATGTTCGCTATTTTCCATTCTTATGAAGCGCTGAATAACTAACGAAATCAACGTAGAACATTTGTAATTGACAATCTTTCTTTCCTGCGTATATTCATTTCAGCAAGTGTATTGTAGTTACTTCAAAAATCACTGTAATTTTATTTCGCTGTTCCTAGGCCCACTGTTTTATGTTGCATAAGCAAATGTTACCACTCGTAATTACATATATTGGTCAACTTCTATGTTTAAAATCAGATATATTATTTTCAAACGTTCTTAATTTATAAAATTATATTTTGATTAACAATTATATATTAAAATTTAAATAGTGAATATTTGTAGAGTTTTAGATAAAATATATTACATAGTATTACATGTATTTGTTGAATTGAACAATCTTTTTGGTTATATACTGATCTAAAGAAAATAAAAAAATTATATTTCAAGCATTGTGGTATTCTTATCGGCGTATATGTTCTGGCCTATCGCAATGTGTAACGATGCCTTGTGAATAGCATGATAAGAGACGAGCCTTTTTAAACAATTGCCGGATAACATGACGAACGTGACATTGTACTGTTGATTATAGTTTGATTTGAACAATTAGCACTCATACTCAGAAACAGAGATTATATAAGGTAATAATGAGTCCAAACAGCCAACGCTAATTCCCAATATCATGTGACAATATATGACAATATTTATATTCCCAAAGGCTGATCAGTAGATACCTCATAGATGACCGACTTAACTTGCAAATGTTTACATTATAATTTCCAAAATGTTGAGCATGTCGTGCCTAGCGAATACACCTTTAATTTTTAAAAACGTTAATTAGCATCTCCTGCAAATTAACCATTTATATAATGTCTTCACTAAGGCAAAAGTCCAGATAGCGCATTGAATGTTCAAGTGGGACGGTTGGTACAAGACAACACTTTAACGACTCTGATAGTTTGGACAGCTCCAAAGTGTGCGCCGTGAATGTTGTAATGGATATGATGCACGGATCGTTGTAGGTATGTAATAATATGCCACAGCTATAATACTAAGTAGTTGTATTGGTTCTCTTTTGTGTAGCTGCATTGTATAGAAGGTTTTGTGTAAGTGTGGTTTATGGTGTCACTACTTACTCCACCCTTAGGTACCCTGCATATTGAAAAGTTATCACTTAATTATTTTTACCTGCATTAGTTTTACAACCAAATGTGTATTTGTTTGCATGAAATACTATTTTTCTTCATTAGTGAACATTTATATGATATATAATGTTACCCACTGTTGATATGTTGTCTTTAACTAGCTAGTTAAGGATATTTGTAAGATGCATGCGTAAACATTATGTCACAAAAAAAAAAAATTTTTGCATTATCAAATCAGAGCAGCATTATCATAGATACATATCAACTGTTTTGTAGTCACAGAGTTGCCTGGTACAGAATAATATTTATCTTATAATTACACGCCAGTTGTCATACCGAATGGTGGATTTATATTACTTGTACAAGTTTAATAAATTTTAATGCCAAAGGTGATCAGGCAGATAGTGTTGAAGCTGCAAGCTGGCAAGTTGATTTTAAAGTGTCATAATGAAAGGTCATATCTTAGCAACGTAATTTGTTTTAAGTCCAAGCGAATTTGTTGCTTGCTAGCGAGAATTTTTCTAATTTAATTTGCCTACCTTTTATCATCTTGACCATATCTTTGTTCTATATTATTTTGAAAATGCTCACAGTGTTTGTATATTCTCTTACACCGTTAACGATATTGTCGTATCACATGGAAATTAACGTATCACATGGAAATTAACGTATCACATGGAAATTAACGTATCACATGAAAATTAACGTATCACATGGAAATTAACGTATCACATGGAAATTAACGTATCACATGGAAATTAACGTATCAAATGGCCTTACGTTTCTATTTTACCATTCACTCAATAATGTATTCGTTTAAATGAGCAACACACTATTTGGGACAATAATAGAACGTGGCTCGAGACGTTTGATGAGCAATACTTCCAACATCTAACAATTATAACTGTTTTCTTGGTGTTTATCCCTTCTCTAAAAATGGCATATATAACTAGATTCTACGTAATTATGCTGATTTTCATTTATAAAACGTACAGTATTTGATGAACGTTTTACAGAGTGAAAACCAATAATAATAATATTAATAATAATACCAGATTAATCATATGGTGTTTTGGATCTGCTAACAAAATTTCAAAAGGATAATGTTTCTTTAATTTGATTGGAAAGTAATAGTCTTAACCCCTTGACTTTGTCTTGGTACAAAAACCAATATAGATTTTCTTAGTCTTGCTTGCACATTTAATTGAGCTACATCCTCGTTATGACACTATTTTTGATAAAACATACACAATGCTTTACAATTATCTTATATTCACTTAGACCACGTAATTAAATATAAATAACATTTGACCATGATCAAATTTAAAACAAATGTACCTAGTATTGGCTCCAGAAAGAGTATAGCTGATCTTGCTCGATCCATTCCTGTCTCTATCTGTGGCCTTAAACAAATTTGAAAACTAATAAAAACCGATAATTCTATAAGAAAGAGAAATAAGGTGAACTAGTTAAATGTTTACAGGACAGTGTATATCTGCACAAAAGGGGTAAAACAATTATTCTAAATATTTCAAATAAATTCGTATCAAATATAGTGTGATTCTCGTAAAATGAGTGCTATCCATAAGCAGAATAAAATTAACTAACCCTTTAGCATACAGAAAAAGACTACAACCCAAAACAATTAAGCAAAGTCTTGCATTAAACGTATTGCAAATGTGAATCTGCTGGTCGATTCGATCGTTACTAGAACGCATCATTCTCGCAGAGATATTGAATGGCAGAGTTATTGCATGTCATGAGACCCCCAGAGTGGCTGTACGTAATGAAAGCGAAGACGGATTATGGTACAAATGGTTGGTCTGAATGCACGGGCTGTATACAATACCTTTATAGTACGTGATTTAGGTGACAACTGGCCAGGAACACATAACAGTGAGGATCTATCTTGTGGTGACAGCTGGTCGTAGTAGATTATATTTATATATAATGACACATTTATAATATAACATATTAAAGTGCTCTGTTCGATCCAATTATGAGTCATTTCATGCCACGAGTAAAGGTCATATTGTCTAGCTCTCATGCATCCACCCTTAACCAACTTGATAGTGCGCTTATCCCTACTAAAGGATGTAACACGATCGAATGTGCGGATTGAATATGCATCGGAATGAGGAGCTGAAATTAGCCCAAATGTAAAACGTAGAAGCCTAGTGAATTTCTGTTTAGAAATGAAAGGCACCAAACATATTCCTGGCTATCAAAATATATGTATGGATCCGTGATCATATGAAATACAAGTACAAAGAATGACAAAAAATGTAATCAGACATGAACTAATATTATTTGCTTACCAAACAGGAATCCAGACCGCTTAGTTTTATCAAAGACTAGCACCGCATTAGAGGAATGTCACGTTGGCCAGTGGATATCTCACCATACAGTGCGATCATTGACAGGCAATGATTCCCCATCCAGAAGACGTGCCCTGCTCAGCGAATCTGTACATTTATGAGCGTGGCCTCGATGCTGGCGATAACTTATTGATTGTGGACTTCAGTGTTGGGGTCACTCCAGTGGATGTTAAGGATGGTGCAGAGGCAGCGCTCAAGGAAGCAAAGATGATGGTTGTAGTTGACACATGATTTATCGCTATATTGGAGGGTGCTCAGTACAACAGCTCTGTCGACACTTATCTGTTTATATCTCTTAAGAATGGCGTTGTGCCACACCCGTATATGAGTCTGTCGATGGTGAGGCTTGTCTTGGCCAATATGTTGTCTATTTCTGTGGTGATCTTGGCAAAATAGGAGATTACGATGCCCAGGTAAATGAACTTGTCAAGGAATTTCCATTGTCCAGTTCTGCTCACCGTGTCAAATGCTTTCGTCAGGTCCATAAATGTGATGTACAGTCCTTTGTCTTGTTCTCGACATTAACCTGGGTCTGGCTCAGGACGAGCGCAATTGTAGTTCTACCCCTATTGTCATGTAGGCATCCCCGATCAAAACTCTGGCACCAATTGGACTTGATCATTACGAGACGGTCTGCCAATGAATGGTGAGCTTCTTAACTGTACCTTCCACCGCGCTGACTGTGACACTGACTACTAGCCGATGTGCTTAAAAATGAAGTGAAGTGATCAAGACATCATAACCAGGCAAGGCTGAAGAATTTACTTATGCCCTTCCCAAGATGTTTGATTCAGAACCTCTGAACGGCAGTACCACAGAGAGATAGTATCACATCAGAGAGACTGTGCAGCACAGACACACGGATCTTTAGTAAGAAAAGCAGGCAAAGAACAACGACTTGTTTGATGCTAAGTCAGCCACACTCGCGCATGTCATAGACGAAGGTCGCAGCTCTCACCATGAATACAAATGAACATCCTGCCAGAGAACTCTACATGTGTACATGTATACCAGAAGAGGTTAGGACGGCAGTGCGCAATGGATTCTGCCTTCAACTCTGTCAGAGTATCCAGTCATCAACATATATCGGAAACATCAGAGGCATGAACGATGGAATAATGCAATCAATGGGTTCATCGAAGAAAGTGATACCACCACTGAAGTCTGCCGCCGGCGATACCATTCATATGGAGCGTTGAGTGGAGTATTACTCTGAAATGTACTCCAGAGAGAACCCCGTGACCAACGATGCCCTCAACGCCATTGAAAACCTCCCGCTCATGGCCTAAATAGACAAGAAACCTAATGTGGCAGAACTAAAGAAGGCCTTATAGAAACTGTCGTTACGTAAAGAAACCCGGAAAGATGGAATCTCACTGGAAGTCATCAAGTGGTGATGCAGCGTCCTGCACACACACATCTGCAACACTTCCAATGAAAGTGTTGAGCTGAGGATTCAATGCCACATGACATGAGAGACGCCAACATCGTATTAGAACAATGACTACAGAACTGACTGCAAAAACTACAGGAGCATATCCCTTCAGCAGCGTGAGTAAAGTCTGCGCACGCGTCATCCTGAACAAACTGTCGCATGGCCTGTTCCGCGCACAGAGTTACACAAGTGACATAATCGTTTCATCAGGAAACTGCAGGAGAAATGCAGAGAACAGCACAAAACCGTTATCCGAGACTGATTATTTGCTTTCCTAGCGAAGATTGCATGCCCTCCAAAGCTGCAAAACATGATCCAGTCATTCAACAATGATCTGAAAGGGGATGGCAGTATGATGGCTCAAGATATGGCAGGGTTGCGTCCTAGCCGCATCATTTTAGCTGTTCTGATTAAGCATGTCTTTGGAACATTCACAGAAAGGATCTACCTGCATACCCCGTCAGACGGTGAACTGTTTAACCTGGCACTACTAAAGGCAAAGAGCAAAGTGCGTGAAGCAACCGTCGGCGACATACTCTTCGCACACTATGCTGGCCTAGCCACTCACACAGAAGCTGAGTTACAGCTAATGCATGTGGTGAATTTGGCCTGACCATCAGCCTAACGAAATCAAAAGTGATGGTTCAGAAAGCGGACCTATCAAACATCATCATTAACAACTATGAACTTGATGTAGTCAGTCAGTGAACGTAATTCGGCTCTTCCATCACGAAAAACATATCGCTCGATGCTGAGTTCAACAAGCGGATTGGAAAGGCATCGACAACTCTCTCCAGGTTGTCGCAGATAATGTGGAACAACAGCATGTTGACTCTGTACACTAAGATCTCCACTATGAGTTTTTTCAATGCAATGTATCCGACAAATATTCGGGATCACTTTGAGTGGTCGAAAAACAAACAACGACGTGCTTGAAAGCGCCAAGATTTTCAGCATGATCACACTCCCACCAACGTTGCTTGAGACGGCTGAGCCATGTACGTCGGATTGATGACGAACTGATCGCCAAATACCGTCTTTATTCTAAGCCTCTCACTAATAGTCGTTCGTACGACCACATCTCCGCTGCAAGGATGTCTGCAAGGACGACATGAAAACATTTACATCAATGTTAACACCTGGCAAGAGCTCGCTCTAGACAGGGGCAGCTGGTGACATGCTCTGATCACTGGTTTAAAAGCCGGCGATGACAAGCTACTCGTGTTACCTGATGAAAAACGATTTCGGAGGCAGTAGGATAAACTCCAACACACACCATACTCAACGTTCAAGTGCAGCAAGTTCAGCAAAGCCTGTGACTACCGTGTTGGGTTACATAACCACTATCGACGCTGCACTTTCATCGTCTCTCGAGACTAACGGATGCCAAACATTTAACAGTATATATTAGTTCTGACGCCACATTGACTATCTGGAACACGTTCTTCTAAAATGGTGCCTCCCAAGCATTGTTCCTGCAATGGAAAGCAACGTTATGCCATGGTACTTAGAGCAGCTATTTCCCCCTTTTCTTTTGCACAAGTTGATGATGACTGCATCTCAGAGGTATTAAGGACGTTTCTCATCAGCAAACGAAGAACCCGTGGAGTTCAGTGTGCAATGCTCAGATACGCGGTTACTCCTAGTAGAATACCATATTTTCCTGCAGCATTTCCAGTCTTCAGCTTTGCTTTGTCTTTTAGTCTCGTGCAGTGTGGGTGCCTCTTTGAGTTTCTTATTTGATGGATGTTCTGGAATACGGTCAATAGCTGCCTCCTGGAATGTGTCGCTAGTGCGGAAGATGGTATGTAAGTGCTTTGACCAGCGATTTAGGATCGATTCATGAATGAGTAGAATGTTGCCATCTGCACTCCATAGGGGCTCTGTATTCGTAAGGAAAGACCATACGCTGCTTTCAAAGCTTCACTGAATCTCTTGTAGGTACCGAAGTCATCATACAGCTGGGTTCTTTCTACAAGCTGTGTCCACCATTTATTTTGTATGTTATGAACGCTGCGCTGGAGGAAGCTGCAGATAAGGCGGAAGGCTGATTTATTCTGTGGATAGGATGGTTGAGGAAAGTGGGCTTGGTGAGCTGATCTCTTGATATCTCTCTTTTGCATGTAATTCACGTTTGTATAGTGATGTACAGTTGTTTATATATTTCCAATACTAGTGATTGTGATAATTTAGGCAATGTCTTATAATTCATCCAAAAATAGGATGGAATACTAGTATTTTGGTCTAAACCTTATCTGACCACTCCGACGTTTAAGTGGATAGAACGTCAGTCTCGGATGCTGGATGTCACAGGCACGAACCCAGGTCTAGTCATATCTAAGACTTATAAAATCGTCGTAGCAGGTGCCTCTCTTGGCACTCATCATTATGAAGGTAATGTTAGGAATGATCGGCCTGGTGTCAATATAATGTGAGAATGGGTGGGACAGGATGCCACATGTCTGTGACACGATGGACGACTGTCTAACTACACTGAAGACTTCTTAGCGATATGACTCAATTATTAAAGATGAGTTGAAAATCCAATCAAACAAATACAACATACAAATGCATACTAAAAGACATTTTAAGATTCTATCAAACCATTGTTATTACGTGACCGCTGATTAGCCAGCAATGTGGATCTCTTCCTCTGTGAAATATATCATGTAATGTATTCAGAAAATAGCATACGTATCCAACAAATACTAATCTATATGATTTATCCTATTTTTTAAATCCATAATACGCCTCCAGTATTGAATACTAATTCAGCAAATAATACAATTTAGTATTTAAGACGTTTGTATGGATCTATTAATATTTTTCTCACTTTTCTTTAAAATGACGAGCATATTTAATCTTACCGTTACGTTTAAAACGAACGTCCCGTTCTTAGCTCCTTCTGGTATCCATGCTTCGTATGTTTCGTTGTCAAAGTCTGGTGAATACTCATTTACGTTTTCAATCGTAACAAAAACTGTAGCTGTGGCAGTGTGGGTATCGTTTAACTCTTCCCTGGCAATAACCTATTTTATGATAAAGATGTATAATCTTAACAGAGTTTTTCATTAAACAAAACAAATCTGGGAATGTTTTAGGGAACTGGCATACAATTCCGTTCAAACTATTCACAGTGTAAATGTGTCATTAAATAGTTCTCATTCAGTAGGGTTTCATTTATATGTATTGTCTTGCCATTATTCGGTCTGTATTTCAAGCAATACGTTTCTACCTATTGGTAGATAGCACGGCGGTTTTTGTATTGAATTTGGAGAGCTTAAGACAGTATTATTTACCAAAATGTGTAACAAGATATTTACAAGATTTGAAAGGCCGAAGTGCAATCAAACCATTCAGATACATCAACTTTACTCTCTTTGTAAAAGCCGATAGTATAATGTGCAAATCGTGCATCACTAAGCTTCAGATACTTTAAATCGATATATACGTTTTCACCACTCATTATGACATAATTCAGTATGCATATTACTTCATTATAAATATCTGATAAACAAAATATCCCTAGAATCATCTGACATTTTTGCCACATATAGGCATACATATTAAGTGATGCAAAAGTATATACCACAACAGGACGTACTGGTGGACATGCGTACGGTAGGTATTAGATGGATCTACAATGACTAAGAAAAATATACTTTGGCTTACAAGCTTAAAACTATCTTTCCTTAATTTACAATAAACACATCACATTTCAATAATGTAGTTTAAATAAAATATTAACCGTATTATGAGTATAGGAGCAAAGTGCGGCACAACCTATCGTCGTAAACATTATTTTAGTCTTGTTTTGCTTTGCTGCCAATATTTGATGTTTCTTATATATATATATATATATATATATATATATATATATATATATATATATATATATATATATATATATATATATATATATATATATCTGTCTCTTTTATATTTGTTATGTTTGACTCTCTCTATATCTGTTCTGTTTGACGTTGTCAGTCCACCTTTTTTCTCTGTCTACCTCTCCTCCTACCACCTTGGATACTGCCCTGCAGTACTGTTCTGGATCGATTGTTGACTCTATTAACAGGGCCATACCATTTCAGCTTTCTCCTTTTCACAGTGGTGAGGACGTCTTGATATTGGCCTACTTTGTGCCTGATCTTGTTACGTACTTCTTCATTTGTTATGTGGTCCATGTAAGAGATGACAATGATGGTTCTGAAGCATCTCATTTCAAGTGCCTGGATTCTTCGTCGTAATTCTGATCCATGCCTAACATGAATACAGAAAGATTGAGATGATTAGTGCTCTCAATAGTCTGATTTCTGTTTTCAGACATATATCTTTATCTCTCCAGATGGAACGTAGCTTTGACATAGCTGCGGTTGTTCGTGCTGCTCGTGAAAGCAATTCTGCCCTTGATCCCTCTTCGATGATTTTAGAACCAAGATATTTGAATTACCCACTAGGTCAAGTTCCTGTTCTCGGACTTTAATTTTGGCGGTGATTTGTTTGCCACTATTTGTCATCAGCTTTGTCTTCTCGGCACTTATCTCCATGTCAAATCTAGAAGATGTTTCATCCATGTTCTTCACTAAGGTGGCAAGCTCATCATCACTGCCTGCCAGCCCATCAATGTCGTATGCAAAGGGGAGGTTGGTCATGTTACGCCCTCCAAAGCTGACTGTCCAACAGTGGTTTTCCAGGGTTTCACTCATGATGCGCTCGAAGTAGATGTTGAAAAGTGTGGGTGACAGGAGACAGTCTTCCCGTACTCCAACTGTTGTCTTGAATCAGTCCCCCACATAACCATTTGCAATTACAGCACTAGTTGCCTTGGCGTATAGCTGCATGATGGTATTGTTCAACGTTTGACCCATGTTGTACTTCTTCATTGTATCCCACAATGCATCATGCCACACTCTGTCAAAAGCCTTTTTTAATATATGAACACATGATAGATGTCTTGTTGATGTTGCGAGTACCTTTCACAGAGAACCCTGAGACTCAATCCACTTAAGCCAAAGCTTTGATCACTAAGAAACCATTTTCGGATTATACCATACTTCGTCGTGTAAACCTTTGATAGCAGAAAACAATTTAATACGTAGCTTTAATAAAGGCAATTGTGAGGAAGACAAATAACAATGGTTATTGAAACCAGGTTAACATTAAATAAAGATGAAAGTTAATAGAGGTTTGAATTATAGGTTATACTGAGTCTTCCTGTCTTCATTAATTACAATGATTTAAATATGTAACAAAACAATGCCTTCTATAAGGATCCTCAGAGAACGATTATTATAGATCTATACTATTACCAGTGGTGTCAGCAGATTATAACAATGCATGTTATGCCCTGTATCAAATTAACTACAACTTCAAATTATAGCAAATTAAGTCTCTGTTTAAAATAGTCAAGGAAACCTTGCATTTAAGTGAATACTCTATTACAAACCTTCCAATGAGGAAAACATAATCCCAGCTTAAAATAAGATGTACTGTAGAATTCAGTCGTGCAGTCAACTTAGCATTGATATCCTATACTGATATTCACAACCATGAAGATTCAGGAACCTATTCCAAACATTTATGATTGACACGGTATTAAATTAATGACGTTTATGTCTTTTTTAGCGTTCCCTTATAAAACGCGAGTCAGGGTTTTTGTTTCTTTCGTACAATATATTCGATTTAGAGTTAATTAACGAACACATACCATTTACCAATCTAGTATGCTACATCTA
This sequence comes from Unio pictorum, assembly GCA_030141615.1. Lineage (NCBI taxonomy): Eukaryota > Metazoa > Mollusca > Bivalvia > Unionida > Unionidae > Unio > Unio pictorum. Next base: position 680,364 of record JARLTB010000062.1, on the reverse strand, counting down.
CATTAATTAAATAGCTTAAGATTACAGATCCTGAAATATAACTATGCACTTCAGTACGTAATCTTTAAAACTGAAAGAGTCCGTCCAAGTTTAATTATGTTCCTAAACAAAAGAAATGTGTGATTATTCCTCCAAAGGACTTGTTTAATGACAGATGAAGTACATGCAAAACAAATAAAACATCTTTAAAAATGAACAAGGGCGGTCACTCCTTTTCATGTAAAATACTTTACATTACAAACACAAACGCCATAACGTATAGCACGACCATATTTATGAGGCTGACTTATTTGAATTGTAAGTCTTAACTTCCTATTATCTAGAGCGTGTCGATGTTATTATTAATGAGCAATACCTTTACGAGCTAAAGAAACGATATATTCATAATAATCACGTATCTAAATTTCTACTTTTGCCTCATTGTTTGGAAATCACGTCCAAACTATATAATTCTCTGATGTGAACAAAATGCTTCCGTGATGAAGAAAATACATACAATATTTACAAGGAATTATATAATTGCATCCTGGTACTCCCACATCATAGGATGTAGTTTTCGATTTGGAAGTTAATTTTTAGTACATAAATGTATTCCAGCGAGATGTGTGCGAATTTTTGGTTAGGATATATTTTACGTTCGCATGTGGTCCAAGGCGAATTGGAGTGTGAGTGTCGTTGGTGTGGTGTTTAAACTCTCATAAATTAATCATCATATGAGCAATAATCGACTGAAACGTTTCAAAGATTAAGCTAGATTTACATTTGAATGGTTATTATATGTCATAGTAACTTTTCAAATGCAGACGAGTCTGAAGTCTTCACACCCCGGACCCATATGGTGTTTTATCCCAAGGATTCCTCGCCTAATCGTGTACACATCGCTCTCCCTTGTAACGAAATTTCAGGATACTCCATTGTTATGCAGGTGTTATTCTTCAAACATAGTTATCAAAATGATTTCCCACTTCATTTTTCCTTTGAAAATGTCTGCCTGATAAGCCGAATAATGGGAAGGAACACTACACTTCTGCAAGGAAACTTTAATGCATTTCGTCTCCAATTAAACCAGTGGATGTGTCCACGGTCTCACAAGTGGATATACCACTGTCTCAAAATCTCTTCTGGAATGATTTTAATAGTTCCTCCATATAACCTCCCACCCTTTCTTCTTGAGAAATCTTTAAAATATTGGTGTTGTATTTGACTGGGACAATACATTTGACAACCGCAAAGTTGTTTTCTGGTCAAGACCATGATTAGTTTAGCTAGGTGGTGAACACACATCATAACAACACTACTGATATTCTCTCTCGGAACTACTTTCCATAGGATATGGTATCTGTGAATTTAGTTGTTATCATTCTGGATGGAAATCATCATCCTTATTTATGTTCATGATTTAAAGTTCCATTCTTTAAGAAGGATAGTAGTGAACCCACCCACCCACCCGCCTTGGTTGAATCCCAACATAACACTCATGCATAATCGCCATACTATTTGTTATGGGTGTTATTGGTCCCTAATTTTTATGTGGTTTCGAACATCTTTAAGTAATATCTTAAGTAATTTTTTTTGGGTAAGTTCAGTTTTAAAGGTTTCGAACGCATCATCCATCTAATTTCGGGCCACATTTTTCAGCAGAATGTTGGAATGGGTTATGATAAATAATTCGCTTGATGACAGCATTGTTTGCAATAGCAATACACAAAGCCTTTAAGGAGCTGATTCTGGAATACACGATCTTCTATCTTGGATTTGGACACATCTACTTAACTGAACAAAGAATACATGAAAATATTGGAATCACAATGACATCGAGGCCTTGAAAGATAATGTTAGTTTTGAAGAAGTCTGTTACATTCAAGTACAAGTTACTATTATTTAGATCACTGTTAATCTTCCGTTAGACACCTAGCAAGACCTCGTTTCGTCTTACGCAATTATATAATGACGTAGGCATTCCCTCTTCGAGTAGCTTACATGCAATGTAAACACGGGTTATGACATGGTGAATGATGGAGTGATTTGTCCCATATCAAGATTAATTGCAAATCATTAAATTTAAATAACTGGTTTGAAATGATTTTTATACTGTCAACGTTTTCGTAGGCAGATGTTTATCTGTGTATAGGCAGCTACGCACCTGTCGGTTACTCCTTTGATTTCATAGGACTTTAACCTGATGTGGCTAGAGGCGATATGGGATTCAATTCTACCCACTGGGAATGTGCATCGTCATCGTCATAGTGAGTATTACAAAGAGTTGGTCTTTTGTCTTATATATTATGTATTTCATGCAAATTTTTAAGGATTAAGTGAATAATTATATAACTGACTGACACGTTTCTACGAGATTACAATTAATACTAGTTCAGAAACGCCCGTAAAGAGGTATCTGGACCGAATTTGCAAAAAATAAATCTCAGAAAACAACCGATATAGGTCAACATCATTGTTTATTGTTTTTGTGGTTGTTTTGCGGATGTCGTTGAAGCAGATGAGGTTACTTACGAGTATTTCTATGCATTGTCTTTGCTCATAATCAAGACGTGAGTTGTTATTAACCCTGATGGTTAAAACTCCTTCCGTGAAAATCATATTTGGAAACACATCAAACGTTTCGCAATCAATATTGTCGCATTTCAGTGTTATATTAAATTTGCTGTTGGAGCCCTGAAAAGAAGCAAGTCAACAGATCCATCACATTTGATGCAAGTTCTTTCCATTTGTTGCGATATAACGCTTACGTAATAGTCATACATTTTGAACACATTGTGTATATAATTACATCCCTTCTTCTTTCTAATATATTAGATAAGTAAGCATATCTGCTATACAGCATTGAAAATATCCGATGCTAATATTCTTATAAATTATTTTGTAATAAATAAAATCTATATAATAGTATCCATTTTGTACGTTGGTGTAATTTTTGTATCAGTTAACTGCAACACACACTACACTAATTACAAATACCCACTGACAGAACATTACTACTGATAACAATTTTAAACACGCTAAACATATTTTGAGAACACTATGCAATATAATTCTCTTATTGAGTCCTTTAATCATTATGTGTGCTCCGATTAACTAAATGAAATGAACGTATTATGAAATTTGATCAGCTAAACACTAAACATATGAGTATGAATGATTTTGTAGATTACCGCAATTTTGATCTTGTAATTTATGTCATTTGCGTATTCACGAATTAGTTTAAATTAAACATTGTTTAATAGCGTAGCTGTGGCTTATGATAATACACCTCTGTCGAACACGAACATCGATATAATATGGGTATACTCATAATATACCAGCTAAATATTTATGTCATCTTTTTAACAGCGTTATGAGTAGGAAACAACGGGCCAGTTGATCAATATATCTTTAGTGTCATTATGTTGTCTATATCATTCTTTTTCACTTACCTGGTCTTTGTCAAATACTTCAAAACTGGTGTCTCCTTGAAGTAATAGTGGGGTATTTTTAGCCGCGTTCTCTTGTACACTAGCATTGTAAAATGTCTTAGCAAACTGTGGCGGATTGTTATTTATATCTGTTATGGTCAGAGTTACAGTAGTGTTGGATTCAGTAGCTCCTTTCTGATTACTGTTGTACATATCGTCTTCCTTAGCCTAGAATTCAAAGGGACTATGCTTGTATAAATGTATGATTCCAACGTGTTGATTAAGATATGATAAAGGTGAACATTGTATTACATGTGTTTGCGTAACTCCTTTATTCCACGTTTACTTGATCCAACAATATTGGATACTTTTAATCTAAATTCTAACTAAATACATAATAAACTGATTTTATTATATACTGTGTTTGTATCACATACTATTTATGAACTGATCAACAATTATATTCTGCAAATTGCACTGCATAGGCATTTGACAATTCAAATAAGTACATTACGCTAATTAGGTTAAAATAACAGAAACTTTCACTTTTATATAATAGTTTATCATCAAAACTGTTAACATTGTCGATCATACGTCAGTATAAAGTACAACTGCTTCTTACAATGGTATCCAGAGGGACACAATATAAAACCTACAGCATAAATTCACAATTCTCCACTCTTGCCTTTTTTAATTTGTCACACAGCAATTAAAATCCACATATTGAACACATTGCCCATTTACCTTCCATTGAGTAAACGTAAGCTGTCACCAATAGTTCTAGAGAATATTTAAGAAGGAAAACATTTAAAACAATCTAATCAATATGAATAGTTTACTGGATGACCTTCGTATTACAAAATAAAAGATATGACGATTAAATTAAACATATATTCTTATATCTGCAAAATTTAGATTGACAATAAAATATCATGTAAACAATTAGACATAAAGATTCTGACTTTGTTGAATTAGTACCTTGATAGTGATGGTACAGATACCAAATGTATTTTTCACAGCCTCTTCTCCCCAGTCTAAATTTCCAGATACTGTGATAACACCAGTCAAATTATCTATGTTAAATAAATCTTCACAAAAACAACTGCCATTATTATTGTTGGAGCACTTGCTGTCTAAAAGAGAAAGGAAATGCATATGATTTCAAAACTGCCAGTAAATCGATATCATGTCGGATGCATACATTTCCATTATTAATTAGCCATGGTTTAGCATTGATTCATTCAAATATATTGATGTGTATCTTATTTCCAAATAACATTAAGCACGTTTCATAACTGTTAAATAATATTGAACTTAGAAGCTAGGATGCATCATTAGTATTCGATAAATGGAATATATTTAGGGCAAGATATTGAGATATTGTATTTTCTTTGCTCTCACTAAGTATATGTCTCTATTTTAACGTTATCTAATCGAATGGATCCAATTATAACGCATTTACCTCCATATAGTTCTATATCAGATAGTACTATCTACATCTTGCAAAGAAATGTTCCATATCACGTTACAGGAAAATGTACGAAAAGTTTGCTGTCATTATGTAACGTTACACTCACCTTTAACAATCAAATATTGAACATTATTTGGAATCCCTCTTCTCCCCGTCTAGCGCCTTGACGTTTAATACGTGTTTTTGCTGCAAAGCATTGATAAAGATTCAAATATTCCTTTGGTATACGAGTAATATAGTGTACGTGGCACTAGGAGGCATAAGGCTGAATCCTTTTCTACAAAGGGTAAAACCATTTTGAGCATAACGGGAATAATGTAATATTAGGACATTATGTTTATATTGGTGAGACAAGATAAAATGCATAAAATGTATCTATAGGTTAGTCACGATGAGGCTGTCTTATGGCCTTATTTGGCGTGAAATGAAATACATGGAGCTTGTATGAACGCTACTGAAAATTTAATGCGTTAAATTAAACATTAAAAATATGTTACAGAAAAAATGTTTGCAAGACAAAATCCAGCGTCAGTCTGTCTAGCTTCTTGTATCAGTTTGGGTGACAAATCTGCAACAGTATTAGGTCTTTAAGTTTATTTCTGCAGTCGAAAAATGTGAGTTGCAAAAGCACGCTTGAAAGGTATCACCGTGTCTTTGTGTATAATTTCAATTGGCAATTCGTTCTACGTTGATTTGCCATGGTATGCATAATAACGTTGTCCATATGTCTTCGTTTTCATAGTGGGAAAAATGAGTATACGATTGTGAGAAGAGGACGTAAGTATAATGCTGGTGTTTACACATAGAATAGACCAGAAAGGTATGTAGGACTGGGGTCAGTCAGTGAAACGTAGTACAGAGAACAAATTTTGTGTTTGAGTCTGGATCGAATGAATAGCCAGTGGAGGTTACAGAGTAGCGCGGAGGTTTGATCGTGGTATTCTAATGATGGTCCGAGCACCTGTGTTTATCACTTTTGAATGTTTCTGGAGGTGTTATTGAGAAGAACCAGACAAATATGACTTTCAATAGTCCATTATTCAAAGCAATAATTAACATACAAGTGTTTTAGTGACATCCACCGAAATATATTTGCGAATATAGCTGATATGTTCATTACATGTTGGTGCGATCTGAGAGTACTGTCCAGAGTAACACCTATATTTCGTACTGACTGTCTGAATTTAATGTTGGTGTTGCTGATATGTATTACTTGAGGTAAAGGATGTGAATGAGAAAGTCTTTGTGTTGTGATCAGAATGACGACCGTTTAATCATCAATCATCTCCCGATCAGTACATGCCATCCATGATTTCACATCATAAATGCACCTCTCTACAAGGGGTACAGCTGGATGACTATGTTTGTATATTTGGGAGTTATCACCCTACAAATGGTGACACATTGGATGATGATCTATGACACTTGACAGCGGCTGAGTGTATATAATGAATAGAACATGTCCCATCCAGATCGGACCCCTGTGGAACACTACAGCATAGATCAATTGGGCTGGAGTTTGTTCTATTTGTAGATAGAATTCGTGTCATGTTGACGAAGACGGAATTGAACACCTGTAGGGCTGTATCATGAATGCCAAATACGTGCTGGAGACGGTGAGGTAATATATCATGGTCTATTGTGTCAAATGCTGCAGACAAATCAAAGAGGGCGAGGACTGTAATCTTTGCGCTATCCGAAGCAGAGAGGATGTCATTAACTACTTTCAGAAGACTAGTTTCAGTAATGTGGCAGGGGCGTTATACAGGCTGTACATTACTAAACGGACTGTTTGAATTCAGATGAGATACAAGATGATTTAGAACAACTTTTTCTAAGATTGTGTCGTATGAATACAGGAGAAAGTTACAGTTAAAAAATGCTCAACAATATTATCTGAAAGAATGCTTTTGATACCCGTCTATTTTGGAAATTTCACTGCACATTTCCATCAAAGTACTCATTTAAGGGCATTAAAAGAATTATGTTATTTATATATATGAATACGCACGGAATAATTTCCTTCATCTAAAGCTGCCATGTACGGTAGTCCTTCGAAGAAAGGGGGCTGATCTTGAACGTCCTTGATCTTTATAGTTAGATCCGCAGTTGCATTTAGATTACAAAGATCCTGAATAAATGAAGAGATACAATGTTCGCAATGCTTATTAATTGCGCTCTGCACGTGACTCCGTGAGACAGCGAACATACGTTGAACAGTTTCTACGATTTAAATATCAGACTATGACATTTTATGAATGGACTTTTATCACAAAAGGATAGTTACTTAATAGTCATAAGACAGAACAAGGTATAATTATGTAATTGTCATATCTTCATGATTTACTATCTGTATTGATATCCTAAAGATAACTAAGGAAAAAATATCACTAAACGACGCCATGGTCTTTAATGGGTGCGTTAGTTCTGAATTTCGCTTAAAACTGTAGTTCATTATTGTACGTTCTCAGTACAAGAAGGGGACGCTGGTGACTCACATTATACGTTGTTGGACTCGTGCTTTCAATGTGCGTCTTCGATTCTCGAAATCGGATTACCTCTGATTGGCTACTACGGTGTGTTCTTGGGCATACTATATGACATTGTCTCAGAAATACCGAACCTTTAAAGTGTTGTATGGTGCCATTCCCCAGACTAATCCAAAATATAGCACTAAATTAATTTGTGAAAACAGTATCATTATAATTCGTATCGTGACATTTCTTTTGCGGATCCTTCTCAAAGCATGCCACACCCACCCACACTGTGATTAAGTTCCATACTATTTTCAAGTAACATGCAAAGTTTGTGATTTCACTTTTGGGTGTTATGTGTTGAAGTAAACGTTAGCTACTAAAACACCAAAGCGCATATATTTCTTCCTTTCTCAAGATGACTGTTTTTTTTATTAAGAACTTCTATGTTTAATGAAGAGCATTGTTTTGCTAAGAAAGCTGTATAGATCATATAATGAGTATCATGTTTTAAAATGTGATTAAACATATCTTTAAATTGGATCTGCATTCATCCATATTCATTGTAAAGGTTATTATTTTTATGACTTGGGAAGTACATACGGCAAAATGACTGTTAAATTATGTGGATATTTCTCAACAAGTTTAACCTAAAGGCATTATCCACTACAAACCAACTTTAATGTCTCTCACTACGATGTTAAAATTAAAACAAAACGTTTTTAAAACAAATTCATAATACTCTGTTATTTATCATAATAGCCGCCACGTCTTTTCTTTCTTGATCAAATTTGATACGAGGCTTCCGTTGTAAAAGTCACTAGCGATACAAACATTTCGTTTGAATATTTTCTGATGACATTTGAGATGCAGCGCATTCAGGAATCTATACTTGAATAGACTTTACCTACGCTTTGCACAATTTAGAAGAGTAAGCCATTATTTACTTTAATTGACAAACATTTTAGTAGAATAAACACGACTTTGTGCTAAGTTAAGTAAGCAGCGAATGCTTTACCGAATGTAGTACCTTTCGTTATAAGTACAGTATTCATATTTATAACATGAGATGAGGTACGTTCTATGTATCGTGGTCAGGAATCGGACTAGGTTCGTCTGTCTCATAGCATTGCGTACATTACACAAGACTAAATGGCTAGAACTAGCAGGGCTGGTTAGTAAATGATCTCATGTAACTAAACCATTTCATATCCCACGACAATTCTGGTCACGTTGTTAGGTGTTCTGTAGAAAAGAGACAGGAGGGACTTAATCATGCTTGAAAACTTAAGGCAATCTGGAGCAAAACGTTCGCCGCTAAGTCCATGTGATACAAAGAATTTTAATTCATTAGCATCTGCATTTATTTTTTCTATGATACTATCCTATCTGTTTGGTAGTTTTCCACCCACCATACCACTTCCGATTTTAGAAACATGGTCCTGACGGAGATGAAAAAGTTATTCAAAGTGGTCTCATTTCATTGATCATTCAATTTTGTTAAACCAATTTATAATCCAATTGTCGCCAGATAGTCATGAGTACCTTCATGGTTTTCATCTCAAATTTAGTGGGAGTTTCCATACTAATAGAGAGCCCATATTTACGGCAGTTGATTGCATTGTAATGAATTTGTACGATACAATTATAATTCTTGAACTATTACTGTGCATGCTTCCGGATTAAAGGGAATATTGTTTCTTTTTCATTTTCGTATCAGTATTAGAGTCAAGACATAACATAGAACTGGATGCATTAAATACATGTTTAGTATAAAACATCCAAATAATTCATTAAAAACAAACGTATTATTGTGTGTAAGCGTACCAATATTTAATTCTGATGCAAACGTTTATTCATATTAAATTGCTATAAAAAAATAAAAAAACTTTACTGTCGGATAATTTCGACCTTGTAATTATTTCCATTTCACATATGCATTGCAAAACGTTTTAAATTTAATGCAAATAGTCCAAGACTCAATTCTTGGGTCATGTTGTATACTCTTCTCTATGTCAATGAATTCATTTATATAAATGTCAGGAAAGAATGGAGAAGTTACACCAACGAACATGCGTAGATCCATATGAAAGTTTGCAGAACTACTTGCTTTTTTTATGGAATTTGCGACTTAAAACGTTGAATTATCGATGTAGGATAATACATTGTAGAATCGATCCCTTCAGTTAATTTGTGGAACTCATATTGTTTCTCCTCCTGTTGCTGTGCGACTCGTACCGTAATAACAGACTATCTGGCTAGTGGGATCATTTTTCTCCGCTTGTATGTTAAGCGACTAAGACAGTCTGTCGACTTAACTTGGATATATATTACAGTCGCGTATGCATAGGAGCACATTGCATTAGTTCACGCACAGCCATTGTAGGCAATATATGTCACTGATTCGATTGTGGTGTAACATGAACGTTTTACAATGTAACCCCTAAACTGTAAACACTCAAGTAGGTCGTTCAACTATCGTTGCACTCTTTAGGAAATGCGACACCGGAAACAAATAAGTAGGGCATAACCGATTAGCATTTTTCTACCGATTTCCGATTCCGGATTTTGGGCATGAAATTTTTCCGATTCCGGATACGATTCAATTAATCGGAAATGCTAAATCCGTATTTTTTTTCTAAAAAAATTTCATCTTCCTTTTCCGGGTTTCTGGTATCTGGTTTTGCCGTGTCTAGCATGTTACTTAGTACTTTACCATATCCGGCTTCATTTCCAGTTTTCACCCGTCCGTTCAAATAGATTGTCTCACAGCGTGGTTGTGTTGACCATATTGAACTTTTCTGACTTCTTATTTAACTTGATTAACGCACTATCGAATGACACGCAGTGTTAGACACGGTGCTATAGAAATTCAACTTTATTATTTCTATTATCCGAATCGGTCGTTCCTGCCTTGTCCGACTCCGATTAATCGGAAGTTCATACTATCCGGTGGAATCCGATTTCCGGATCAAAAGTCGGTTATGCCCTACAAATAAGCATAATGTTTCACAATTTTGTGTGTGCTCTTTGTTTTCATAGTAATTATTGGAGAGGCCTATTGTATATTCGATGTATTATGAAGAACTAAACTAATTACTCAATCATATATCTTTACATTTTTGCCTCATATTTGTGAATATCCTGATTTTAATACTTGTAGTGTTTAACAAAATCGTTGTCTTTATGTATACATACCTGCGCTTCAATAATGAATTGATAGAAACTGTTTTCTTCGTAGTCAAGACTTCGTTCAAGGAAAACTGTTCCATTGGCTGGATCGATGCGAAACGTTTTGTTGTATATATCTCTCCAATATACAGACTGAAGGTAAGAATAGATATACTCTTCCAAGTTGTACAGATATGTGAGAAAACAAGAACATGCTTACTGGGTAAGCACTTAAGATGTACCCTTTTTAGGAATACCTTTAAGGTTTAGATAGAATGGATTTCAGAAAACAAGTTGTTGCGGACATGCATTTCTGGTGATTATTTGACGTATGCCATCTCTAGATATACTGAAAAATTCATGCTAGTATTATGCGAGTTTACGTGTGCTTTTAATGTATACAATGAATACTGTGTTGTTATACATAACAAAAGAATGCCTAGGGAGTTTGTAGGTTAGAACTTATCGTATCATTTTTACTATAGAAAGATTTTTGATCTAGGTGTTCGATCTGGAAATGTGTGTTCCTACAACGGATTGTATATTTTAAAATTATATTCAGGTAGAAGAAACTTTTCTGAGTAACCCTATATAGGTAAAAGTAACGTGAAAAGCCAGTTTCTAATAAGAAGTTCGAAAACGCGATATGATTTTGGGGTTGAGATGTTCATATGAAATCAAACTCCTTAGAAATATAATGTAAACCAGAACATCCAAATCGTGCAAATAAATAAAATTAACTGCATCAGAACGATATTAAACTATTTAGCGATGTGAACTTAGAGATAAAAATACCTTGATTTAAAGTGTATCTAAATTTCCACAGATCCTGTCCCCTAAATCCCCATTGCGAATATTAAGATAAACACATCATATTATGCATCAAATCATCTGAACAAACATTTAGGTTTATGATACGTACAAAGTCAAAATATTTATAATAATCTTTATGTTCTTTCTTTATATTGGATTCTAATCAATCAGATGATAAATCAGAAAAGGAAAGAGTACGAAATTTATGTGCGAGACGTTTATAATTAGTAATGCATTTAAAGCAATACATCTGGTTTCTTACCTCTGTCTTCGGCTGTAAAAAAATAAAAAGAACTAATGGTCATTGAAGTTACACTATTCGTGGAACAAACTGAGATAAGTTATCAACTATAATTCGTAGGGAACGTAATCTAAAGGTAAGTGACTCTTGAACATTTTAAATGTACTAGGATCTTCGAACAAAAATGATACCTACTTCAATACTTAAGTTTCGATCCGGAGTGTTTATGAATATAAGCTTCATCTAAAGCATACGTTTGAAAATTACTCACTCATTATATAGTTCATATACTTTGTCTACTAACAGAAGGTGATGTGCTACATGTTTTACGGTTTGGAAAGAAAATATATACAATGTTGTCATTACATCACAAAACGTACTTTAATGTGTCAGTATTTTTTGATACAGCCTCTCTCTAAAAATATGTCTCATACACCAATGAATGTTTCCAATATATATATATATATATATATATATATATATATATATATATATATATATATATATATATATATATATATGACACGTATTTGATATTCCATGCCGGAAATGGGTCATATTACATTTGAGGTTCTATCTCATTTCAATTCTGTCAACTACAATAATTATTTTGACTTCAAAATTGCTCCGTATGTTCTCAATAAAATTAATGTACGGAGTGTAAACAAGCCAACATTATTATTCTCTTTATTTCAATAAATACTTTTTCTCTGGAAACTATGCATGCAGATCTGCTCCAGAAACGATTACTTCGACAGGCTATAATAGTCGTCATACAGTTTTACATATGTCATAGCATTAAACGTTCCATCACACGAACTAGGTTTCTTTGCCCATACGCTATCGGTACATACCAGAAACATGCGGCACAACCAGACGGCATCTTATAACATTAAGGTACTTATGCCATTTATTATTAGATGTCTCAACACAAGGAGTTACTATATACACATATAACCTGAGTCGCATAAAACATAAATATAAGCCCGCCGCTAGCTGTAGATGTTTCTTGTTCCATATATAAATTAATCTTTCTTGTTATGGCCTTCTGTGTATGGTACGTTTATCTCTTTTCATGAGCACTTTTATAAAATAATGATGTAGTATATTGTAAGGATTGTCTGCAATTTCTTCTTGCCAAGCAAACGATTATCATATGATCCTTGTAGACAGTCCATTTCAGCCTTCCAAATTCAATCTAGGACTACATTATAACCCTGGTTCAATGCTGAACTATAAACTAGCTTCAATCACTTCTCTGTTTTACTGATTATCGATTAGTCATATCAGTCATGTACGTTTAATATATTAAAATGACATGCGCTTCTATTTACGATTAAGACTGAATAATGTATCATAATATTATTATGAAAACATACCTTCAAAGCTATGAAATACTGTTGTTACTGTTACATGTTTTCACCTAGCTAAGCATATATTGATTGTTTAACATATATTATTACTTTAATATATCCGGAGAATACGATTGTATACATATGTGTACTCTACAATGTAGTCAGGTGTTCACATTTTGAACATTTCGCGCAAATGTCAAACTATCCAATTATTTAACTTATTTTAACCGACCAGTTTTTTATTCTTTATATCCTTTTGCACAAGTTCATGTACTATGTAAGATTTACATTACTGATATAAAGTTTTTAATTTTATTATCAATCTATAATAATGTATGCTAGCAAGTGTGTTGCTTTTTTAATTCACTTTTAAGATCACTCAACTACTCTAAATAAGAGTAATCCCATCAACTAAACCTTATTGATAAGAACACCTGATATTACAATAAATGTCTCAATAAATAAAACGCGTGGTTTGATTGTGTCAAAAATGTATGATGTCAAATTTGAGAAGATAATTGCTGATCTTCTCTTAATTAGATGCAAATTAAACTTGAAAAATAATAATTGTTCTTAAAAACTTGTATTGTGCAACAATGATATATTAAACGAAACATATTAGTTTTCGAAGAATTGAAAATGTATTATAAATAAATTGCAGCACGTTTTGTATCTTAATTCATGTCGTTTAACATTAGACTCCATAAGAAACCATCTATAAAAACCATCCCACTATTAAGACTTCTTTAGGTGAGACCGCAAGTGACCAGTTGGATTCAATTAGAAGTAACCTTTTCTCTTGTTTCGTGCTTTTTTACGCGCGTCTTTAAATATTAGCATGCAAAGTACTGTAAGTGTACATGGATTATTAAGTTATGATTACTGTATCACTTTTAGCATTAGTTTGATGTTTACATGCTACTCTAAATTTCATTCACATTGTAATTATTTGCAAATAATAAATCATGATGAAATATAGTGTAAGTTGAAATTTATATCAGACAAATTATGTTGAAAGTATGCAACATCACTCGTATATGTATTTTCCATCACCATTAGTTTATCTACTGCTATCGTCTAAAGATGAAACATTGCATCTTATCTTCCATAACATGTGCGAACAGAACAATCTTGTGTTCGCGATATTAAGACAATTCGTATTCATAACTAACTGCATATACTTCCGAATATAATGTTATTTACAATCAAATAAATGGATAAAATAATAAAAAATATACAAATTTAAAAAAGGCTAAAAATATAGAATAGTCAAATTTAGCTCTAGAAGAATGTATTGCCATCCCCTCTCTTTTATGAAAAAGACGGGGATGTGGTAATATTAGCAAACCGTACGCAGGTCCCTCTCTCCAAGAGTTTCTATATACTCATGTTGATAATTCATTGATGGCATCGAACTTCTACTATACAGTTCCAGACACAAGTTTGAAACTGGTATCATTTTCGTTCGTCTGCGAATGTGCACAATGAATTTGCCATTTGATTCGAATTCTTGATGTAAGTAGAGGAAGGATTGTTAGAATAATACATTACATATATATATATATATATATATATATATATATATATATATATATATATATATATATATATATATGGAGAGAGAGAGAGATAAATAGATATATAGATAGATCGATATATGTAATGATCACGAAGAGGTAAGTATAGTAATATCATCATAATTATTGTTTGAGTTTTGGGGTTTAGGTGGACAAACATTCGGGATATGTAATGTTGTATTATCGATATACATGGATTTATTGTTTAATTATCACCTTACATTACAATGAGTGCATAATATTAAGTATCGAGTGACTTGTTTTCTTGCAATTGATAATAAAAAGTTGAGAAGCATGACACAACATGCATAAATAATCTACTGAAGTCTTTAGACAACATGAGGTGTCGTAAAATATTTAAAGTGTTTATACAACGTCAAAATCGATGTATAATATGATAAATTACAAATAAGTTTCGTCATATATAACTGTTGAATATTACCTTCATTATATAAGTCACGACAGCGTTGTCACCATTATCCTTGTCTTCGGCTTGTATTTTCATGTACACAGCTATGGAACTGTTTACGTTGGTCTGCTGCAAAAATATTATTTTCAACCTCAAATTAAAACAATATTCACTCAATTAAAGCGTGGAACTCTGTCTATGAGAGCCCAAGCAGACAACATATTTGATGGAACGACATTTCTTCTAATAAGTATGATGCAACATAGGTATAATGCATAAACGATAATGTGTACTGCGGAAGGGATGAGTTGTTAGTAGGATTGTAGGGAAAATCATTTCTTATTCACATTGCTTATTACCTATTCCATTTTTCAGTATTGCTGGTATCCTGAGGCATGCGTAACGTTTGTTGTAATATTAATTGAACTCATCGTTCTACAAACTGCTGACATTAAAAACTGTAAAACTATCAAGACTCGATATTCCTTTACCGTAAATATCTGCATACCAAATGGACTTGTTGCATCAACTGTCCATACAGTTTACAAAGAGTCCATGTCTTGCGAAAGTTTTACAAATTTACATCCACTCTGAACGTTACTGAAACATTTTTAACTATAACATTAATGATCGGTCTCCTGGGCGCTCAACATTAAGATGTTAGTGTTAGGAATGTTCAGCTAGTGTGAGGATAATGTGACTGGCAGGGACGTCATGCTACATGTCTGCAGCATGATGCCCAAGTGCTAGGAATCACTATAAACTGCCACACAGCCTATATTGTTGTGATATCGCTGACAAGTTACGTCAAAAAATCCAAATCACACACATAATCATCAGTCTATGAACATATGTTTCTTTGTGTTTTACCCATGTTTGTCCCTACTTTGACTGGAAGACCAGAAAGAAACGTTACCTCATTTAGTTCAAACACATACGGCTGCCCAATAAACCTGGGTGGTGAATCGCACACATCCAGAAGGTACAACCGAATAGATTTCACATCCTGTGAATCATAAAGAAATGCTAGGTATAAGACTGTCTTATCAACATTGTTAAACTGACTGAAACACTAACAAATGAGATGGTAACCGGTTGAAAGTTATGTTAAACAGTTTTTGGTCAACCAGTTGTCATTAGCGCAGTGAAGGCGTTTTTAAAATTAACCTACCTGTCAGACTTGTGTCTTTACGTTATTAGTCATTTTGTATATTAAGTATGTGGTATCTATAATTTCATAAATTATAATAATAACACGACGTTTCGAATTTTCAAGAAACTTATGCATGAAACAGATATTCACCTGCTGAAGTCTTCTACCTCTCATCTAAATCTCAAGGGACTTTGGAAATAGTTCACAAAACATTGCCGATTTTAATATCGAAAAGGATGGTGAAAAGGTTGTTGATTTCGTGTTCTTTGCTGCTTTTAGAACTAGATTTTAATAAATATTGTTCGTGAACCATTTAAATTTTAAAAGGGAAACCTCTTTTGACCAAAGTTTCAGAATTAATCTTCTTGAATGTTTTTATTTACAAATATAATTTGCCAAAGGCTTGTGAAGTAGCAATAATTATTTTTCGTTCTACTCAGTGAAAAAGGAAAATAAAGTATGAGAGAAATATAAAGGAATGTAGTGTCCAGTATTTAATATAATTATGTATCCCATGCAAATACCTCATAAACCATTATCTGGTTTAGTAGTATGGTGAATACACATTTGGAAACAATAAAAACATAAATACATATGTTAATGTGTATGTTTATACAGATGCCATGTTAACTATGCAGCGAATTTAGTTGTACATGTCCCACACAGTATAGAATTAAATAATGGCATACAATCGAACAGTAATAACTTTAGTTTAATTAATTTTCGAAAGTCAGATATATTGAATAATCTGGCAATGTCACCATCAAAGATACAGCTACAGGAAAGAGTTCATTATGTAAAGACGGACACTTGTTTCCAAATGTTCCAACACAAACAATACAATCTACTATGACGTTGAAATGATCTTTTATACACATGTTAAATAACATCCTTAAAAGCTGAATCCTTTTAAATAGGACTGTTTGTAACATAAATAATTTCATAGCTTCTTTGAGAATGATTTCATATAACATAGAAAAAGGTAACTATTGTTCATCAGGTGTTCTAGTGCAGAAGCCTGTTAATACTTTCTGCATGTGAACTGACTATAGCAAAGTGAACAGTGTAATCACGACAGATTAATTTGCAATGTGGAAAATAACTCTTTGACTGCATTGAAAAAAGCGGAAATGCAAAATAATTCAGCATCTTTGACATCTTGCAATGATTCTAGCGATTTCTAGACATCAAAACCGGAAAGGGAAGTTACTTCAAATGGCTTTAATCACTATAAAGTGATGCCGCTTTTACATGAGATGGTCTCCTGCAACGTTCCTGGATTTATAAATTATGGTTACATCTGGTTTAGTCCATTGCGACGCTTACATCAGTGACATCATCATCATCTACAGTGATACCTTAGAAGACCACTTGGACACGATGCGTTAAACTTTGATAAGCTCAGTGATAAAACACTTGACAATTAATGCATGGAAATGTCAGCCTTGCCGTGATTGTGTTATACCAGTTCATGTCTCCAACTTGCAGTTACGTACTATTATTATTATTATTATTATTATTATTATTATTATTATTATTATTATTATTATTATTTTGAGAAGAAAAAAAACATATTTCATACCTATTTTGTTCTATGATTTTACATTATATGTTAAGATCCGAATTACTAGGAGAAAAACGTGTTTCCTTGTATCTGAGTTCAGTTCATGGTTTAATATCCTTGTGAAAAACCGGGCATACCTCCTGTTTTACATGCTCTTTATTTTTATTAAGAGACTGTACCTTATTTACAACTTAGAATGTTCTGGAAATCTTCATTTGTTGGGGAGCATGACATTCATCATGGTTCTGTTTTAATGACTTAGATTTGTTTTTACTAAAAGTAGTTATAAACTATATTACTCATTAAGTCGTATAAGATGAAGATGAAGGTGAATCGGTCACTAAGTTCTAACACTTTTTTATACGAAATTATTTATTAATTAAATTAGTCACTTCTAGCCTGTTTGTACATTACTACCACTCCAGGCTATTGGCTAATTACAACATTTAAGATTAATATTAAATCGAGACACGAGTGGATTTAACTCAAAATAATGTATAATCTTTGGCAGTTGTAGTCCAATTAGGATTATTTTGGCTTTACATTACAATAATGTAAGTTTTATTTAATTTTCACCTTGTAGTTTAGAAAATATTATTTGGTAATTTTGTACTGACCTTTGTCCTTAGTCCTCTTTTGTTACGTAGTTTAACCCTTCAAACTGGTAACAATGCTTTGTCACAATTGTTCTTTTTATATTTCTTATCACATACATACATACATACATACATACATACATACATACATACATACATACATACATACATACATACATACATACATACATATATACATACATACATACATACCGAATTGCCTCGGGTGTCGCTAGCATAAAATTGCAACTCGATTCCGTCCTCATGCTGAAATCAGAAAGCAAGTCAATCAAAGTTTGTTTTCTTCTCTTTCATTGCGTTTTACTGTGCCGCTTATAGTGAAGCCTCGTAACGCTAGCTCACCATTATTTACTTAAAAAATATACTCCAGTCTTACATCTATATATCTTTGAATATAATGTAATTTATTTCCAAACATGTACTGATCAGATTCACAAATTGTTTCCTTTGAAATGTTTGATACCATCATATAGGGACAGAATGTAAGAAAACGATTCGTTAATTACTCCTGATGTTCACCATATTTTACGTGCTCTTTGCATACGCAAGGTAAATATTATATTTTAATGAAGTGTGCATACAAGAAACTGAACACATTGGGAAGTTTTAAAATGCATCTAAAATGGTACGTAAAATGAAATACTTGCTCTTGTATATGATTTATTCATAATATGTAATTGGTAACCCAGCTTGTCCCATGCAAATAACAAATATTTCGCTCTTTCTAAAATGAGAGTCAACTTACTTCAGGACCCTAAGATACAAATAAAATATTCAAGTCTTACTGGACATTAAACACGAAACAAATATAAAATACTGTAATATTAAAAAAAACATTTTGGCAACACGTACTTGTTCTCTATCTATCTCCACTTTTAGATATATATTTGCAATTGATGGGTTCGTTTTATTTGTCTGGTTGACGGTGACATATATAGATGCCTCTGCATTGAATGTGCTGATGGTCACCGGATTTAGGGGGTTATTTGTGTCGGTTGCTCTCAACTCAAACAGAAATGTACCTGTGGAGAAAACAAAGTTCTTGTTTGATAGTGCAGAAAGTATTATGCATCTATTCATCCTTTGAATGATATATCAAAAAAAATCAAATGTACACGTTTTAGAAACACAAAGTCAAATTAAATGAATAATTTATTTCTGTTCATGTTTGCATTATTATTGTTTCAATTATGTGAACTATTGTTTATTTCTAAAATAGTAATCGGACGGTGTGTAGAACTACAATTCTGGAACGATGCGATCGGGAAATTCATTTTAATTTTAACTCCTTGACCGATAATATATCCTTGATTGTACACTAAGTACCCCGTAATTAAAATTGACAAGTTTTCATGATATACACAGTGATAAGGGGTTATATTGTGAACGATTCAATTTTTGTACCTCCTTCCAACTTCTCCAATTAATTAATCTTGTTATATTCATTTTATTGAATAGTTTCCAACACATTTATATAAGAAAACCGCACACGTTGGTTGGATATCACCAAAAAATAAAAAGAACGACAATATAGGAATTTGTTTAAAAACACAGCTCCAAAATTGATCGCTTTAACAACGTATCTTTCCAACTAGCCCTATTAATAACGACAATCCATGATATTGCATAGGATTTACTACGAAATACCTCAAAGTCATAAGCGTGTCAATAAACCATAGTTTTCTGTTACATGCTTACATGCATGCAGGTGGAAAAGAAAAGTCTTTCATAATTTCAGTTCTAACTAGAATATCAGAAAATATATTTTATGCCAGATAATGATCTAATTATTAGGGACAGCGAAAGTAAGATATGTAAATCCAATGTGCGTATGTTGCTCTCTCTCTCTCTCTCTCTCTCTCTCTCTCTCTCTCTCTCTCTCTCTCTGTATGTGCGTGTCTAGGTAGAAACCGAATATGCGTTATGCACGCCATGACAAGAATAGCCTTACTCCTCACTAGACCATTTAAAACTAAAGTAAAAAAGATAGAATACTTAAACAATTAAATTAGGTTGCAAGCGTACAACGAGGCTATCGTTAGAGATACCATTGAGGCAATAGAGCTAAAATTAGAAAATAAACAAACTTCCACGCTAAAACGGCATGGTGTACAAATATATACTTCTGAATGATTGGGGATGCAGATTTTAAATCATAAACGATAAAAACAATAACACAATGCCAATTTAAAAGGGTATACTATACAAATAAATACGGCATAAGATAATGCAAGAGATATACATATTACGAAAAAGAATAATGAATGACATCAAAGTCTAAAGATGAACAGTATACAAATAATCTAGTGAGATAGATCTAACGTTTCGCTACACATGTATGGCAGAAATGCGTATCATCTTTCAACAGAATTATACAATTAGAATGTCTATATATATCAAACATAAATATGTCTCTTAAGCAACACCTTCGGTGAATCGACTCATGTCAATAATAATAATAATAATAATAATAATAATAATAATAATAATAATAATAATAATCATGATGTCTTTGTATAGCACCTAATCTTTCGAAGCTCTAAGCGCTTTATACCATGTATAATGATATGACTACACTACAGAAAAGCAAATGACAAAAACAATGAAATTGGAAAACATAAAAACATGCTGAAAACATATAAGATACAAAACATTATTAAGTCTCTAAATTTCTCCCAGCAGTCAAAAAAAGGTGAGCTTTAAGAGCTCTCTTAAAAGGGACAGCTGTGTCTTTGTGTCTAATTTCAATGGGCAATTCGTTCCACATCGCCGAGCCCCGGTATGCAAAAGAACGTTGTCCATATGACTTCGTTTTTACAGTTGGAACAATGAGTAAACGATTGTCAGATGAAGAGCGTAAGTATCTAGCTGGTGTATACACATGGGTGAGGCTGCATAGGCATGTTGGACTGGAATCTGTCAGTGAAACATAGCTCAGAGAACAAATTTTGTGTTTGATTCTGTATCGAATTGATAACCAGTGTAGGGTAGAGAGCGGTGGTGAGGTGTGCTCTGATCGAGGTACTCTAAAGATGATCCGTGCAGCTGTGTTTTGAACTTTTGGAAATTTCTGGAGCTAATATTGTGACGAACCAGACATAAGTGAGTTATAATAGTCCAGTCTTTAAAAGACTAATATACACACGAGTGTTTTAGTGTCATCAACTGAAATATATTTACGAATGGAACTGATGCGTCTCAGTTCAAGATATGCAGCCTTGCATATGTTCATGACAGGTTGGTGCAATGTGAGAGTATTGTTTATAGTAACGACTAGGTTTCGTACTGACTGTGAGAATTTACTGATGGTGTTGCTGATATTTATTGTCTGAGGTAAAGAATGTGAATAAGAAAGTCTTTGTGTTGTGATCAGTTTTATCATCATTCATCTGCAGCTTGATACATGTCAACCATGATTTCACATCCGAAATGCACCTCTCTACTCCATGGATGGTAGCATGAACTTCAGTTGGGTGGCTAGACTTGTATAGTTGGGTGTCATCAGTGTACAATTGGTGCTACACTGGGTGATGATCTATGACACTTGAAAGCGGCTGAGTGTATAGAATGAAGAGAACAGGTCCATGAACAGATCCCTGTGGAACACCACAACATACGTCAACTGGACTGTAGTGTATTCCATTTGCAGATATAATTTGTATCATGTTCATTAAGTAGGACTTGAACCACTGTAAGGCTATATTATGAATGCCGAATACATGCTGGAGACGGTGAAGTAATATATCATGTTCTATTGTGTCAAATGCTGCAGATAAATCAAGGAGAGTGAGGACTGTAATCTGTCCATTATCCAAACCAGAGAGAATGTCATTAAATACTTTCAGAAGAGTAGTTTCCGTACTGTGGCAAGGGCGATATGCAGACTGTACATTGCTACAAAGACGGTTTGAATTCAAATGAGATACAAGTTGGGTAACAACAACCTTTTCAAATATTTTTTATATGAATGGGAGATTAGAAACTGGGCGGTAGTTCTTTAAATCGTTATGGTCAAGTGTTGGTTTCTTCAGCAGAGGCTTTACGATGGCAGTTTTGAAGAATGATGGGAATTCCCCCGTTGAGAGAGATATTAATAACATCAGTTAGTGAAGACAATATTGGGCCTAAGCACTCAAGCAGCAGTGATGTCGAAATTGGATCACGTTCACAAGACTTTGTTGCACTTTTCATCACGATTGTCCGTACTAAATCAATAGAAACAGGTTCAAATGTTCCTAATGGGTGTCGCTGAAATTCTGCATCATAACTGTATGGTGACGAGTCAGTTGAAATTAGCGAATTTTTATAGGTTTGTACTTTGTCACGGAATAAATTTGCAAATTGGTCCGGAAGGTCTAGTGGAGAGTAGGTTGTTGGAAGTGGTGTACATTTGCTCCCCGTCATTAGTTTGTTAGTAATCTCAAAGAGCTGTTTGCAGCTAGAACTCTCCGTGATACTAGTACTGTAGTGGGATAATTTGGCAAAATGGACTATGTTTGTGACGTTCTTCTTAGCGGCTTCATAGATTTGCTTATGAAAAGTGAGTCTGGTGCAAGGCCAAAGCCTCTCTGTGTAACAGAATTGTTACCGAGAGGAGGGTGGATTAAATGAACAATACAAACACAATTTGTGAAAGAAAATATAAATTTATGTAATAAATTGTAAATGAAAAAAAATACAGATGTAACAATACAATAATTCATGCACTCAACCCACAATTACACTCACAACCATTCACAATACATGAATAAATTAAATAACAATACAAAAGGAATCTCAGATGTAAAGGGATCTCTTGGATTATACACAGATCCAAGAATCCTTTACGAAAGTTAAATAAATGCAAGAATGATTTACGAAAAAAATAAACACAAACGACAAACTATCTATCGCACGATGGATTGCGATAACTAGCACGATCATATACTTGTATTGAATCAAGTTGCTAGCTTTTATTGATATCTATGTGATCACTTGAAATATTATTGCGATCTGACATAAGCATGCAAATACAACAATGTATTAAATTATATTATAATTTCAATACACCTATGTGTCTCCCCTGTATAACCGCACGATTCAGCAACAGTTGAATCGTCTCCCAGTTTCCCCGAGAACCGAGGGTTGACCAATACTATTATCGGACGTTTCCCTACACGGATCCACCACAGTTATACGTTCAGACAGCATACAACATCTACCCGAACCAACGGTTCCTCACTCCCCTAGATGTCTACCCGGACGTTTTACAACTCTAAGACAGCTCCTACACTCGGACTTCTAGCTTTCCGGATATTTACACGTTACACAGATGTTGACGAACAGACAGTTCGACACACAGACAGATACTTCAATTCCGTTTGCACAAATTAACGGCACAAGCACATTCAGATATTTATACAGAGATGTTCCAGAACAAACAATAGATGTCCCACAACAAATCAAACGATATCAAAGACGTTTATCAAAAGATGGTATCAGATGTGTTAACAGCTACGGTATCAACGATGTTATTAGCAGCTACGGTATCAACGATGTTATTAGCAGCTACGGTATCAGAAACATTGTAACAACTACGTTAGCAGCTACGGTATCAGAGACGGTATCAACGATGTTATTAGATGCGCTATCAGTGATGTACTTCTACGGTATCAACGACGGAATCAGACGGAATCAGACTGAATCAGTGATTGTCAGATGTTATCAGATCTACGGAATCAACGATGTTATTAGATCTCCGGAATCAACGACGGAATCAACGATGTTATTAGATCTCCGGAATCAACCCTTTGGCTGGAGATTTGCAAGACGAGGTTATCTATCCTTTGATTAGATATTTTAGTTCCCGTAAATAATAATGAGAAATCCTTAGCCTTATATACTCTCTATAGGTGAACATAAATCACATCGAGCTTAACGTGCACCACGTACAACGAGTATTTCGGATTTCATGTAAATTACAAATTGGCACATGCAAATCGTTACACGCCACTTAATCACCCCAGGTAATGCGTGTACGACGAAATCAAGAAAATGGTGAGTTTCGTTTGCAATTCAAGAACAACAAAAATCAGTTCAAATTTTCGCCTAATTCTGTGACACTCTGCTTTTTGGCGATGTCTTTTAGCAGTGCAAAGCTGGTCCCTAACACTGCTTTACCATGGAGAACACTTTTTTATTGATTCTCTGCATTTGGTTACTGGGGCATGTTATTCAAGCAATGAACGCAGGCAGTTATCAAGTTGTTCCGCTGTTGGATGTAAGAAAGTTTTTAGGTTTTCTTGGATGTCATGCATGAATTTGGTTCGATTTATCATACAGAGGTTTCTCTAAGTAGCAAATGGAGGTAAAGGGTTAGGGACTGATACGTCGAGATGGCATACAATGCAGCGGTGATCTGATGCAAGTTCGTGGGATACAAGGGTGGATTGCAGAATATTATAATCAGGTCTATAAAGAAACAAGTCTAAAATGTGACCAAGTTTATAGTTGGGTTTGTTAACTGACTGTTTAAGATTGAAAACACGAATGGAATCTAGGAGTTTTGACGTGTATAGTTTTCCAGTACCGTCAAAGTGACAGTTGAAATCTCCAAGAATAATTAGGTTACCGCCTATCGAATTTCCATACTCCAGAAGATTTGGAAACTGCTCCAAAAAGAGAGATTCAGTCAGCTTGTTTTTTTCTACTAGAAGGAGGGCGGTAGTGACAGAAAAAATGTACTGACCTTTGTTCCAGTATGAGCGTTTTTTGGACTAAATCAAACGATGTGTGGAAGAAATTGAAGGTTGTGTTGTACTTAAGTTATTTGTAGCAGCAGAGAGGGTGAACAGACCAACTTTTCCAGGCGTCAATTTAGCAAACTGAGGCTTCTCAAAATTGCTTATATAGGCTTCAATTTAGCAAACTGAGGCTTCCTTGAAAATACTTAATTAAATTTTTCAGTAAATTTAGTAAATTTATGAAAATACTTAACTAAATTTTTCAGTAAAAAAAAGACGCCATATAGTTGGCGTTCACCCTCTCTGCTGCTATGAAAATCTTCGATTTTTACTAACTAAATATTTGATCAAGTCCGACACGATATCTTGTCCGAGGGTCTGATAAATTTATCGTCACAAATCCGTGTGGGATTGACTGAGCGCGGCTAAAGAAATTTTGAAATCGATTATGATCCATATCGCCACCGCACCAAGTTTGCCAAATATTTCTGAGTGTATGAGTATCAACTCCATTAAATATACACAGTATATTGCAGTTATCTCTGATGACCTTCGGGATTTGAGTGTAACGTTGAGTGACATATATCACATCTGTGTTTTTATGTCTGCCTCTGGAAAATATTCTAGCAGGATTCTTTTGATTATCTAACATGATATCATCATATACGACTAAATTGTTAATACTTCCGTCGATGGAGTCAAGGCTAGGTGCCTCTTCGATATCGGTTATAAACTCAATAACATCATCGCCGTTAATTTCTAGCGCGGCTTCGTTAAAATCCTTTAACACTTCATAACATCGCTGATCATCTACACTCGGAGCAATCATATACAACTTATCCCACTTCATCCATCTCGTTATCAAATTAAGTAGCAATTGTGTTTTACCACTTCCAGATAGTCCGATGATAATCGCGCGAATACAATTTGGTAACATTGCATGGTGTTTAATAGGTTTCCGTCGTCTCGTAGCTGAATAATCAATTACATTCATGCCGTTATATATAAATTATGGATCTATATTGTGTGAAATGTAAGACGCGTACTGGCACAAATGACTTCACGACGATTACAACGAAAAATAATCGATCAGCGCTTTCTGGTAAGTGTGTACAATGTAGTACAAAGAAATTTAGATTTGTTTCCCTTGGTAAACCCAAGGAACCTTTAAAAAAAAACGAGGAGGTGATATTGCAGCCAAGTTAGCAAAACTCCCTGGAACACCGTGGGCAAAGTATCCAGGAGAAAAGCACCTTCCAGGATATAGCTACTGTGGACCGGGAACACGATTAGATATCAGACTTGATGATCAAAACCAACCCCGACCGGGTGAATATCCAATAAACGCTATTGATAAGGCGTGTCATGCTCATGATGTTGCTTATAAAAGCAGCAATCTTCAACACAGACATCTTGCGGATGTGAAATTAATTCATGCGTTAAATGCTATTCCTGATAAATCCTTCAAAGAAAAATTGGCTTCGTGGTTGGTAAAATCAGCTATGAAAGGTAAATTGATGTTAGGTGCTGGTAATTAAAAATATGGAATCTATTTATTATTCTCCGAGAGGATACTGGAGGGGCAAGGCAGCAATCAATAAACTCGCTAGCGCATCAAAGGTGAAAAAAACCCACTGCGGCTAATTGGTTATCTAAACAGGCTATATGGCAAATTTATCATTCCAGCGCCTAAACGAATTAACTACTCGCATTTTGATGTGACCGTTCCTAATGAGGTTCATCAAGCTGATATACTATTTTTACCACATGACAACGGTTACAAATACGCGTTAACGTTAGTTGATGTTGCGAGTCGATACAAACAAGCAGAACCGCTGAAGACAAAATCATCACCTGAAGTAGCTTCTGCATTTGAAAGGATTTATCGACGAGGCCCACTACGCTGGCCAAATCTGTTACAAGTTGATCCTGGCAAGGAATTTCAAGGTGTTGTTTTAACAACGATGAAACATCATAATGTCACCATCAGACGAGGGTATACTGCGCTACATCGCGATCAGGCAATTGTTGAACGATTTAATCGGACACTTGCTGAGAGATTATTTGGATATCAATACGCGAAGGAATTCATCCAGAATAAACGATCTCGTGAACGGGTCAAGAGATTACCAGGTGTAGTTATCGCGCTCAATAACGAGATTACTCGAACAATTAACATGAAACCTGTCAACGCGATTAAGAAAGCGTCTATACCAAAAATGGAAATCCAAGGAATTTCACAAAAAGATTTCAAAGAACCAATTCTTGGTAGTAATGTCACCGTTAGGTATTTATACGAACCAGGAGAGCTTGAGGGTGGTAAAAAAAGAGCTACCGATCCTATTTGGAGTGTCACCGTACATAAGATATCCGGTATAACACGATCTACGGGTAGACCAGCAATCTATAAACTGGATTCAACTGCTCCTCAGCGAGGATTTACTCGACAACAACTGCAAGTGATACCAGAGGATACTCAATTGCCACCGCATGGTCTTAACTAGCACCCCGGCGTCTGTTGCACTCAAGACAAGTCAGCATCACATTGTCGTTGGTATGACCGAGACTGTTATTTTTTCTGTCTACGGTAAATTGGCGAGGATCTTTATCCGAATACTGCCAACACATTATACAATTACAACTCGCGCAGTGATTATTCTGTTGTTGCTTCAGCGAAATTAATAATTCAGCATCAATGTTAAATTCTCTATTATTTTTTTTATCCTGTTGTTTATAACCAGAGAGTTTTTTTCTGATTATATCCTTGATGTTGTCAGCGCTGATAATATCAATTATTGTAGTGTCATTATCATCTAAAACGATTCTTCGAAGTTGATTTATTCTCCGTGCTCGAGACACTGCAAGATAAACTAAATTAGACCACTCAATGTTATTATCTACTATCCAAATAATTGTGTCTGTGATAGTTAATCCCTGTGAAGAGTGTATTGTTGCTGCATAACCTAACGTCGATGGTGATTTATCAGCGCGTAATGCATCTTCGACAACGCTGATATCAACCAGCACAATATCATTTAACACTAAATTCTGCTTTTCACGTTGTCCAGGAATGTCAACTTCGATATTCTGCCTTCGTGTATCCGAAGGTCTATAACACAACGGCACTGGAAGTGTTGCAAATTTACACTTATGCAATTCAAATAACTTCATCTGAAGTGCGTCTCTGACTATTTTTCTACTCGCAATTATCAAATCATTTGGTCTCCACGTTTCCCAAAATTCATTCATGGGAGTTTCTGAAATTATTTCACGAGCTATTTCACATTGGATTTTATCTGGTTGTAATCTGATTAGTTGTTTAAACTCACGTAATACTTCATCTAACGATCTAGGGTCATCGTTCATCTCTTCGTTATAGTCTACAAAACCCTTTAGCCATTCATGTGGGGATGCACCGACAAATGGTGGTGGTTGACCATGATCACCGCACATGACGACCTTTGCGTTTTTAGTTAACAACCATTCAAGAAATGTCTGTAATACTCTCAACGATACATTGCATATTTGATCCCAGATTATGATTTCAGGAATGAATTTATCGCCCATTCGATCAGGAGTCCATTTATCGCCTTTCCATCGAAAGAAGCTGTGATAAGTACAGGCTTTTACTCCCTCCGCTATCCTATCTCTGGCGAATTTGTGAGTTGGTGTTAACACAATCATGTTTGACCGACGAAATAATTTAATTGCACGAGTTGTCTTTCCTGCCCCACCACCGCCGTTTAAATAAACTGTCTTGTATCTACATATAGGATCAGATACGGGTGGTGCATTAGAAAATTCTGATTGAATTTCAATACGGTTACAACAAAGATATTTATCATCCATGGTAACGTCTGCGGATTCACAATACTCATGTAGTGTTTCCTTTTTAAATCGCCAACGCCCCCAATTTTCCTCGGGATCTGTGAATGCCGCTACAGCTGATTTGTATTTATTGTGTATATACATCGAATCAGTAGCTACTCTAACCGCGGTATTAGGAAATCTATTTATCATCGAAAATAGATTAATAGAAGCATAGGCTAGCATAGAACTTCTCAAATGTGTATACTGGGAATTATTTACATCACAGTAGGTAACAACCGTACCCAATTTCTCACCATTGGATAGAAAAACATCCCTACGGGATACAAGTTTTCCCTGTTTCGTTAAATCCGCTACAATAAAATCATATTCTGCGTAGTCTATGATCAACCTCGAAGAGTATTTTGCATTGTCATATCTTCCACCTTGAGTGAATTTACCAATTATTTTTCGTCCGAAATCTTTGGCTTCTTTGTTTTTAATTTCAAATAACTCCTTAGATGATTTCATGATTTCTTCCTCGCTGAAATCTGGAAAATGCTCTCGGTGTTCGTTAATTATACGATCTATATTGGGCTGTGGTAACCAAACATCCTTCTGCGCGCGATAGCATATAATAGCTTCACCGACAATCAACGATTGTAACATCTCACAATCAATCATATACCGCAATAACACAATTGGCATCCAATGTTTCATAGATAGGTGTCTACCAAGCCAAACATAACTACACGGATGTAACCCAGTAGCGAGTTTAAATGATATCACACGAGCGAATCCGGTTAAATCAAAATCAGGCAATGGCCCATTAATCGCAACACGAGTCATTTCATGCGTGGGGTGTCCAAATCGTTTAAAATATTCAGCGCATTCTCCATACCCGAGAAAACTTCCAGGATAACACGCGGATATATCAATTGAAATCATACCATCACGTGAGTATTTTGTATTCCACAATCCTCCATGACTAAATTCGACGCAACTCAATTTAACGTCCTCGAGAAAATCACTTCGTCTTGGACGCCATGAGTTTTTTTCTCTTGCGAAGTGAGCTAGCACTGATGGAATTGTGAAGCTATCTGTGAGTAGTTTTTCATGGAATGAAATCTCTTTTGAAAATGGAAATTGCAAAGCAAATTCATTAGCGATTTTTCTCATTCTGTTATCTAATTCTTCAACGCGATATAATTCACCATTTGGTCTTACAAATTGATCAAATCCCATTTTAGATTTGCTACTAAGTAACCACACTGACACGGGATTATCTTTACACAACGCATGAATAACATCAAATAATTTCTCTTCATAGAAAACATCCCTGGAAAATTCCCCCGGGATATATTTCATGAAATATTGTTACTGCAGCCGTCCACGCGTGTTTGTTATGATCAATAATTTCAATTGGCGCTCCTCGTGATTGATATTTCGGTTCGTATAATACTTTTATGGTTATTGTCGTTACTGATATTGGGAATTTTAATGATGCTTCTAATTTAGCTATATCAGAAATCTTTGCACCGTGCTGTTTCACTGTCAGTTCCCATTCGGTTATTTTCCTACGTCGCAGATCAGTTAGTTTATTTCCTCGGGATGCATTTGTGAAGTGTTCCATTACCCGTGTTGCTACACAATTCAACACTGAATCACCTTGTGATTTCGACGATAGTTTCATAGGAGCTAGTTTTGCAATGTCAGGTTTATTATTTAACGGATATATTCTATAAACGATTGCTGTTACAGGATAAGATCTCTCGTAGTATGGTTTACCAATTCCAGTTAGAATTCCTGGTTTGGAATCTCTACTCACAATGATAGTTTTTTATCCTTGAGAATTGGATCAAATTTATCTCTGATAACCCATTCGCCTTCGTCTTCGATAATGAATTTTATTCTAAAAAAATACTTTTGTTGGGAATTGCTTTGTTGAAAATCTTTGATTTTCCATGAAAATCCTTTGTATTTTACACTTTTGGATTTCCCACCAAGGTGTGAAATTATCTCAGCTGCTCTTTCATCGTTCATAGTAGCATCGATGTTGGGTACATTGACATCTTCATCAATAATTCGAAATGTCGACCAACAGTGTGCTGCACCGTCTCGGTAGAATTCATTAAAACACTCTCTGATTTTACCCAGTATAGTTCTATCACCGATTAGATGTTTTGGTATATACGAGATTTTATCGAGATTAAATCTAGCATTTTCCCAAGGCTTAATTTTCGATAATCTCTCGAACTCCTTCATATCAGAGATTTTATCGAGATTAAATCTAGCATTTTCCCAAGGCTTAATTTTCGATAATCTCTTGAACTCCTTCATGCTTCCGTCTATTAGACGTTTTGTTTTAACAGAGACTCTATCCCGATTAAATCGGGGATTAATTTTCGATAATCTCTTGAACTCCTTCATGCTTCCGTCTATTAAACGTTTCGGTTTAACAGATACTCTATCGAGATTAAATTTAGGATTAATTTTCGATAATCTCTTGAACTCCTTCATGCTATCGTCTATTAAACGTTTCGGTTTAACAGATACTCTATCGAGATTAAATTTAGGATTAATTTTCGATAATCTCTTGAATTCCTTCATATCATAATTAAAACAAGTATTTAAATAAAAAGTTTTTTATATAATGAATCATTGCAGATGGCTTATGATTGGATCAAAGACTCCGTGTAACAAATCATGCAGAAATGAATTCTGTGGGTATCATATGCAAAGTGTGAGAAACGGTTCAAAAGGTCCTCTCCCATGCCTCCATTGCGGCAAATCAGAGTTATGTATCAATTGCGGTGGTAAGCGTTATAGAGAGTTGAAGCGTTATTATGACAAAAAAAAATCAAAAATCCTGACTCTGTCAACGTCAACGGCAACGTCAACGGCAAAATCATAAAAACTGCCCTTGACTACATAGAAAGATTTCCCAATATTATAATTCAGCCAAATAACGAATTAGACAAATAACGTATTATGTATATAAATGAACCAAGAATTTCAACGACATCCTGTTATTGCAAACTATGAAGCTTCTCGTGATGATGTTGTTAGACACTGTAGACTCAAGAAGTCGGTTGGTTCTCTGAATAATCAAGGATATTTGATATTTACTGCTGGAGAGAAGAGATATTATTGTCATAGATTCATATTCGAGGTGTTTAATGGACTGATCAAGGATGGTCTTGTTATTGATCACATTGATTCCGATCCCCGGAATAACAAATTGAACAACCTTCAAGCTATTACACAACGTGAAAACACAAAACGAGGAAGAACTGGGAAACACTCGAAAAATGCTCGACCTGTAAAGTCATTTAATACTGAAAATAACACAGAGATAGTATTTCAGTCAATAACCGCAGCTGGTAGATATTTTGATATTTATCCGACCTCAGTACGATATGTTGCAGAGGGAATTTATAAAACCGCTTTTTCAAAACGCTTCAAAAATAGTATTCGATTTGTTTATGTATAATCGTATATTGTGAATTAGCGGAGATAACTTACTGGTATAACGCGTGCGACAAATCACCAATGACAGAGTTACCGTTGGTGAAGCCAAGGAGGTAGTTTTTGATTGGCTGTTATAAATATGGACGGGATCCGTGCTTTGCAAATTCAAAGGACTTTCAATCGTAAATCGCTTTACAATTTCAAAGGATTTTCATAGGAAACAAAATTGATCATAAGTGTTTACAAATAATCGTATTATTTTTTTAGTGTTTTTTACAAGTACTCACTATTAATTCTGCGTTGTCAATAATCAGAATTATACACAACAAGGAATAAAAAACACATCTCTCTATCTAACTTCCTTGTAATGAGTGGTTATATACAACCTCGTCTGTGTTATGTTTGGGCTTTAGCTCGAAGTTCAAGTGCAAACTCAAATCACACCGTCACACGTGGTGTGAATGTTATTATTGACATTCAAACCGGGTTTGATTTTGGGGGTTGTTTTTGCACTTGAATGTAGAATAGCCCGCGTCATCCATTGTCATTGTCATTGTACATACCATTGCATTATATATACCATAATCACCCCTATAATCTATTGTTGTGCTGTCCCTATATAATCTATTGTTGTGCTGTCTCTATAATCTATTGTTGTGCCGTCGTCATTCATTGCATTTGTATATAACCATTGTCATTGTAAATACCATAATATAATCTATTGTTGTACCGTCGTATACAACCACCTACACACTAGATCACGGGGTTGTCGTCATCCATTGTATATATCCCATCATCATCCTATAATCGCATTACGCTTCTGGACGTGTTAAGATGACCAACACCTTAGCGGGTCCAGAATTCATTTTGTGAAATGGAAAATGGAAAATTCTTTAGTAATTCATTAATTTAACAAACATATTTTTATGTAATATGAATTCTGAAAATATCAGATGTATTATTTCTGAACTTAGTAAATTACAAAATAAAAATATTCAATTATCATCCCGGTTAAATTGTGATCAAATAATGACTGATTTCGAGGACATGGAATTTGCGAAAACAATGGAAAGTATATCCTCGCTAAGCAGTATTATCTAATCAAGCGTATTCAAAACTTTATCCGTGAGAGTTTAGTTAATGTTGAAGATGTTAGTGTGTTAGTACCATTATGTACGGTCGTAGAAGATGTTAGGAAGCAATTAGGTGCAGAGTATGAACAAAGGAAACTTATCAATTGTAAGGTGAAACAGATAAAAGCTTTAATCGAGCAAGTTGAGCCCCACGCGTAGAGAGCCTCCTTGTTGTATATAACTTCCGTGTAAAGGTAACGATGAATGAGTTTAATCAAACAAAACGCGACAATGACACAGTTCACACGGTTTTGTAAAAATACCGTAGTAATTTTTTTTTACTTAGTGAATTGCAATGAAAATCCTGAAAATTCTTTAGAATTTTTCGATGAAAACTCTTTGAGTGGAATTGCTTTGCAAGCAATTTGACAATAGTGATACTCTTTCAATATGGTAGGACAATCACTGACCACACGAAACGTAAAACAGCGACTGAGCGCTATTAATAAACTCCTCCCACTTCGTGACAGTGTACGGGAAAAGTTACAGCAACGACAACTCCTCCAAGAAAATTTTTCTACTGATACACAACAACCTTTTAAGCCTATAATCAGTGCAACGGAGGGTGTAGCATCAGCAATTTCTAAACAAGAAAAAAAAAAAAAAAAGAATCTTTTCTCCCTGTGTTAGAAAAAATAGCAAAACTAACTAAACAAACAAAAAAATCATTACAAACACTTCCTGGTGATATAATAACTACTGCAAGACGACAAGAACAACAACAGCGAGAACTTCAAGAAGAAGTTGAACGATTAGGTGATATTGATATTCCCGCGCCACCTGAACCACTTGAAGAATTTCAAGAACAACAAGGCACTGTTTCAAAAAAGGACTATTCTCCTGAAAATATATTTACGGATGATGCGTTAAATACAATCAGAGATATCAAAACAGACTCTGAATTAGTTAAATTTACTAAAGAAAATTAAAAAAAAAATAAGAGAAATAGATATTTAAAAGACGACCAGTCTAAAGATTTTGTAAAAAATTCAGAAGTTTGGGCAAATAAGGTGTTTTTAGCAAAACGCGGGAAAACTAAAATCACAAGAGAAATAAGTCATGATTATAATCAGTTTCTAGCTATGGTAAAAGGAGTCACATCAGCACCACCAATATACACAGCAGACCCAATCCCTGGTGAAATACAAATAATGGCAGAGGCTGAGTCTGAAAAAGGTGCAACTGGTACAACTTAAAAAAAAAGGTAGTGGCTTAGTTGGAAACTCTAGCTTAACATGTCCTGGTAATATTCTCGGTGATATAGCACGATTAGAAGTTCTCATTGGAGGAAAACGAGCCTGGAATAACTCACCAGAAATAATCAATGAAGCTGCCGATATCTGTAGGCGATTATTTCAAGGTGGTATCATGGATATTGCAACATATCGAGATTTCATGGAAGAGTTAGTGGAACACGTTGATGGTTACCATAGTGACTAATGTCACCGATGATAAATCATCGCGATTAGATAAATAGCAATTAAATAGAGAGAATGATCATACACTACAACCATGATAAGCCAACTAACGTCTACGTGGTAAACTCACGATTGCCAAAATACCGGGCATACTATGGGGATGGTCTCGGTAATATTATAATGGGAATATTTGCAAGAATGGCTCCAAAAGTAGGACCGCTAGTAAAACAACTATCAATGAAAGCCATTGATGTTATCAGGGATAAGGGTATTAGCGCTGTTGGTGATCTTGCCGGGAAGGCGTTTTCAGCCGCGAAAGATAAATTAACAGCGTTAGTTCGACGGGGAAAATCTAGATTTTCAAAGAAACCAGCGGTGATTTCGTCATTGATGACTTCGTCATTGCCGTTACCATCTACTGCGGTTATGCCTGCAAGTGTTAGTAAAATAATAAATAACGCAGTAGATGAAAAACTACAGTCAATGATTTCATCATCGATGACTAACGCCCAAGATAACATAACAGCAAATATGATAGTGGGAAGTGGCTTAAACAAACGTCGAAGACGTCGGTGAAAATTGCTTTGCAAATTATTATAAAAATCTTCGATTTTCAATTCTGTATTTTTCACTGGTTTTCACTGAATTTCGGGTGTTTTTTGACTGATTTTTGGAGATTTTTCATCGATTTTTGATGATTTCCGTGAGAATTAGAAGAAATTCGTAGGGTAAAGTGGTCAATTTTGCATGGGATTTTCCATAGGAAAAAGCTGTTAGGAATTTTTTTTATTGTTTTCAAAGCAAAAATGATCAAAACTGATCAAAAATGATCAAAAATGATCAAAAAATCAGCAATTTTCGATGAAAAATCCGGAATTATTCCGGAGGGTAAAGTGGTCGATTTTGCATGGGATTTTCCATAGGAAAAAGCTGTTAGGAATTATTTTAAAATAATTTCCGCCTCCAATTTAGACCAGCGGATATATAATAAAAAATGTTCAAACAGAACCCTGATAGTGCATTTGACATGGATGCCCCAGTACTCAAGGATGATTCTGTACGCGATTATCAATTTTTTGCCTGTCACGCAGTACAACCTAATCTTCGGGGGAGAATCGAACTTCAAGTTCATGATACCAGTAAATATTTTTTGCCTTGTGAAGCCTTTATTGAAGTCGAAGGTGAACCTTTACAAGCAGATGATACACCATATGCAAACGACCCAACTATCCGAGTTGGTTTTGTTAACAATGGCATCATGGCGTTATTCGAAAGTGCTAGATATCTCATTGATGGAAAAAAAATCGAATCTATTGAACGCGAGGTTGATATTGCTACGGGAATAATCGGGTTAGCGAGATATTCTGATGACTATACTAGATCAGCGGGTTCGTCTATGATGTTCGCGAAGGATATTACTGATAACGCTGAACACGTCCAATATTCTAGAGTAAAAGCAACACGAGCTACAGTAGTTGATCCAGCACCAGCCGGATATACAAGACCAGCTGCTGTATTTGATGTCATCAATAATAGTCCCGGTTACAACCTAGGATTTGTAACACGAGTAGCAGCGTTGCAAGGACAGCGTCGACGGTTTTCATGCGCGATTCCGTTGCATCACATATTTGGATTTTGTAGAAACGTCAGAAAAGGTATCTATGGAGCAAAGCATACGGTAGCACTAGTGAGAAAGGGTACTGATGATGATGCAATCTGGCGTGGTGCTGGCGCTGCGGGTAAATTCGTTTTATCAAAACTATCACTGTGGATGCCAGTGTTGACTCCCTCGCTGTCAATAGAACCACGGTTACTATCATTTATGGATGGGGGGGGGGGGAAGTCATTGTTGAGTTGGTTGTCAACGTCCACAGATACCATGGATTCTAATATGGATGGTACACTTACATGGCATCTAGCATCAAAACAGGGTATTTCAGCTCCACGTCACATATTTGTTGCGCTAAAGTATACTGCGCGATTAAATAATCAAGAACGTTACCATATGATATTTGATCAAATTGGGTGTAATGAAGTCTTGCTGAGAATAAACGGACAGCAAGAACCATCAGAGGATATACAACTTGACTATAACATCAATAGTATTGCACGAGTTTATCATCGGTTGTTGTCGTATATGGGGCGCGATCAAAATGTTGATACTGGTCTACACATATCACAGTTGGATTTTAAAAGTCTGTATCCGATTTATTACTTTTCGTTGGAACATCTTGACTTGATGAGACAGTCCGTCGTTGATATACACTTCCGAGCTCGTGTAACCCGTCCTGGTGGTATTGCTAATTATAGGGCGGTTGCTGTCATTCTCAGTGATAAATCAATGCTACTCGAAGGTGTTGGTGGACGAATGATAGTGGTAGATGCACCAGTGGAAAATCTTTAATTGAAAATTGCTGTGCAATTTCACCTTCGGATTTTTCCAAAAATATGTAACTGATTTTCCATTGAATCGCTTACGATTTAGAATCAATCTGTTTTAGTATAATGTCGTATAGTAATATCAATGTCACGTTGACACCTGGTCAGTTAAAAAAACTACATTCCAAATCAGCTAAGCAATGTGGAACCACAATAACGCTGAAACCTAATCAAATGAATGGCGGGGTAAATAAACTGTCGCTGACGAAAACTCAAGTTAATCATTTTAATAAAGCGCTTAAAGAAAAAAAGGAGTTCAGATTACTCTTTCTACGAGCGCGATTAAAAATATGGAAAAGACTGGTGGTATATTGCCGCTGTTAGGGTTGATTCCAGGGTTGATTGCCGCAGCGGCCCCAGCGGTAGCTAAAGCGGCAGCGTTAGGAGCCGTTGGTACAGCGGCAGGAATGGCACTAAAGAAAGCAACGGGTGGATCCGCTCGTGGATCCGGGTATAAAAAAAAAGGGAAAGGGTCTAAGACTACCAGGAACCCCGTATTCATGGTACAGCGGAAAGGGTCTGAGA
The DNA here is from genome assembly GCA_030141615.1 of Unio pictorum. Classification (NCBI taxonomy): domain Eukaryota; kingdom Metazoa; phylum Mollusca; class Bivalvia; order Unionida; family Unionidae; genus Unio; species Unio pictorum. The sequence continues at coordinate 642,594 of JARLTB010000062.1, read as the reverse complement.
ATCCCAGGAACGGTTTACTAGTGGGAAACTCGAAGAGTTTTAATCGAAGATTTTTAGAGGAACCTATTGTTCCCATGTCCAATGTTGATTTAATTGATGCCACTAAAAAACTCGCGATTAAAAACTTCAGAGGTGTTTTTATGAAAGATCAGTTACCGGCACAACTAAATCACGTTGAAACCGGTATTATTAATCTAGATAACAGCTCTGCAACTGGAACACACTGGGTTGCATACGCGATTGATCCACGTGGGATTATTTATTTTGACTCATATGGACTAGCGCCGCCGAAAGAATTTAACCGCTATATAAACAACTTAAAAATACCCCGTTGGTATTCCACGTTACCAACACAAACAATGATTGACCCACCCATATGTGGCAATGAAGTATTAAACGTACTTGATGCTATTTCACGGGAATCTTTGATTCCTCAATCAAGAAAACCACCCCATGTAGTAGTGAACGAGTATACTAGCGGTCGTTGGATTGAAAATCTTTGATTTGAACAGAGAAAAGATTTTTATGATAACAATGATTGATATTTGGGGACGACCTTTATCAACGCTGAAGAAACCGGATACTGGTGGAGTTGAAATCAAAGGTGTTAAAAAACTAATAGAAGATGAAATAGCCGAAACGTTGAACCTAGCAAGTGTTGATCCTGGTGAAATAGTTGTATTTCAAGATCGTCAGGGTAAATTGAAAACTAGTAATGTCTCTCTCGATGATATTTTAGTTAAACGACGAGACACAATAGAGAATACTATCGCGTTATTTTCCGATCAGGGTAAACTCAAACCAGGTGTACTTGTTTCAACAATTACGGATAAATTAGCAACATTCGATAACACGGTGAATACATTACAATCGCTCAATGATAAGTATGACGATCACATAAAGACATTTAATACTTTTACTGAATTACAAAGAAATATAATTGACAATATTGATAAACCCATGTTAGAATTTTTTGGAAATCCACCAGTGACCACACCAAAACTCGCCTCGATAAAAGATTCTATGTTGGAACTAGCAACTCTTCAATCCGAATATGAAAAACACGTGAAACAGTATTCAACGTTTCATACAAACATCAATGATAAATTTATTGTAACCTCATTTGATAAAATTGAAATAACCCTTCCTGATATTAAAAAATCCATCGATGATCTTAGCGCGACCACTAATAACATCATAACAGATGCAACAAGAATGATAGCAATACTTGAAAAAGTAAAAATTCCTCATGATAAAACTATCAACGTAACATATACGATTCAATACGGATCATACACGTGGACACCTGCAAATAATATTTTGGACATTACTGCAACAGTAAAGGGAATTTATCGATTAACATTAGTAACACCAACATTGTTTAATATATCATCGTCGAGTTCATCTGGAGTCAATAATACGATATCAACGATCATCGACAAGGATACGATTGAACAATTCACGATTACATCCACTGATAATAATCTAGCTAGGGTTTCAATGACATGGTATGTTGAATTTGTAGCTGATTTAAGTAAACAATTAAACTGAAAACGCTAGCAATTTGAAATCAATTGAAAACGCTAGTGTTTTTAAAATAAAATGACGATCCCTTCAGTGTATCAGTATCGCTATGATCAAGTCAGAGAATTTCAAACTAAACTCAGCTCGCGCTGTGAGGAGTATCAAATAAAAATAAAAAAATACCAACGAAGAATAACCACAGTTGATATAACCGTGTACTCGGTGTCGGGAGTAATCACTGCTGCTGGAATAATACTATCTTCAGTTACAATGATTGCTCCGGTCGTAGTTCCAATCGCTATTTCTGCGGTGGCTACAATCGCGGGTATATTAACCAGGATCACAAAAAAAACTATCATCGTGTAGCCAGAGTAAACTACACGATTATGTAATTAAATTTCACGTTGCATCCGCAGCATACTCGCAATTATCCTCGTTGATATCATCGTCACTCGATGACACAACAATATCAGTTAGCGAATTCTCAGCGATGGCTCAGTTGTATAAATCAACAATGCTGAAATTAGAGCGGGATAATAATAATAACAATGTCAATGTCGTCACAAGAACTACTTCAGCGAATAGCAGAAAATACAACACCGATGAAAACAAGCATGATATCAGTAACCTTAACGCGTCCTGAATTCAGTGTGAATTTCCCGATTCCCATTCCCGTTAAAGAGATAGCGCTAGCAAAACTACGAATGTATCATAGCTGGCCAAATATCAGATCGGTAGCATTTGGTGGTCAACAACCAAATAATTCTTTGGTGTTCGCGTGGAAAAATCGTAAAGACGGAACTCCAGACTGGAACGTTGTCTCGTTGCCAACGGGGTCATATCAAATCGAACAAATCAATAACGAATTACAACGAAGAATAAAATCCATCATTGGAAAAGAATCAAAAATCGCTATAACAGTTCATGAGCCGACGTTATCATCTGCGATCGAGATAAACTGACCAAATTACATCGTTGATATTTATCAAAGTTCTTAAGATCAGTGTTAGGATGGCCCGAATTACCACCTAGACGAGAAATTGTTATACCGGACAAACCCGTAAAAGGCGATTATATCACCGACAAGATGAAACCTGATAATCCAATAAAAAGTTATGAAGAATACAATGAGATAGCAAATAAGGTATCAGTTCAATTGGGAGGATATGGCAACGTTATTCAATATATTCACCTCGGTTTAATCGATGAAAATTTAACAGCGATGAATAATGATTTTTCATTATTGTTAATATCCCTTAAATCCGGCTCTCTCACCCAAGATGAATTTATTAGTGTAGTACAAACAGGTAACAAAATCATCAACGATATGGAAACATTTCATTCACAAATTATTCAAGAAGTATTAGGTGATGACAACAATAAAAAGGCATTTGCGCTAACATACCAAATCCGTATAGATGATATTCAAACATTTAAAATTCCTGAGTATAACCCCGACGAATTAAAAAAATCTCTCAGTGATGCCATCAATATCGGGTTCCAAAAAATCCACGACGATTGGGAGAAATTATCACGACAACATATAACTACCCTTAAACATAATAATGACCCAGATGGCGGTGGTAGACATATAGCTCCGAATAACGTAAATATATCCTCGGTGATTGCGCTCAATTTAGTGTGTGACGTTATCGAAGGAAGCTATCAAATAAATCTTGAGCAATCAAATCAAGCTCAGCAGGGATATATTCTATATTCATTTGCACCAACGGCTCCTCCAGGATTTCTAATTATTGAAGACCCAACTAATCCAGTCTTTATGCGATGTCATAATAATTCTTTAACGAGAATTAATTTTAAACTCACTGACCAATCTAATAATCTAATTGATTTACAAGGTGAGGTTCTACAAATTAGTCTGTTTGTAAAGTCCTAGGACTTTCAATCATAAATGATTTTCATCGTAAATGATTTTCATCATAAATGATTTTCATCGTAAAAAAAAATTGTTAACGTATAGCAGCAGAAAGGGTGAACGCCAACTATATGGCGTCTTTTTTTTACTGAAAAATTTAATTAAGTATTTTCATAAATTTACTAAATTTACTGAAAAATTTAATTAGGTATTTTCAAGGAAGCCTCAGTTTGCTAAATTGAGGCCTATATAAGCAATTTCGAGAAGCCTCAGTTTGCTAAATTGACGCCTGGAAAAGTTGGTCTGTTCACCCTCTCTGCTGCTTTTGTTCATGGAATTCTTTGTAATGACAGCAATTTCACCCCCGCGAGAGTTGCGGCGAATCGACTTGATGGAGTAATCGCTGGTTGTTAAATCCGCACACTTAGGTTCATCGTCTGATGGTTGTAATCATGTTTCTGTCAGGAAGAAGACGTCGATATTCTGGTCGTTGATAAAATTAACTATTTCTGTGCGCTTTTCCGGTGATGCTACTAATTGAGCGTTCAATGATGCAATATGTAGTGGTATTCCTGGGACAGTTGACACAACTGGTGACGATTTAAGATGAATTTCAACCAGGTTATCAAAATTAACGGCAGAAATTTTAATTGGATTATCTGTTACGGACGAAAGAAAGATAACTGGAATTCTTTTTCCTGTTCTACGCCGGCCAGCTTTGACACAACGTTTCTTTTTTCGCTTCCGTTTACATTTAAGTAATGATGAATGTAGTCCCAGTTCGTTCAGTCTTGAGCACAATGTAGTATCAAGAGCCAAGTTTTGGTCAATTAATGCAATTAATGAGGGTCCATTATATTATTGTAAGCGGGATGACTGGCGATCAGGTGACGGCGGTTTATAAAAAAAAAACAAATGACGTCTTAACATTGAAACAAAACAGCTGAGAAAAATTCTAAATGTTCTCGTTTCCAAAACAAGGAGATCAAAAAACACATACGCACTGAACAGCCAATGCATGATGAAACACAATAATATAGACGAAGATAGACAGCAAGCACAAATATCATGAAAATGGCACAAACTCGGAAGAGCCTTCCTGGAGCAGTTAAGCGATGGCGGCCATCTTTCATGAAATTAGAACGCAGACCAGATACGCAAACAAAAGGAAGGAAATAATACAGTATGCGACACGAGTGTTATTATGAAATAGCGCGATTTATTTTTCTTCTTAAACCATATAAATCAGAGACGTCAGTTGCATAAGTAGGAAACGAAATATATATGGGACAAGGGAGAGGGCTTTGATATAGTATTCCCAATAAAGGCGATGATGTGCTACGTGCAATCCTAATATGTGTTGACATTGCCCGATCACAAAGTAGTCACATCTGTCCTAGAATTCTGAAAATAAAGTCTAAAGAGGGATACGTGTCACCCAAAATAAAAATCTAACTCTAAACCAAAAGACAAGTATAAATGAAATGAATAAATTATTACTAATAATACATTGGCAACACTAATTGATAGATCATAAAGAAACAATTGGGTTACGTCCCTTATCTAAGGAGTTGTAATAATTAGAGGTTATTCAGTCAAGGTGCCATGGAAGGTAGACAGACCCACACAGGAAATTAGAACGCAAAAAGAATCATGAGTATACGACACAACAAAAGATAAACAAGGGAGGTGAATCATGGTCAAATACACTAAAAGATGATGCAATATCTCTTGCATACACCAGGTACCAGAGACAAAGTTATTCTTTCGTTCCTAATAAGCTTTTGTCCTATCTAAGGAAATGACAGTTCTGGCATCCACACCTGTCAAAGGACACATGCAATTTTGCCAACAAATATTGCACAAATTGTGCCTTCATGAAAAGGACAAAATATTTGGATCTATGGTAAAGATCACATATAAATATCAGAATTGGGAGTACGAGTCAGTTCAGAAATGCAATTTATATCCTGGGAAGGAAGGAATAGAGACCTGGCATCAGTAATTCAAGCAAGTATATCCCCTTCAAAAGGAAACGAATACACTAAGTGAAAAGTACACTTTTAGTTATACTGTTCAAACGTTTATTCGACTTTACTCTTACATCATATACCAACAGTACAATTTTGGATAAGCAGTTGGCTGCGTATATATATATATAGAATCTATGTTGGGGTTTGGACCGAGACAATGAAATCCCAGCCAGCACCAGAGAGGGTGAACCCTACAACCTTTTCCGACAAAAAATTGATTGAGTCCTCAAAACGAAAAATAGAGCCTTTCTTCGAAATCTCATATTTTAACCCAAAAAAAAGAATGTCTCCATTTGGCAAACGGAGATTTTGCGATTTTTCAATCAATTTTGGTCGCAACGCTGTTGTCATTCACCCTCTCTGCTGCTATGGGTTAATAATTCTTTTACGAGTTCAACCGAATATTTGATCCAGTCCGATACGATATCGTGTCCGAGGGTCATGTAAATTTATTGTTACAAATCCGTACGGGGTTGACTGAGCATTACTAAAGAAATTTCTAAATTGATTGAAGTCCATATCAGAACACCATGTCTGCCAAATATTTCGTAGCGTATGCGTATCAACGCCGTTGAATACAGCAAGAATATTACAGTTATCTCTAATCACTTTTGGAATCTGTGTGTAGCGTTGAGTGACATATATCACGTCGGTGTTTTTATGCCTGCCTCGGGAAAATATTCTAGAAGGATTTTTTTTGTTTATCTAACATTACATCATCGTATACAACTAAATTGTTAATACTTCCATCGAGATCTTCTACTGATGGTGCCTCGTCAATATCGGTTATAAATTCAATAATACCCTCGCCGGCAATCTCTGAAGCGTTTTCATTAAAATCCTTTAACACTTCATAGCATTGTTGATCATCTACGCTAGGGGCAATTAAATACAACTTATCCCACGTCATCCATCTCATTATTAAATTGAGCAACAATTGCGTCCAGCCGGATCCAGATGGCCCGATTATATTCATCCGGATAGAGTTTGGTAGCGCAGCATGATGCTTAACCGGTTCTCTTGCTTTAGGCGCTGAAAAATCAATTATATTCATATCTCTATACATAAATTATGGATCTATATTGTGTGAAGTGTAAAACGAGTACTGGCACAGATGACTTGACGAAGATTACAACTTAAAATAACCGATCAGCGCTTTCTGGTAAATGCGTACAATGTGGTACAAAGAAATTTAGATTTATGTCTATGAGATCTGCAGGAAATGATGATTTAAAAAAAACGAGGAGGTGATATCGCAGCCAAGCTAACTAAACTCCCTGGAACCCCATGGGAAAAGTATTCAGGAGAAAAACACCTTCCAGGGTATAGTTATTGTGGACCGGGAACAAGACTTGATATCAGACTTGATGATCAAAACCAACCTCGACATGGTGAAGAACCAATAAACGCTATTGATAGGGCGTGTCACGCACATGATGTTGCTTATAAAATCAGCAATTTGCAACACAGACATCTAGCGGATGTGAAATTAATTCATGCATTAAATGCTATTCCTGATAAGTCCTTTAAAGAAAAATTAGCTTCATTTTTGATAAAATCGGCTATGAAAAGCAAATTCATGTTAGGTGCTGGTAATTAATAACAACATGGAATCTATTTACTATTCTCCAAGGGGATACTGGAGGGGTAGCGCTGCAATCAATAAACTCGCTAGCGCTGCAAAAGTGAAAAAAACCACTGCGGCTAATTGGTTATCCAAACAGGCGATATGGCAAATTTATCTACCACCGCCTAAACAAATTAATTACTCGCATTTTGATGTGACTGTCCCTAATGAAGTTCATCAGGCTGATATATTATTTTTACCTCATGACAACGGTTACAAATATGCGTTAACTGTAGTTGATATTGCAAGTAGATACAAACAAGCAGAGCCGTTAAAAACAAAGACAGCCACTGAAGTAGCTTCTGCATTTGAAAGGATTTATCGAAAGGGTCCTCTGCGTTGGCCCGTTGGCCGAATCTATTACAAGTTGATCCTGGCAAGGAATTTCAGGGTGCAGTCTTATCAACAATGAAACATCATAATGTCACCATCAGACGAGGACATACTGCGTTACATCACGATCAGGCAATTGTAGAACGATTTAATCGGACTCTTGCTGAGCGGTTATTTGGATATCAATACGCAAAAGAATTCATTCAAGAAAAGCGATCCCGTGAATGGGTTAAAAGATTACCAGCTGTGATTACCGCACTGAATAATTAGATTACTAGAACAATCAACATGAAACCTATCAACGCGATTAAAAAGAAGCCTATACCTAAAATGGAAATTCGAAGAATTTCACAAAAAGATTATAGCGTTTCCCAACCAATTCTTGGTAGTAATGTCACTGTTAGGTATTTATACGAACCAGGAGAGCTTGAAGGTGGCAGAAAAAGGGCTACTGATCCTATTTGGAGTGTTACTTCACACAAGATATCTACTATAACACGATCAACTGGTAGACCTCCAATCTATAAATTGGATTCAACTGCCCCTCAACGAGGATTTACTCGTAAACAACTGCAAGTGATTCCTGACGATACTCAATTGCCACCGCATGGTCTTAACTAGCACCGTTGCGTCTGTTGCACTCAAGACAAGTCAACATCACATTGTTTCTGACATGACCGAGACTGTTATTTTTTTCTGTCTACGGTAAATTGGCGAGGATCTTTATCCGAATACTGCCAACGCATTATGCAATTGCATCTCGCGCAGTGATTATTCTGTTGTTGCTTCAACGCAATTATTAATTCAGCATCAATATCAAATTCTCGTTGTTTTTTTTTTTGTCTTGTTGTTTGTAACCGGAGAGTTTTTTATCAATAATTTTAACATCAACGATGCTAGCATCATCCATTGTGATGTCATCATCGCCTGACTCTGTCAGGACAATTCTTCGAAGCTGATTTATTTTTCGTACTCTGGATACTGCAAGATAGACTAAATTTGACCATTCGATGCGATTATCTACCATCCAAACAATTGTATCCGATATAGTTAATCCCTGTGAAGAATGTATTGTTGCTGCGTATCCTAGCGTCCACGAGGATTTATTAGCACGCAATGCATCTTCAACGACGCTGATATCAACCAGCACAATATCATTTAATACGAAAATTTGTTTTTCACGCTGTCCTGGAATATCAATTTCTATATTCTGCTTTCGTGTATCCGAAGGCCTATAACATAACGGTACTGGAAGTGTTGCAAATAATTTTTTATGCGTTTCAAATAACTTCATCTGAAGTGTGTCTCTGACTATTTTTCTACTTGCAATTATCAAATCGTTTGGTCTCCACGTTTCCCAGAAATTATTCATGGGAGTTTCTGAAATTATTTCACGCGCTATTTCGCATTGGATTCTATCCGGTTGTAATCTAATTAGCGCTTTGAATTCTCGTAATTTTTCATCAAGTGATCTATAATCAGTGGTAATTTCTTCATAGTAGTCTACAAAACCCTTTAGCCATTCATGTGGGGATGCACCGATAAATGGTGATGGTTGGCCGTGATCACCGCACATGACGACTTTTGTGTTTTTGTTTAACAACCACTCGAGAAATGTTTGTAATACATCCACTGACACTGTGCATATTTCATCCCAAATTATGATTTCAGGAATGAATTTATCACCCATACGCTCAGGAGTCCATTTGTTACCCTTCCATTCAAAAAAACTGTGATAAGTACAGGCATTTACCCCTCGCTGTATCATCTCTCTGGCGAGTCTGTGAGTTGGTGTTAGCACAATCATGGTTGACCGACGAAATAATTCAATTGCACGAGTTGTCTTTCCTGACCCACCACAACCGTTTAATAAAACTGTCTTGTATCTACATATTGGATCAAATACCGGTGGTGCATTAGAAAATTCTGATTGAATTTCAATGGGGTTACATGAAAGATATTTATCATCCATGGTAACGTCTGCGGATTCACAATACTCATGTAGTGTTTCCTTTTTAAATCGCCAACGCCCCCAATTTTCCTCGGGATCTGTGAATGCCGCTACAGCTGATTTGTATTTATTGTGTATATACATCGAATCAGTGGCTACTCTAACTGCGGTATTAGGAAATCTATTTATCATCGAAAATAAATTGATAGAAGCATAAGCTAGCATAGAACTTCTCAAATGCGTATATTGTTTAATATATCCATCACAATAGGTAACAATTGTACCTAATCGTCTTCCATCAGATAGGAAAGCGTCTTTACGATTTACAAGTTTTCCCTGTTTCGTTAAATCCGTTACAATAAAATCGTATTCAGCGATGTCTATGATCAACCGCGAAGAATATTTTGCATTGTCGTATCTTCCACCCTGGGTAAATTTACCGATTATTCTTCGTCCAAAATCTTTTGCTCGTTCTTTTTTAATTTCAAATAACTCCTTAGACCAATTCATGATTTGTTCTTCAATGAAATCTGGAAACTGTTTTCGTATTTCATCAATTATATGATCTAGATCGGGTTGTGGTAGCCAAACTTCTTTCTGAGCTCGATAGCATATAATAGCTTCGGAAACAATCAACGATATTAGCCTACCACAATCAATCATATATCTCAATAGCACTATTGGCATCCAGGCCTTTTCAGATATATGTCTACCAAACCAAACATAACTACACGGATGTAACCCTGTAGCTAATTCGAATGATATCACACGAGCGAATCCAGTTAAATCAAAATCAGGCAATGGACCATTAATCGCAACACGAGTCATTTCATGCGTGGGGTGTCCAAATCGTTTAAAATAGTTACTACATTCCCCATACCCGAGAAAACGTCCAGGATAACACGCGGATATATCAATTGAAATCATACCATCACGATGGTATTTTGTATTCCACAGTCCTCCATGACCAAATTCTACGCAACTCAATTTAACATCCTCGAGAAAATCACTTCGTGTTGGACGCCATGAGTTTTTTTCTCTTGCAATTTAAGCTACCACTGATGGAATAGTAAAACTATCCGTGACTATTTTTTCATGGGAACTCTCCGGTGAAAAATCATTAGCGATTTTTCTCATTCTGTTATCTAATTCTTCAACGCGATATAATTCACCATTTGGTCTTACAAATTGATCAAATCCTATTTCGGGATCTTCATCACTTCTAAGTAACCACACTGACACAGGATCATCTTTACACAACGCATGAATAGCATCAAATAATTTCTCTTCATAGAAAACATCCCCGACGAATTGCGGGGGGATATATCTCACGGTTCTATCTCGTGGAAATATTGTTACTGCAGGTGTCCACGCGTGTTTGTTATGATCAATAATTTGTATTGGCGCTCCATTTTTGTTATATTTCGGTTCGTATAAAACTTCTCCGGTTATCGTCATAACGGTTATTGGGAATCTTAATAATGTTTCTAATTTAGCTATATCAGAAATCTTTGCACCGTGCTGTTTCACTGTCAGTTCCCATTCGGTTATTTTCCTACGTCGCAGATCAGTTAGTTTATTTCCTCGGGATGCATTTGTGAAGTGTTCCATTACCCGTGTTGCTACACAATTCAGTGAACTAGAATATTTCATAGGAGCTAGTTTTGCAATATCGGGTTTATCATTTAACGGATATATCCCATAAACGATTGCTGTTACAGGATAAGATCTCTCGTAGTATGGTTTGTCTATTCCAGTTAGAATTCCTGGTTTGGAATCTCTACTTACAATGACAGCTTTTTTATCCTTGAGGATTGGTTCAAATTTATCCCTGATAATCCATTTGCCTGCGACTTCGATAATGAATTTTATTCTGAAAAAATACTTCTGCTGGGAATTGCTTTGCAATTTACCCTTGGATTTCCAGCCCGTTGGCGATCCAAGGTGTGAGATTATCTCAGCTGCTCTTTCATCGTTCATAGTAGCATCGATGTTCGGTACATTGACATCTTCATCAATAATTCGAAATGTCGACCAACAGTGTACTGCACCGTCTCGGTAGAATTCATTAAAACACTCCCTGATTTTACCCAGTATTGTTCTATCACCGATTAGACGTTTTGGTGCATCAGAGACTCTATCGAGATTAAAATTAACATTTTTACTGGGCTTAATTTTCGATAATCTCTTGAACTCCTTATCGAGATTGAATTTAACATTTTTCCACGGCTTAATTTTCGATAATATCTGGAATTCTTTCATGGTATAATCAATGAATTTAACATTTTTCCAAGGCTTAATTTTCAATAATCTCTTAAACTCCTTCAGTATAATTCTATCACCGATTAGACGTTTTGGTGTATTAGAGACTCTATCGAGATTGAATTTAACATTTTTCCAAGGCTTAATTTTCGATAATCTCTTGAACTCCTCCATACTATAATTAAAACAATCATTTAAATGAAAGATTTATGTATAATGAATCACTGCAAATGGCTCATGATTGGATCAGTGACACCGTGTAACAAATCATGAAGAAATGAATTCTGTGGGTATCATATGCAAAGCTTTCGTCGTGGAAGCCTTGGTCCGTTACCTTGCATACGATGTGGGGTTGGGGTTAGGGGAAAATCGCAATTATGTCTAAATTGTGGTGGCAAACGCTATAGAGAGTTGAAGCGTTATTATGAAAAAAGAATCAAAAATGGAAACTCATATGAATTTTCAATCAAAAATTCTGACACTGACCTTGACTTTGTCCCTGACAAAGTCAGCGACAAAGTCATAAAAACCCCTCAAGACTATATCGAAAGATTCATTATTAAACCAAACAATGAATTAGACAAATAGTATTAGTATATAAATGAACCAAGAATTCAGACCACACCCTGTGATTACAAATTATGAAGCATCCAGTGATGGTATTGTAAGAAACCGTAGACTGAAGAAACCTGTTGGTGCTGAAAATGGTAGGGGGTATTTGAAGTTTGGCGCTGGAAAGAAGAAATATTACTGCCATCGTTTCGTGTATGAATGTTTCCAGGGATTGATCAAAGATGGTTTTGTTATTGATCATAAGGATTCTAATCCAAGGAACAATTCTTTATCAAATCTGCAAGCTGTTACACAGAGTGAGAATTCCAAACGAGGTGGGACTGGAAAATGCAAAACGGTTGGGAAGAGACCCGTAAAATTATTGAATACAATAACTAACGAGGAAAAAATATTTCAACCTATAGCAAGCGCCAGTGGGTATTTCGGTATTTGTCCATCTTCTGTACAAAAAGTTGCAGAGGAGATTTATCGATCTGCGATTTCAAAAAAGAACGGACAGAAAATTCAATTTATTTATGTCTGATGCGTCATATTTTTCATTTAGAAATATGTAATTATCATAGACTATGAATTATGAAAAAATGAATAGCATTATTGATGAAATTCTAAAATTAAAAAGTCAGGATATTAAACTATCAGATGGGTTAAATCCTGATAAAATCATGTCAGATTATCAGGATATAGAATACGGAGTTAACACTAACAAGTATATGCTGCCAAAGAAATACGCGTTAATTAAAAAAATTCAGAATTCTATTCGGGACTCTCTTGCATTTTCCAGTGACGTAAGTGTGTTTGTCCCGTTATTTACTATCGTAGAAGGAATACGAAAAGAATTGGGTAACGAATACGAATTGAAAAAGGATATCAATTCTAAAGTTAGAAACATAAGAGCGTTAATTCAAGAAAATGAACGATTTTGACCGTGACCGACCCTCAAAGAGATTTTGTCGTTTTTTGATTGTGACCGTCCCTCAGAGAGATTTTCATTTTTTTTTTAGCATTTTTTGATTAAAAATGTCAAAATCAGTGAATAAAAAATTGATGGACGGTTCAGAATGAGGGAAGTCACAGTATTAATTATTTTATATACAATTATGTGACTTCCCTCATCAATGATAGAGCTGTTAAAACAATCAAAAAACACTTCCATGATGGTGTTAAAAATCAGTGAATAAAAAATCGATAGGCCGTTAATGGATGGTTTTCCCGATACGATGATTCCGATTAGTTCAAAATAGAATGTTGAAAGTCACAGTATTAATTATTTATATACAATTATGTGACTTTTAACATCGATGATAGAGCTGTTAAATACTTCCAAGGTGACGTTAAAAATCATCCGACGTGTCGAATTAACTGAAAAGTGTTTTCGTCTGTTAGGTCAGGTTCGGGAAAATTGTTTTACAATTGAAAAATTGTTTCTGATTTCAAATAATGGTCAATGAAGCATTAACAACTAGATTGGCTCGTGAACGACTAGATGCAATCAGGAGATTTATACCAATTCGCGACTCTGTAAGAAATAAACTGCAACAACGACAGAGTTTACAAACTGACTTTGCTGTGGGGTCTGAAGAATTGTTTAAACCAGTAACCACAGCAACGAAAGGGGTAGAGCGTGCTATACGGGGATATGTTCCCGAGACGGGGAAATCTGTTATTGGTGAACTTGAAAAAATAGCAGCGAAAACTGAACAAACAAAACAGGCTGTACAAAAAATGGAATCAAAAAGAACAGTAGATGATTTACGCGTGAGATTTAACGAGGAAGAGTTAGCAGAAATTGATAAGACTGATCCAACAGAAATTCCTGCGCTTGTTGTTACGACTTATGAAAACAGAAAAAAAATGTTGAAACCAGAACATCATAAGTTTGTTAAGAATTTCACTCATTGGGCTGATATATTCTACAAAATCAAAACTAAAACAAGTCAAATTAAGACAGATAGTGCATCATACATTTAATATATCAATGCGGTGGATATAGTGTATAAACAATATGAAAAGTTTAACCAACAACAAAAACCGCAAAAACCGCAAAAGCGACAGCAACCTGCAAAGAAAATATCATTTTCACCTAAAAAACAACAACAAGATGATGATGATGATAGTTATTTACAAGAAACGGATACAGACAAACTGGATGAAGCGACTGGTTATAGCGGAAGTGGATTGCAAGATTCCAGTGGGACCTGTCCTGGTAGTGTTCTCAGTGATATATCACGATTAGAAGTTCTTGTAGGAGGGTTCCGAGCTGGAAATAACTCACCGGAAATAATTAATGAAGCAGCTGATATCTGTAGACGGTTATTTCAAGGTGGTATCATGGATATCAGCACATATCGAGATTTCATTGGCGAGTTAGTGGAAAGTGGGTATCACAGTGATTAATCACCGGGACTGAATTTATAATCGACAAATTGTTTTACAATTGAAAAATTGTTTACAATTTCAAATAATGATCATACACTACAACCATGACAAACCAACCCCCGTCTGTGTAGTTAATTCACGGTTTCCAGTTTATAGAGCATACTATGGTGATGGTTTAGGTAATGCCATTGCAGGGTTATTTGCAAGAATGGCTCCAAAAGTAATGCCGTTAACTAAACAATTATCTATGAAAGCAATTGATGTTATTCGTGATAAGGGTATTAGTGCTGTTGGAGATCTTGCCGGAAAAGCGTTTTCAGCTGCGAAGAATAAAATAACATCATTAATGAAATCACGGAGAAAGAAACCGTTACCGTCTACAGCAGAGATGCCTGCCAGTGTTAGTAAAATTATAAATAACGCAGTAGATGAAAAAACTAGCGTCGTTGATAACCCCTAACCAAAGCAATATTGCAAATATGATAGCAGGAAGTGGCTTTAAAAAACTACGACGATGAAATCCTACGATTCTTTTACGATGAAAATCGTTTACGATTTCACGATTTAGACTCTGATAAATAGAATAAAATGTTCAAAAGGTCACCTGATCCAGCGTTTGATATAGACGCCCCAGTTGGCAAGGATGATTCTGTACGCGATTATCAATATTACGCCTATCATGCAATAGACTCAAATAGTCGATCGCGAATTGAACTTCAAGTCCATGATACCAGTAAGTATTTTCTACCCGCTGAATCGTTTATTGAAGTAGAAGGAGAACTTGTAACAGCTGCTGATACTACTGCTGTACCAGCACCGTATCCAGCTGGTACTCAAGTCGGGTTTGTCAATAATGGTATCATGGCGCTTTTTGAGAGTGCTAGATATCTCATCGATGGAAAGGAAATCGAGTCTATAGATCGTGATGTTGATGTGGCTACAACAATAATAGGACTAGCGAGATATTCTGATGATTATACAAGATCGGCGGGACCTTCTATGATGTTTGCAAAAGATGTTAAAAAAACCGCTGGAGGAAATCCATTTACTATGAGACGACCAAAAAAAGTCAGTGCTGCTAATGATGATGCTGCTGTCGAGGCTGTAGTTATAAACAACGATCCTAACTTCAATCTAGGAGCTGCAACACGTATGTCAATGTTGGATGGGCGGCGTGAATCATTTTCATGCGCGATTCCACTGCATCATATTTTTGGATTCTGTAGAAATGTACGAAAAGTTATTTATGGAGCGAAGCATACATAATGACGCAATTTGGAGGATTCCAGCAAACCCAGCTGCAGATCATGTAAATGATGATGCCGGTAAAGTCATTTTAACAAAACTATCATTGTGGATGCCAGTGTTAACTCCATCAATTACCGCAGAAGAACGATTACTATCATTTATGGACCAAGGAGGAAAATCATTACTAAGTTGGCTAACGGTAAGTACAGATGTTAAACAATCAAATCTGAACGGGTTATTCACGTGGAACCTAGCATCAAAACAAGGCGTTTCTGCCCCACGTCATATATTTATTGCGTTACAGGATAATACACGAGTTGGCAATCAACTCTCCAGCCATATAATATTTGATCCATTAGGTGTTAAAGACGTCTCACTTAGAATAAACGGCCAACAGGAACCATCCGAGGATGTACAACTTGATTACGGTCAAAATCATATTGCACGCGTGTATCATAGATTGTTGTCGTTTATGGCACGTGATCAAAATGTCGATACTGGTCTACAAATATCACAATTGGATTTTAAAAATCTATATCCAATCTATTACTTTTCACTGGAACATCTTGATTTAACAAGACAGTCTGTCGTTGATATACACTTTAGAGCTACTGTGACTCTTGGTGTTATTGCTAATTATAGAGCAGTTGCTGTCATTCTCAGCGACAAATCAATGCTACTCGAAGGTGTTGGTGGAAGAATGATAGTGGTAGATGCGCCAGTGGAAAATCTATGATTGAAATTTGAAACGATTTAGAATCAATCTATTATGTATAATGTCGTATAGTAATATCAATGTGTCGTTGACACCTGGTCAATTAAAAAAATTGCAATCCAAATCAGCTAAGCAATGTGGAACCACAATAACGCTGAAACCTAATCAATTGAATGGAGGGGCAAATAAATTATCGCTGACAACTCGTCAAGTAAAACATTTCAATGATGCACTTGTAGCAAAAAAAAGTGTTCAGATTACTCTTTCTGCGGCTGCTATCAAAAACATGATTAAAACAGGCGGTATATTCCCGTTGTTAGCTGCGATTCCAGCATTGATTGCGGTAGCAGCCCCAGCGGTGGCGAAAGCGGCAGCGTTGGGAGCTGTTGGGACCGCGGCAGGGATGGCGTTGAAAAAGGCAACTGGGAAAGGATATAGAAAAAGGAAAAGGGTCTAAGACTACCAGGAACCCCGTATTCATGGTACAGCGGAAAAGGCCTGAGACTACCAGGAACCCCGTATTCATGGTACAGCGGAAAGGGTCTAAGACTAGAACCGGTTTATTAATTGAGGAACCTATGGTTCCCAAATCTTCGATTGGAAATCCTTCGGATTTCACGCCAATGTCCAATTTTGATTTACTCGATGCTGCTAAAAAACTCGCGATTAAAAACTTCAGAGGTGTTTTTGTGAAGGATCAATTACCGACACAACCCAACAGTTTTGAAACCGGTATCATTAATCTCGATAACAGCACCGGACCTGGAACTCACTGGGTTGCATACGCTATTGATCCATGTGGGATTGTCTATTTTGATTCATATGGATTAGCCCCGCCAAAAGAGTTTATGAGTTATATAAAAACTTTTCCAATGAAGACTTGGTATTCTACGCTACCAACACAACAAATGAATGACCCACCAATATGTGGCAGCGAAGTATTAAATGTCCTTAACGCTATTTCTAACTCCTTGGGTAACCCAAGGGGAAAACCACCACATGTTGTCGTAAATGAATACACTAGTAATCGCTGGAAATTTTAGAGAGAGAAAGAGTTTTACAATAACATGATTGATATTGGGGGAAGACCTCTGAAACCCAAACCCGATGGCACTGCAACGGGTGATATAAAAAAAATCGAAGATGAAATAGCTGAGACGTTGAATTTAGCAAGTGTTGCCCGAACGAAATAGTTGTATTTCAAGATCTCCAGGGTAAATTGAAAACCAGTAATGTGTCGTTGGATGATATTTTAGTTAAACAACTAAACGCAATCGAGGATACTATCGCGTTATTTTCCGATCAGGGTAAGCTCAAACCGGGTGTACTTATTTCGACGATTACAGATAGACTAAAAACTCTCAACGATGAGTTAAAAAATTCTGTGTTGGAACTAGTAACACTTCAATCTAAAACTGAAGAACACGGAAAACAGTTTTAAAATTTTCGTAGAAACATCGTGGATAAATTTATTGGAACCACATTGGATAAAATTGAATTAAAACTTCCTGATATTAAAAAATCCATCGATGAGACGAAAAACTTCATCGAAGCCATCAAAACTGATTTTCCGAGGATGATAACAATCATTGAAAAAACAAAAATTCCTCATGAGAAAACCAATAACGTAGTATACACGATCCAACACGGATCATTTGCGTGGACTCCTACAAACAACATTTTACATATCACTGCAACCGTTAAAGGTATTTATCGATTAACACTAGTGACAACGACTCAATTTAATATTTCATCGTCGAGTTCATCTGGGGTCAACAATACGATTTCAACGATCATCGACAAGGATACAACTGAAAAGTTCACGATAACATCGACTGATAAAAATTAGGTTAGGGTTTCAACAACGTGGTATGTGGAATTCGTAGCGGATTTAAGTAAATAACGGTTTCAATTGAAATCGTAAACAATTTAAAAATAAAATGTCATCACTGATGATTTCATCATCGCAATATCGCTATGATCAGGTCAGAGAATTTCAAACTAGACTCAAAACCCTTGCCGAGGAGTATCAAATAAAAATAAAAAAATACCGACGAAGAATCACCGCAGTTGATGTTACCATGTACTCGGTGTCAGGCATTCTCGCTGGCGCCGGAATAATACTTGCATCGGTTACAATCATTGCCCCGGTTGTAGTTCCAATTTGCATTTCTGCGGCGGCTACAATCGCGGGTATATCAACCGGGATAACAAAAAAGATATCATTATGCAGCCAGAGTAAACTGCAAGATTACTTAATTCAATTTCATATTGTATCAACCGCATACTCGCAATTATCCTCGATGATATCGTCGTCACTCGATAATACAATTATATCAGATAGTGAGTTCTCAGCGATGGTCAGTATTTATGATTCCGCGATATCAAAATTAGAGCGACAACATGAGTATAATAACAATGACAACACCGATGGAATTGGAAAACACGAACCCGAAAACCAGCATGATCTCAATAACCTCAACGATATCAGATAGTGAGTTCTCAGTGATGGTCAGTATTTATGATTCCGCGATATCAAAATTAGAAATACATCATGAGTATAATAACAATTACAACACCTACGGAATTACTTCAACAGATAGTGGAGAACACGAACCCAGTACAAACAAGCATGATATCAATAACATCAACGAATCCAGAATTCAGTGTGAATTTCCCTAGCCCAGTCCCCGTGAAGGAGATAGCGCTAGCAAAACTACGAGTCTATCACAGTTGGCCTAATATCAGATCGGTAGCATTTGGTGGTCAACAACCGAATAATTCTTTGGTATTTGCGAATAAGAATAAAGATGACGGGACTCCAGACTGGAACGTTGTTTCGATACCAACCGGATCATACCAAATCGAACAAATCAATAATGAATTCGCGCGTAGAATAAAATCGATTACTGGAACAGAATCGAAAATCGCTATAACGGTTCATGAGCCGACGCTATCATCCGCAATTGAGATAAGCACAAAAGGATACGTCGTAGATATCTATCAGAGTTCTATTAGAACCGTACTAGGATGGCCTGAATTACCACCAGGGGGGAAAACCGTTGATTTACCAGAACCACAAAAAACTGATTATATCACCGACAGAATAAAATCTGATAATCCAATAAAGAGTTATGAAGATCACCAAATCACTATAGATTTTTTTGGTCTCGGATACGAACATAGGGTGGGGGGTGGACCATTGCAAGGGTATCATTTTGTTAACGAACCTAAAATCGTTAAAAATTTCACAGCGATGAATAATGATTTTTCACTGTTAATATCTTTTAAATCCGGTACTCTTACCCGAGATGAATTTATCAGCGTCGTAGAAATATGCAACAAAATTATCGACGATATGGAGACATTTAATTTGAAAATTATTCAGGATATATTAGATGACGATAATCCCACATCGAGAACAAAAATTTGCAACAGACTATAAAATCCCCGTCAAAGATATTCCAACATTCAAACTACCAGGATATAACGTACCAGAACTAAAAAAACTTCTCAGTGACACCATCGATGTTGGTTTTAAAATAATTCATGATGCATGAAAAAAAAACAACATCACAGGAAATAAAAATCCTCAAACATAATAATGACCCAGATGGTGGCCGCAGACATATCGCTCCGTTCAACGTGAATATATCCTCAGTGATTGCGCTCAATTTAGTATGTGATGTTATCGAAGGAAGCTATCAAATTAATCTCGAACGATCAAATCAAGCTCAGCAGGGATATATTCTATACTCATTTGCACCAATAGCCCCTCCAGGATTTTTAATAATTGAGTCTCCGGTTAATCCAGTCTATATGCGGTGTCATAATTATTCATTAACCAGAATTAATTTCAAACTCACAGATCAGTCCAATAATCTAATTGATCTACAAGATGAGGTCTTACAAATTAGTCTGTTTGTGAAGTCCTAAAAGGATTTTCATCGTAAAAAAAAAATTATTAACCCAGAACTGAAAGTTCCAGCAGCAAAGAGGGTGAACTGCAAACTAAATAGCAACATCGTTGTAAGATTATTTTTTTCATTATTAACGACGACCGCTTAGAGTGTCGCAGCCCCTGTGTTTGTGACCACTATCATCGTAAGATTTTTTTTTTGCATTGGATTTCCCGTAAAGAAATATTTGTCTAAAAACTTGGTCTGTTCGCCCCAAATAAATTTACATGATCCTCGGACACGATATCGTATCGGACTGGATCAAATATTCGGTTGAACTCGTAAAAGAATTATTAACCCATAGCAACAGAGAGGGTGAAGGACAACAACGTTGCGACCAAAATTGATTGAAAAATCGCAAAATCTCCGTTTGCCAAATGCACACATTCTTTTTTGGGGTTAAAATATGAGATTTCGAAGGAAGGCTCTATTTTTCGTTTTGAGGACTCAATCAATTTTTTGTCGGAAAAGGTTGTAGGGTTCACCCTCTCTGCTGCTCAGCCTAGGGGTTATATTATTTGTCTCCTCACGAGGCTTGTCCGTGTGGGGAGACATATAATGTAACCCCGCGGCTGTGATTTTATTGTCTCGGTCCAAACCCCAACGTAGATTATTTTTCTCACCCAATGTTATCCTTTAAAGTAAAAATAACTCTTTAAAAGTGTGCACCTCGCAATGTTTACATGTAGCGCATGAATACAAATAAGCTAATGAGGGCTGTGGTGTTACCGTTGCGTCCGAAGTACACTGTTCATACGCGTGAGCAAAGAAAAATAACAACATAAAACGCCGTATAGTAATGAGCTATTATCACATTTAATATATGAATGTTATATGAAATTGACAATAAAAAGTTAAAATTTATTAGAAAGAAACTGTTTCCTTTCATCATTTCTAATTTTGAGTACCCCACACTCCCGTATAAAAGACTCTCATCAAACTCCAAATATGCGGACCCCAGAGAATAACAATGTGCTAAACTTTGATTCTTTGAAAATTTATATTTCTGTCTTGGAAATATGGCAAGTGATACAGTGAACTTTGCTTATGGATTAGTGTGTTAAGGGATAAATGATTCCTTCTGGCTGGTAAGTGTATTATTTGTCAGTAAATATTGCAGGTACATTCAATTGGAGCACAACGGAGATACTTAACAAAGTTGTAACAGAGCATGTTTGACATAACACATTTCTGGCTGTTGCTAAGTTTTCCATTGTTTAGAGAGTTGGGATGCTATGAAGTGTATAGGTATATAGTCTTATGTGCATGGAACAGTGTTTTCTAACATAGTTCATTTCAAACACCATTGATAATTTTATCCTATCTGTAGCACAGTAAATATTCAGGTCAGCTTCATTAAATGTAGCTAATAGTATATACAATGTTTTACGTGAATTGTTTACAACTAATTCGGTTGCTTTAGCTACATTTAATGATATGAAAATGTACTGAGTTAGTCCTGCATATAGGATAAACTTGACCATGCTAGTTTGAACGAACAAACATAATATCAAAACCGCGAAATAGTATGCTTGTGTGTATTTGTCTCTATCAAAATGTTTTTGTTTTGGTGTGTTTTTAAGACAGATTGACCCTAAGTCAATGTTTTGGTTATATATTATTTGTTTTTGTTGTTGTTGTTTTATTTGAGAACAACTATGGCACAGCAGAAGACAAGAAGGTTTCTATTTTGGTTAAAAGTAGTTCTTAGCGCGTGGACACCATGACTTAGACCACTGGTCTGAGATGACTAGACTGAGATGAGGAAAGTAAGGTTATCAAAACAGTTAGATTTCTCTGTCGCTTGGGTGAGAAATATGAAAGCCTTTTAACTTTCGAACAAAGAGATTCCATCGCATAAGCCTGCAAGTTGATCGAATGATGTGGTCTGGAGATATTGGCACACACAAGAAACGATTATTTGTTCGTTTGTACTGAAACAGCAGCATAGTATCCTTACTTTATTATATATCACGGTAAATTTGTGTTAGATCTTAACTTGATTGCATATCACGATATCTTTTGTATTTTTTTAAATAGTTTTTTTTAAGATTTTGGTAAGTTTCACTGTCGTTAGTATTCATTAACCGGCAAGAACATATACATTCTTTCTAACACGTGTGAATTATTAAAAAAAATATGTTTCGCTGAGAGAGAGAGAGAGAGAGAGAAAGAGAGAGAGAGAGAGAGAGAAGGAGGGATGTTGGTGTTAAAGGTATATTTCGCTTGTAAGATTGGTTTTTTCTGTCCATCAGGTTGGAAAATATCAGCTAGAATCTAAATTTATGTAATGTAAACTGAATCGAAATGATATCGCCAGCTTCTTGTCAGTTTGAAGATCTTCTATGTTTATTATTTTTATATCGTGGCAAATATTATTCCTTCGGAAACAAAAGATTGCTCTTGCTGCACGCAAGCAAATATAATATTATTCCATAGTACTAGCATCCTGCGTGTTCTTATTCTTTTTCATCTCTTTATTGCTCTTCGTTTTATGTTTCTACCTGCTTTTTTTGTTGTTGCTATTATTATTATTATTATTATTATTATTATTATTATTATTATGAATTAACAACAGCTATCAGACTTGTCATCATAAAAATTTGTTTCAAAACTTCCTAAAGCCAAAAGATATGTAAAGTATACACCACACTGAGAATTAGAAAGAACACGATAGGTACACACTAAGGACTACACCTTCACTTCGTAATATAAGTAACAGTACTTCACAAATATACTAATAGATATCCTAATTGTCCATTTTAAACGTAAATTCCATAAAGAAAAGTTTTTGCCGTCTAGATTATACACTGTAATACGTGTATGGTGTTATCTAGTTCAACAGGAAATTGAAACGACTGGAAAGAAACAAACATCCAAAACAAGATGGATGCTCAAATATCTGAAGAAAAGCTGAACATTTAGGATACGTATACTACCAAGTGAACAAAAATGCCAACTGCTGCAAGGGGTTAAGTCAACATATGAAAAAGTTATAATTCTAAATAAATGTAGAATACACAATAAACTTCATATATGAGGTCAACGTGATCTACTAGGTGAAATGTACGTGAAATTAAGTCTAATATTCCCATTATATTCACGCTGTGTCCTTAATATGCTCATTTCGAGAGCTGAAAACCTCAAAAGCAAGCAAACGTCTTTCAAAAAGATGTAATGTTTACTTTGGAAATGTGTAGAATGTTTGCTGATTCCATTAGTATAACTTTATTCTTGCAATCCGACAATAACCATCAGAAATACAAAACACCAATACTTTTGATATGCACGCTTATAAACAATAAGGTAATATTTGATTTGACCTCTTGCACCAGCATTTTTTAGTTTTTTCTCCTGAGTCGTTTCTCTGCTTGAATATCGTTAATACATGCACGCTTGATAACACAGGACAAGATTTTAAAAAAGTACTGTGGGTTCATTTGTGTAATGAACTTCAAACAGTGTGTTACTATATGGAGAGAAAATATCGTTAAATCTTGGTCTTGAAACGGCACAGTGCCAGTTTGGAATCAAACATGGTCATAATACGAAACCGTCCTGTTTTCAAATTTCATCTTCACCTTATTATTTCGATCCTTTTGCAACCAGTGTCATTTGAACAGTATCATTTTAAATACCCTAAAATATATCAGCTGGGCACATTAAAGTTAAATTATTTAAAGATTAAGTAAGTTTCACTGTCGTTAGTATTCATTAACCGGCAAGAACATATACATTCTTTCTAACACGTGTGAATTATTCTTTTATACACATTTTTAGTGATAATCATGATTGATATTTAGCCATGCTAGTGCTAATGATGCAGGGACTACATAATGAGTAAAGCTGTTGTCTGTTTTACGTGAATTGGCTAATTAATAGATATGCATCACTAACAACTCCGTCTACATAACAAACCTTAAACAGAATAACTTTTCCTGAATGCATGTCTTCATCTTCAGCGTATGGCTGCTGGCAATGACTGTACATGCATGTTTTCAATATTTTTCCAACTAGTAGCATATTCGGCAATTCCTCAAAACATTAAAATAATTATGAAACCTTGCATTTTACTGAGAATAAATCGGCTGGCCACTCACTTATTTGCTCATCAATGCTTCTCGAAATTTGCCTAAGGTCATGTTTAAATCACTTGCCATTCCTTAATGCCTTAAACTTTAACAATCAGAAACTTAGTGTATCATATTTACTAAAACCGAGTAGAGAATTTAATCAACCTGTAGAGTTTCTCGTGTTTAGATTCTTTTAAAAGGTCACTGCCTGTTTATTGCATTATCATAGACGCCATTATGTATAGTGCATGGTGTTGAAATCAGGTTTTGAGGTCTTGAGACTTTTGTACTTCAGTTTGAGAGTATTTTATTTAAGTCAAACAATCCAAAACTAATTTACATTTTAGAAATTGTGATTATCTGAGAGTAGAAACTCGTTCTTAGACTCAAAATAAATTTTATTTTTTCTTTAGGCCAATAGTGGACCTAATAGCGTGGCCATGAGCTGACAGCGCATCATGCACCAATTATTCAGTATCAGGTGAGAACGCAGCATAGGTAAAGACAGCGTGTTTCCATGATATCGCACGAATGTTTTGTACAAGTCAAAACGAACAGAATATAAAAAACAACGACCCGAAAGAAAATAAAAAAGACAATAACACTTCAAGAGACTAAATAACATCAAAGCTTTGTATTTAAAAAGAATTTAGACGATATACAAGCGGTTTAAACGCCTATCAAATGTTATAATAATGTCTTACCGTTAGTCACATTTTCATACATCTGATAATATTGTGGTTGAGAATCAAAATGTGGTTTTCCTGCACAACCAGCGAAAAGCAAGCCTAGAACAGACAAAACGGATTATATTTCTTACAATGAAACCAACATGTAGTGTATAAACGTGAGCAAAATAAATGTCTTGCATTACTTTATAACAACGGAAATCAGTAACCGATTTATTAGTAGTAATAGTAGACGAGTGGGATAAAGGATGAAGATACGTGTTAACTGTTCAGTTAAACAATGTATCAGGATACGAGTCATCCATGCTAACGCTCGTCGTCGTATTCCGATTGATCAGTCCCCTAATCTGTATTGAAGCTAATGCCCTCGATCAGCTTTAGGGCCTGGTGTAATAAACTAGTTATTTTAGATAAACAACATATGTGTGATCGCTGCATCATCATCATCTTTGTAGCAGCTTTCGTTGCTGATTTCATGATTTTGTATCGATAATGCAAAAGGCAATTACTAACTATTCTTACATACCTGTGATTCCAATGACGATCCAGTACGTCAGATATTTATTAGTCTGATGTTCACTGTACATTTTCACTTTCGAGATGTGTAAATCTGCATGAGAAAACAGAACAGGAATTAGGAAGAAATAGACTAGATAAAACATATATAAATGGATGAATAACTGAATAAATTTGACACACATAATTTTTGTTCAAACTAGAATTCACTTTATAAGACTAAGAAGCACAAATATTAGTCGCACAGTAACTCTGGAAAGTATTTACTAATACATAAACCAAATTATAGTTAATTATGTACAGCATGATACAAAGAATAACTACAATGCAGTGTACGTTGTAAAGTTAAACAATATTAAAAGATGAACATTTGTAAAGAATGTTTGCAGGGAAGACGGAAGATGTATATGAAATATAAAAATAGTAAATGGTTGTAATTCTATTTACAACGATGGTTTCTCATATAATATCCTTTTATCAATAGGTTACCTAAGCAAGATCTGTATAATAACATCAAGCACTGAATGGTCTCGTTTTGTATCATAATAGCTTCTCTCAACATTGTACGCATTTTAATCATAACCAAAATTAGCAGACAGTTTTGAATATTGTCCCTCTGCTTTAGGCTCTATTGTTGAAAATAAATTGGACACATCTATGTAGGTATTTTATAGGTGAATTAATTTACATGGATGTATGGACTCCTTTAAAGTGCTTAATAGTTTATTCTGAAATTTATCAACATACTTTAGACTGGATTATCAGGCAATAGTGATATGCAATACATGTTGAAGCTTGTATAGCCTATACTATAAGCTTGATTCTAGACAATGACCCCTGTATCATGTGATGATTGTCACTTCCTCAATGCGACTTAGATATTCTACTATTGCATTGGTTCAGGGTTCAGTGCGTTTCAAACCCTGTCTTCTGATAATAAGAGAGAGAGAGAGAGAGAGAGAGAGAGAGAGAGAGAGAGAGAGAGAGAGAGAGAGAGAACGGTCGATACAAACTCAACAATGATTTAAATTCAGAAGTTTAAAAAAAAATATGTTTCGCTAAGAGAGAGAGAGAGAGAGAGAGAGAGAGAGAGAGAGAGAGAGAGAGAAAGAGAGAGAGAGAGAGAGAGCGAGAGAGAGAGAGAGAGAGAGAGAGAAGGAGGGATGTTGGTGTTAAAGGTATATTTCGCTTGTAATATTGGTTTTTTCTGTCCATCAGGTTGGAAAATATCAGCTAGAATCTAAATTTATGTAATGTAAACTGAATCGAAATGATATCGCCAGCTTCTTGTCAGTTTGAAGATCTTCTATGTTTATTATTTTTATATCGTGGCAAATATTATTCCTTCGGAAACAAAAGATTGCTCTTGCTGCACGCAAGCAAATATAATATTATTCCATAGTACTAGCATCCTGCGTGTTCTTATTCTTTTTCATCTCTTTATTGCTCTTCGTTTTATGTTTCTACCTGCTTTTTTTTTGTTGTTGCTATTATTATTATTATTATTATTATTATTATTATTATTATTATTATTATTATTATTAATTAACAACAGCTATCAGACTTGTCATCATAAAAATTTGTTTCAAAACTTCCTAAAGCCAAAAGATATGTAAAGTATACACCACACTGAGAATTAGAAAGAACACGATAGGTACACACTAAGGACTACACCTTCACTTCGTAATATAAGTAACAGTACTTCACAAATATACTAATAGATATCCTAATTGTCCATTTTAAACGTAAATTCCATAAAGAAAAGTTTTTGCCGTCTAGATTATACACTGTAATACGTGTATGGTGTTATCTAGTTCAACAGGAAATTGAAACGACTGGAAAGAAACAAACATCCAAAACAAGATGGATGCTCAAATATCTGAAGAAAAGCTGAACATTTAGGATACGTATACTACCAAGTGAACAAAAATGCCAACTGCTGCAAGGGGTTAAGTCAACATATGAAAAAGTTATAATTCTAAATAAATGTAGAATACACAATAAACTTCATATATGAGGTCAACGTGATCTACTAGGTGAAATGTACGTGAAATTAAGTCTAATATTCCCATTATATTCACGCTGTGTCCTTAATATGCTCATTTCGAGAGCTGAAAACCTCAAAAGCAAGCAAACGTCTTTCAAAAAGATGTAATGTTTACTTTGGAAATGTGTAGAATGTTTGCTGATTCCATTAGTATAACTTTATTCTTGCAATCCGACAATAACCATCAGAAATACAAAACACCAATACTTTTGATATGCACGCTTATAAACAATAAGGTAATATTTGATTTGACCTCTTGCACCAGCATTTTTTAGTTTTTTCTCCTGAGTCGTTTCTCTGCTTGAATATCGTTAATACATGCACGCTTGATAACACAGGACAAGATTTTAAAAAAGTACTGTGGGTTCATTTGTGTAATGAACTTCAAACAGTGTGTTACTATATGGAGAGAAAATATCGTTAAATCTTGGTCTTGAAACGGCACAGTGCCAGTTTGGAATCAAACAAGGTCCTAATACGACACCGTCCTGTTTTCAAATTTCATCTTCACCTTATTATTTCGATCCTTTTGCAACCAGTGTCATTTGAACAGTATCATTTTAAATACCCTAAAATATATCAGCTGGGCACATTAAAGTTAAATTATTTAAAGATTAAGGCACTTTGCGGTTAGCGAGACGGCCTACAACATCTATACCATGTAAGGTTTCGAAACCGCACTATGCTGAAACAGAAAGAGCTGTGAAACGATCAACGCCTTGTCAAGATCCAACTGTATTTAGAAATATTGAATCGAGATATCACTGATCACTGTTTCAAACATTGGAAACTTAAAGTTATAATTTACACGCCGTGGGTTTCATCCTTTTGTAATACAAGATAGAAAGTGTCGAAAAAAGTATATTTTGCATATTTTGTCCTGTATAAAATAGTCTTAATTGTAACTATTTGACATAAGATGTGTAGAGTCACAGGAATCATTGTGATTAAAATGCATTATGATTAAAACGAAACACAATATAATTAGGTCCAGGCCTACATTTTATTCAATGTGTCATGGCACTGTCACGTAATCAAAACAAACCATTGCCTTGCAAAACAAAAGCCATGTATCTAAATAGAAGGATTTTGTCTGGATCGTATCCCGTATAAGAAGAAGACATCGACGGTCAGAAGCCCACATTGCTTCGCTAAGGATGTGTCTTATTGGTAGACAGTTCGTCCTTATAGACTTGCTCTGAGTCATTTGTCTGGATTGAATCCAACAAGTAGTGTACAGTTTAATATATTTTGTTATGCATGTAACATATAATCTGCTTTCGATACTTAATTTCTTCGTGTAAACGATATATAGTGTCTAAAACAGGAGAAAATAAAGAACGGAATATAGTTTTATTGAAATGGTTCGTTGACAAAATGCACTAACAATTAGTAACTGGAATTGGAACTGTGCATTAATTATAATGTAGGATAATAATAATAATAATAATAATAATAATAATAATAATAATAATAATAATAATAATAATTCATGGGGATATTGCTATCCTTAATTACGCAATTGTTTGGACAACAGCCAGACATAATATTAGGTGCACAGTGAACATTATTTTCAGGGTGAAGCTGTCGCAATTGAAAAGTCGCAGATACTCTGTAATTATCGAACTACCAGGTCAAGCTGACCAAAATGTTAGTGCGACTGAGGAAGGGCCGATAGATTTGACTGATTGGTTACGCTAGATAAAGGGTGTGTTTCCTACACAAAATTTCTTTGGTTTTAATATCGCCTCATCGAAAAGTTTAATCAGCCTAAGCTTTTCTGAAAGAGAAAACCAGTGTAGGCTCCGAGGAATTTGCAAGAAATTCCCTCATAAAAGCTATTGTCCAAGGAATCGGACGAACTGTTTTGGACTGACGTGAAGCAAAGATAGTGTGCCAATTCCATGCAATTTGTTGATGACATATATAATGCTTTGCTGATTTTATTTGTATTTGCATTAATTAGTTCTAATACAATCGTATAATAATGTGCTTTATAGAGTATAACGGTGCTGAGTTTATGCAAAGGAAGTCGTACATTAATCTTTAGATAAGTTTTACGAATTGTTTAATTTGTTGTCGTGTTTGCATAAAAATAAGGTTTTAAGATTTGAATGCATTAATTTACTTAATACGATTACGAGAATCCGTGTGACGTCACCGAAATTAGAAGATTTCACATACGATTAAGAGTGTGAAATGACGTAACTGATTGTAATGTATCTCATTTTTTTGCTGTGTAACTTGTGGCTGGCTTATATCCGCTAGGTCTCGTGTGGTGTGTGTTGCTGAGTGATGTTAATGCGTGACGAATTAACCATTTGACTAACTAGGGTCATTATAGGACATGAAGAGTCGATTGATAGTCTTAGCATCTGTTTAGCACAGATAAAATATATGTTAACGAGCAGTGGAAAATGCAAAAGCCCTGTTATTATAAAAAAAATGAAATGTAGGTTTTCTCTGTTTATATTTATTAAAAAAGGAGAAAATAGCCCATGAGACGTGCAATCCTGAGAGCGTAATATGAGACGTGCATTCTTAAACGTGTAAACATAGAGTGACGTGCAATCCTGTGAGTGGAACCTTGAGACGTACAATTCTGTGACGTAATCCTGCGATGTATAACTTCTGAGTGTCCTGGGACGGATTCTTGAGGGTGGAATCCGGAGATCCAGGCATCTGAATAGCTACAGTGGAAGTCGAGCGAACCGGAGAAGAGGTTATGCAATCATACAAGACATTGACTTTGATTGTTCACTCGATACTATGATGAGCTAACTGTATCAGTAAGCATCGGCTATTTGTGCTTTCCCTTATAAATCGAGAAAGTTTTGTTTTCCAAAAGCTGAGATACTCTTAATGTAATGACTTCGCATAGTTGTTTTATGTAATTGATTAAATTGTTTGCTTACCTGTATGGGGGCTCGTGTTTGTTTGTTCTATATATCTGCTCATATCTCTGTACGTTTCATCTATAAGTTTCACCCTTATATTTACTCGAAGCGGTCAATTACATCTAGAGGGATCTACTTCTAGATAACGAAATCAAATTAAGCGAGACACCAGTCAGTCACATCCCCCCGGTCCCTGACAAGTTGTTTACAATGAATACAATAAAAAGAAGTCAATCAGGTCAAGAAAAAATAGGATTTTACAATACCATGTAATGATTTTTTTCTTTTCTAAAGCTAACAAACTATTAAATTGTTAATTATTAAATAAATAAATATATATATATATATATATATATATATATATATATATATATATATATATATATATATATATATATATATATATATATATATATATATATATATATATATATATATATATATATATATATAGAATACAAATCATATGGCATATAACAGTCCTTTCAAATGCACTGGATCCAGCATGGGATCACGTGTGTCAGGGATTGAATAAGATAAATGCAATAAACTGACAAGCAACAGTGCAAAAACTAGTATCACTCTAGCCTGAGCGCTTTCGACTCTCAATGAGTCTTTATCAAAGGCAAATACAGAACATAGACAAGACAGACAATTAAAATACAAAAACCGTGTTTACAGAACTTTACATGCCTGTTTCTACAGGAATTAAGCCTTGAAATTTATTATGTTACAACAAGTTACGGATGCTGTAAAATGTGAAATCGATGAGCCAAAGCGACACATGTGTTTTTGTATGTAAATTTATGTACGCGAAAATTATATCCCGGATATTTTATATTAGTAGTTAGAGGCTATTAAGCAAATTTAGAGAAATATTTAAAATAAAATGTGTCAGCTGGAAACGATATTAAATTTGTGCATTTCAAGGCTTAATTCCTGTAGAAACAGGATTCTAGTACTTGTAGTTGGGAAGTCTACAGTTAAAAAAATGGCTCGTACCAAGCAAACTGCACGTAAATCCACCGCATAGAAAATTTATCTGGAATATACATTGGATTAACGTGAACCAACATCCCAGATAAAGATTGAGTAAGAGTCGAGCTGTGCTCACAAAGTGTAGTAGTACCTTGAGTACTTTGATTTAGCATTTTGTTTATAATTTATTTATACATTATCACAATAGCTTTTTTTCAGCACCCTGTTAGTTAAATTTTCATTTGCACCTTTTGTATTTACATTTTCCCTGACAAACTCAGACCTGACGGAACACACCGACCGACAGGAAAAATGGCAGAGGTTACTGGGACAAATCCCAAAAAACACAAAATAACAGACTACTTCAACACGGTGGTTGAAGGTGACATAGGCAGTAGAAGGCTCGTCATATACCATAGGGAAGGATGTCAGACCTTAGACTTTGGGTCCACTAACATCTTCCCTAGACAAACAGAGGTATTGACAGAGATGAAAATTCTTGGAATAAACCTAGCAGAGATAGATGCCCTCCAATACGGGGGCAGAAATAAATATACTCTTTATAAGGGACATTGAAGTAAAGTTTACCCTATGAGGTCGGAACAGAAGCAGTTATTGACAAACTAAAACTACAATATGGGATACATGTAGGAAATAACATGCAAGCAATCTGTTGTGGGGAAAGAATTATTAAAGTACATCCAGAACAAGCAAGGACGATTCCAGCCTACTTCTACGTATTGGTTCCTATGTAGAACATGGTATCGAGGATCCGATAAGCACCGCCCATGCCCCAAATGCAAAGTGGTGGGGCACGGACCAAAATTTTGCCCAGCACCAAATAAACAGAGAGATCCAAATTCCTACGCAGCAAAAGTAGCTGGTGAAGATGAAGAAAACGTATCAGAAATCAATGATACACAACAAGAAGTGGAACCACAAACACCACCACCACAACAACAACAACAACACAACCCTGAAGTGCTGGAAATAGGTTTGAATGCCTGTCTATTGACGAGAAAGAAATAGAAGACTTAGGAGTTGAACCAATAGAGACTGAAGGGGAAAAAAACAGTCAGGAGCAAAAATCCTCTACACCAATGGCCCCATACCGCAAAAGGAAAAACAATACGCTAACTAGTTCATCAACTAGCGGCGAATCACAAACCTTAACAGAGCGGCCCCTCCCAAGAATAAAACTGGAAAAAACTAAGAAACGAGAAAGAAAGAGAAAAGAATCTCCAAAAGACACATCATCAGAAGACTACGACCCGTTTCGACCTTGGAACGGCAATTATTGACTACACAAACACATCTACGGACCTAACAAACGACGCAACAAAGACACAACGCACGAACTGATGGAGGAACCAAACCTCCAAGACAAAAAAGACACAGAGACTGACGGGGGACCAATGCCCCCAAATGAATCACAATAAATTAAGATAGACAAAATTTTTATAAATTAATATAATATTGCCACCTGGAAGAACTAAACTTCCATATTGCGTCAATAAACACTAATGGAATAGATAAGGATAAAATCGCACAACTAATAAAATTAAAACAGGACAATATACTAATACAAGAAACACACAACAAACTTACAAATACAATGATAGCAGAACTCGAATCCCAAATGAACGCAATAGTTGTAACTAGTGAAGCACAACAAAACGATATTAGAGCGGGAGTAGCGATGATAATTAGAAACAAATCTAGGCAAAATTGGGTAATTCATATAAAATTAAATAAGATACATATCATAAATATATACGCTCCTGCAAATAGAGAAAGTCACTACGACTTCTTAGGGAATCTAAATAAATATCTAAAAACATACACAGCAGAACACCTGATTATAGGAGGGGGGGGGCTTTAATTGGTAGATCGAACCGGCAAACTTACAACTAATGATCTATCATCATCTGCCCTTATGGGCAGATTAATAAATCAATATAATTTAATAGATGTGTATAGAAGATTGAACCTACTAAGAACTGAATATACACATGATTATGTTAAATTAGGAATAAATAAATCAAGTAGGATAGACAAATTTTATGTAACTGATTTCGACCATAAAAAATATAAAAATGCTAAAATTGTAGAGTACAAAATTTCGGACCATAAATTAATAACTCTGGAAATAGTGATAAAAAATAGCAGATGGGGCTCTGGAGAATGGAGATTAAACAACTCAATACTAGATGATGAGCAATTAATAAATGAAATAAAATTAGAAATCCCTAAAATACTTAAAAACGAAGAGGGAAAAAAGATATCGGATATTGCTACTGATTGGGATAAGTTTAAAATAAAAGTTAAACAAATAGCTATATATCACTCAACTAAACGTAATCGGATTCAAAAAATAGAGAAGTTAGCATTAAAACGATTAATAAATGACGACACAACACCATTACGGGATAAAGAGAGCTACTCTATACAGTTAGAAAAGCTTAGAGAATATAAAACAAGGGGAATGGAAATTAGGGTAGGTAAATTCCACCACTTATACAAACAGGGCCGAGAACTTTATAAAAGGGAAGAAAAAAGGAAAGGAGGTGAAAGGGTAATTGATGCACTAACCACTAATGGGGTGGAAATTACAACTAAAGCTGAAATTATGGATGAAATTCACAAATATTACACAACATTATATACTTCTAATAACATAGACAATGACACTATCATGCAATATCTAAATTCAATACAATGCGAGGTGATATCATCTGAGCACAAGAAACTGTGCGATGATCTCATTTCTGTGGAAGAAGTTAAAACCACAATAAAAGAACTTGCAAAAGGTAAATCACCAGGTAGAGATGGCCTCACGGCGGAATTCTATAAGAAATTCCAAAGTGAAGTGGCACCAATTTTAGAAACATTATTTAATAATATTTTATTAAGAAACGACAAAATGACAAAATCAATGCGGGAGGGTTTGATTACTTTACTATACAAAGGGAAAGGGGACAGAACCGACTTGAAAAATTGGAGCCCCATCTCCCTCCTAAACACGGATTACAAAATACTGAGTAGAATTTTGGCTAATAGGATTAAGCACGGAGTAAACACCATAGTAAACACTAATCAAACATGCGGGGGTAAAAATAGAAGCATACATGACAATATACTTAACATTAGGACCATAATAGATTTTATAAATACAACTAACTCGAAATGTGCTATGGTACTTTTCGACCAGGAGAAAGCTTTTGACAGATTAGAACATAATTATATACAAAAAGTACTGGAAAAATTTGGTTTTGGAACAAATTTCCTAAATTGGACTAATATAATGTACAACGAGATAACTGCAAATGTACAAGTAAATGGGGCGAAAACCCAAAAAATTAATATACAACGATCAGTGAGGCAAGGATGCCCACTATCAATGCTATTATATGTAATAGCAATTGAAATTCTGAGTATAAGAATCAGAAATAATACTAATATGAAAGGATTAAAAATTCCTAACTTAAAAGAGGAATTTAAAATGCTACAACACGCAGATGATTGTACCAACTTTATTAATGATCCAAATTCTTTTAACCACTTACGAAAAGAATACGAGGCTTTTGGGAAAGCATCAGGATCGAAAATAAATCATGATAAAACGGAAATATTGAAAATAGGAAACTGGAGGGGAAACCACCCTGGTTTGCCCCCTCACTTAACAAAAATTAGAGTGAAAGCCCTGGGGATCTTCTTCGGGGCAAATGAAGGAAAAGAAAACTGTGTAAAAGTTAAAAAGAAAATAAAAGAAGTAATAGCTATCTGGGCTCTAAAGCCGCTTAGTCTAATGGAACGTTCACAGGTTGCAAAAACATATATGTATTCTAATTTGACATACTTAATAAACTCTGTGGACATTAACAATAAAACACTAGCAACAATTGATAACGAAATAATAGACTACATATGGAATTACAAAACACATCACATAAATAAGGAAACCTTATATAGAGCTAAACTAAAGAGGAGCTTAGCCTTACCTAACCCCCCCCCCCCCCCTTAATAAAATTAAAAACAATTTTAAATAGGTTAAAAAGATTAAGCGCAACACCACAAAAACCATGGGAGGCATTATACATTTTTTGGCTAGGATTTGGAATGCGAAACAAACAAGAAATATACACAAACAACAAACTAGTGAAAAAAATAGATGCACCACACTTATATAGGGGGATTAAAGATATTTTATATAGGTATAGGGACAATAAGGAATTATGGGTACTAAGAAATGACAAAACATATGACTGGCTTTTAGAATCAAGATCTAATCAAATTATATCAAAAGTACAACTACAACACCCTTCTGTTAACTGGGACAGAGTTTGGAGGCATTGGTCCGGCATTAACTCGTTTAAGGTACAAAGTATCATGTACACGTACCTCCACAACGCCTGGCTAACAGGCGAAGTGGCAATTAAACGAGGATTAATAAGGACCCCGGTTAGTTGCCCTCTATGCAAAAATGCCCCATACACAAAAGACCACACAATTACAAAATGCGACAAAACAAAGGAAGAAAGGATCAAACTTATAATGGAAATAATGAAGGTAGACAAATATGTCAGACGCCAATTACTCTTCCTAGACGGAAACTTTAATAAACAATTGGTTAGACAAATTACGGACTTTATAACAAATACTCTTATAAGATGTGGTTCAATAATGAAGGTTAGGGAAACATTTTTTAAAATTAAATTAATTTAAAATTTAATTTAAAATTTATTAAAATTTAAAAAAATAAAAATAAAAAATAAAAATTTTGTTTTCTTTTGCATATGAATAATACTATTGTGAGGGGGAAGTATAAATGAGGACGCCATAGGGCTAAATCATAGGGCGCCATGCGAAGTGAGCAGGCCTGTGGAGGAGTTTAGAAAACACCACCCAAATATTCTGTCTGGTGCCCCCCCCCAAAAAAAAAAAAAGGAAAGATAATTAAATTTGTGCATTTCAAGGCTTAATTCCTGTAGAAACAGGCATGTAAAGTTCTGTAAACACGGTTTTTGTATTTTAATTGTCTGTCTTGTCTATGTTCTGTATTTGCCTTTGATAAAGACTCATTGAGAGTCGAAAGCGCTCAGGCTAGAGTGATACTAATTTTTGCACTGTTGCTTGTCAGTTTATTGCATTTATATATATATATATATATATATATATATATATATATATATATATATATATATATATATATATATATATATTTTTTTTTTTTTGGGGGGGGGGGGCACCAGACAGATGCCCCCCCCCAATCAAAAAATATATATATATATTCTTGTCTTATGCTCGGTCATGACTAGCTGTAACATGCTAATACATCAGAAAAGGCGCATATTATGTATGTATTAAAACTATGTTTTAAAAGTAGCTAAAGAAAATACCAGCTCGAGCAGTCTCTCGTTAATGTAAGTATTGTACGTGCACAACGAAACATAAAATATATTATCATTCAGCTTTGACAATTTAATTTTTTTCTTCAAATAACTGCAAAGTCAATTATTAATATTGACAGCAATATATATATATATATATATATATATATATATATATATATATATATATATATATATATATATATATATCAATATATATCTATCAATATATATATATATCTATATATATATATATATATATATATATATATATATATATATATATATATATATATATATATATATATATATATAATATATATATGTGAATATATATAATGAATATTTTAGGACACCCCACCTCCAACAAAACACATTTCATGAAGTAAGTGACATAATTTTAGACACTTGAAATGCAGTACAGTAGTTGACGACACTGTCATTCTGTATCTGTGGGTGAGTGTAGACATGATCATACAATTTAGTAAGCAGATAACTACCTACCTAAATGTTTTCAGCTGTTATGGCAAGTGTTCAAAATATTCCTTGACACCTATAATTGCTTGCTTCTTGGCATAACTATTTTTTGAAAGTCTTACTGAAGATTTCTTCGTCCATCAAGGCTATCATTTACATGCTAACATTATGAGACACAACACACAATTGATAACATTACTGCCAAGTTTCGTATAACAAAACTGCACAGTTACCCCAAATCTAACCTTTCTACTATAGTCGCATCGATTAGATACCGTCCATCATCACCTATAAGTAAGTTCCAAGAATTTCAAGGTAGAATCTTTAATAGGTTTAAACAGCAAACATTTTGAAAATGTATAACTTTCAGTGTTTAGTCAAATATTTCATTAGATCATCGTTTTCCCATATAATAATGTTACATCAGATATTGTTATGTGGTGTCCGCAATAAAACATCTCTAATATGCCCATGTGTATGGTATTTTATGACGAGCACGTTTCTTATCGCACTAGCTTGTTCAAGTCCTAATATATCTCCTTTGTAAATACTCAAGATTGTGTATCCAGAAACATATCTAACATATGGGGCATACAATAATTGTTTTAAACCCGCTTTTCATGGATGCATCATGTTTGTATATTAATGTCGATGGACCTTTGATACATGTTATAATTATCATGACTCTACAGAATTAGCTTAGTTTTAGAATAACAATCATGTAATATACATACATACATACATACATACATACATACATACATACATACATACATACATACATACATACATACATACATACATACATACATACATACATACATACATGAGTGCATCCATACATGCATGCATGCATGCATGTATGTATCAATCAATCCATTCATGCATTCATGTAACCATTCATCCATCTATGCATCCATCCATGCATACATGCATGTATCCATCCATCGATCCATACATTCATGTATCCATCAATCCTAGTCTGGTTCCCTGCTTAGTATGCTCCCATGCTTTGCACTCCGCTATACTATAGGTATAACGGTACCAATTGCGCATGACCAGGTGGGCGGTGCATAAGGTGTAGGGATTGCAGTCCAAAGTAAACAACAACACGAGCTTTGATTGGTGGATTATGTAAGAGTTGTACTTTCTGTTAGGCTTAAAAAAAAGGTTAGCCTCTTGGCAACATGTGAATTTATGCTAATTCCTAAATAGATCAAATTTTGTATTTTTTATGATTTTTTGAAAATGTAATACACATGACTGAAAATAGGTATGTTGTGACTAGATAACTCATACCCCTGTCTAGTTCCAGCAGAGTTATCTCTCTTAAATGCAATGGAGTACCTGGTTTTGTCATTGTCAAATTGACAATCTAACATTGTTCTCTATAACAGTGTGTGAGATGCATGCTAAATTAGGATAGAAAATATAGTTATCTCTTCAAATATTAGCATTGAGGTCTATGGAAAAACAATTGGTACCGTGATACCTAAAAGATAATACCAGCTTCACAGTGTATCCATAGTAACGAGTATACATAACCACCACTTCTATACTGTCATAGTGTCATTTGGTTAAACAATGGATATTGAGATGTTTTGGTCTAATATTGACAGACTTTTACATAGAAAATTTAGAAAATAACACACATTAGCTTTGGAATGGGGATTTTGTAACTATATCTATAGCATATATAGACTGATGGCTTTGTGACTGTGTAGTCAGCTCCAATATTAGCATACAGGCAAAAAAAGGTTATGTAAAGTTAATATAGTCAATTTTAGCCAAAGTATTGACTATTTTATACGCAAAAGATGAAAAATCATGAATAAAAAACAACTCTCTTGTTCTTCTAAAGCATGTTATAGACCAAGATAGAGGACACTACTGGTCCTCTTGTAGATAGTTCACTTGTACCATAAAGAATATTCTGGTATGAGTATTTTAGGTAATTTATTAAAGATATGGTATTCCTTCCTATTTTGATTTGAATAGTCCTGCTCTAAATGTCTTTTTTTCTTGTTATAAACTTTTGTGCCGTGAAAAATGAACATGCGATTCCTTAGTTAGATAATCATTCTTGAGGTCTCTACTACATATAGACTTTTTCTATATATTAGTCCACATTTTCAACCCCAAATCCATGATAACCACTTAGAAAAGCTGTTATCTACTTTATTTGGTGTCAGATTGGCTTATTGCATCAATTGTATGCACTACAGAAAGGAGGGAAGCTTTCTATTTGTATGACAAAGAGGCTGGGTAGCTTGACCTTTGTGTGAGGACTAGAGGTTAGTGACCTCTTGCATATGCAGACAGTATAAAGTGTTCAAAGCTAATACTTTATAATTAGATTGGGCCATGTCCACCTGTCCTTGTTGTTACTTTCTGTGTTAATGAAACAATTATAAGTCCTTTATTTTAGATCAAAATGTCTCTTTAAGAGTAGAACTGGTACATGCTAACTAGTGTGTTGACCTTTGACCTTACTATTAAACAATATGACATAATGTGATTTATCGCATATCACCAAAGTGAAGTTTGATAAGTGCTAATATGAATAAAACACAACTCATAGTTAAAAGAATTCATTTTATTTCAAAAGATGAGTTTGATAATGAAGCAATGGTATGCAAACAAGAGTTCCAACAGCTCAATAACATTTCTATACACAATCATATAGAACATAGCTTAGTACTTCATAAAATTGTTTTTGACAAGCGAGACTAAGTACACTTGTTAGTTATATAGTCCCGAGCTTTTTCACAGATTATTGGAAAAATCAAGGTTTGCTATAGGTATAACGGTACCAATTGTGCATGACCAGGTGGGCGGTGCATAAGGTGTAGGGATTGCAGTCCAAAGTAAACAACAACACGAGCTTTGATTGGTGGATTATGTAAGAGTTGTACTTTCTGTTAGGCTTAAAAAAAAGGTTAGCCTCTTGGCAACATGTGAATTTATGCTAATTCCTAAATAGATCAAATTTTGTATTTTTTATGAATTTTTGAAAATGTAATACACATGACTGAAAATAGGTATGTTGTGACTAGATAACTCATACCCCTGTCTAGTTCCAGCAGAGTTATCTCTCTTAAATGCAATGGAGTACCTGGTTTTGTCATTGTCAAATTGACAATCTAACATTGTTCTCTATAACAGTGTGTGAGATGCATGCTAAATTAGGATAGAAAATATAGTTATCTCTTCAAATATTAGCATTGAGGTCTATGGAAAAAAAATTGGTACCGTGATACCTAAAAGATAATACCAGCTTCACAGTGTATCCATAGTAACGAGTATACATAACCACCACTTCTATACTGTCATAGTGTCATTTGGTTAAACAATGGATATTGAGATGTTTTGGTCTAATATTGACAGACTTTTACATAGAAAATTTAGAAAATAACACACATTAGCTTTGGAATGGGGATTTTGTAACTATATCTATAGCATATATAGACTGATGGCTTTGTGACTGTGTAGTCAGCTCCAATATTAGCATACAGGCAAAAAAAGGTTATGTAAAGTTAATATAGTCAATTTTAGCCAAAGTATTGACTATTTTATGCGCAAAAGATGAAAAATCATGAATAAAAAACAACTCTCTTGTTCTTCTAAAGCATGTTATAGACCAAGATAGAGGACACTACTGGTCCTCTTGTAGATAGTTCACTTGTACCATAAAGAATATTCTGGTATGAGTATTTTAGGTAATTTATTAAAGATATGGTATTCCTTCCTATTTTGATTTGAATAGTCCTGCTCTAAATGTCTTTTTTTTTTGTTATAAACTTTTGTGCCGTGAAAAATGAACATGCGATTCCTTAGTTAGATAATCATTCTTGAGGTCTCTACTACATATAGACTTTTTCTATATATTAGTCCACATTTTCAACCCCAAATCCATGATAACCACTTAGAAAAGCTGTTATCTACTTTATTTGGTGTCAGATTGGCTTATTGCATCAATTGTATGCACTACAGAAAGGAGGGAAGCTTTCTATTTGTATGACAAAGAGGCTGGGTAGCTTGACCTTTGTGTGAGGACTAGAGGTTAGTGACCTCTTGCATATGCAGACAGTATAAAGTGTTCAAAGCTAATACTTTATAATTAGATTGGGCCATGTCCACCTGTCCTTGTTGTTACTTTCTGTGTTAATGAAACAATTATAAGTCCTTTATTTTAGATCAAAATGTCTCTTTAAGAGTAGAACTGGTACATGCTAACTAGTGTGTTGACCTTTGACCTTACTATTAAACAATATGACATAATGTGATTTATCGCATATCACCAAAGTGAAGTTTGATAAGTGCTAATATGAATAAAACACAACTCATAGTTAAAAGAATTCATTTTATTTCAAAAGATGAGTTTGATAATGAAGCAATGGTATGCAAACAAGAGTTCCAACAGCTCAATAACATTTCTATACACAATCGTATAGAACATAGCTTAGTACTTCATAAAATTGTTTTTGACAAGCGAGACTAAGTACACTTGTTAGTTATATAGTCCCGAGCTTTTTCACAGATTATTGGAAAAATCAAGGTTTGCTATAAGATAATACCAGCTTCACAGTGTATCCATAGTAACGAGTATACATAACCACCACTTCTATACTGTCATAGTGTCATTTGGTTAAACAATGGATATTGAGATGTTTTGGTCTAATATTGACAGACTTTTACATGGAAAATTTAGAAAATAACACACATTAGCTTTGGAATGGGGATTTTGTAACTATATCTATAGCATATATAGACTGATGGCTTTGTGACTGTGTAGTCAGCTCCAATATTAGCATACAGGCAAAAAAAGGTTATGTAAAGTTAATATAGTCAATTTTAGCCAAAGTATTGACTATTTTATGCGCAAAAGATGAAAAATCATGAATAAAAAACAACTCTCTTGTTCTTCTAAAGCATGTTATAGACCAAGATAGAGGACACTACTGGTCCTCTTGTAGATAGTTCACTTGTACCATAAAGAATATTCTGGTATGAGTATTTTAGGTAATTTATTAAAGATATGGTATTCCTTCCTATTTTGATTTGAATAGTCCTGCTCTAAATGTCTTTTTTTTTTGTTATAAACTTTTGTGCCGTGAAAAATGAACATGCGATTCCTTAGTTAGATAATCATTCTTGAGGTCTCTACTACATATAGACTTTTTCTATATATTAGTCCACATTTTCAACCCCAAATCCATGATAACCACTTAGAAAAGCTGTTATCTACTTTATTTGGTGTCAGATTGGCTTATTGCATCAATTGTATGCACTACAGAAAGGAGGGAAGCTTTCTATTTGTATGACAAAGAGGCTGGGTAGCTTGACCTTTGTGTGAGGACTAGAGGTTAGTGACCTCTTGCATATGCAGACAGTATAAAGTGTTCAAAGCTAATACTTTATAATTAGATTGGGCCATGTCCACCTGTCCTTGTTGTTACTTTCTGTGTTAATGAAACAATTATAAGTCCTTTATTTTAGATCAAAATGTCTCTTTAAGAGTAGAACTGGTACATGCTAACTAGTGTGTTGACCTTTGACCTTACTATTAAACAATATGACATAATGTGATTTATCGCATATCACCAAAGTGAAGTTTGATAAGTGCTAATATGAATAAAACACAACTCATAGTTAAAAGAATTCATTTTATTTCAAAAGATGAGTTTGATAATGAAGCAATGGTATGCAAACAAGAGTTCCAACAGCTCAATAACATTTCTATACACAATCATATAGAACATAGCTTAGTACTTCATAAAATTGTTTTTGACAAGCGAGACTAAGTACACTTGTTAGTTATATAGTCCCGAGCTTTTTCACAGATTATTGGAAAAATCAAGGTTTGCTATAAGATAATACCAGCTTCACAGTGTATCCATAGTAACGAGTATACATAACCACCACTTCTATACTGTCATAGTGTCATTTGGTTAAACAATGGATATTGAGATGTTTTGGTCTAATATTGACAGACTTTTACATAGAAAATTTAGAAAATAACACACATTAGCTTTGGAATGGGGATTTTGTAACTATATCTATAGCATATATAGACTGATGGCTTTGTGACTGTGTAGTCAGCTCCAATATTAGCATACAGGCAAAAAAAGGTTATGTAAAGTTAATATAGTCAATTTTAGCCAAAGTATTGACTATTTTATGCGCAAAAGATGAAAAATCATGAATAAAAAACAACTCTCTTGTTCTTCTAAAGCATGTTATAGACCAAGATAGAGGACACTACTGGTCCTCTTGTAGATAGTTCACTTGTACCATAAAGAATATTCTGGTATGAGTATTTTAGGTAATTTATTAAAGATATGGTATTCCTTCCTATTTTGATTTGAATAGTCCTGCTCTAAATGTCTTTTTTTTTTGTTATAAACTTTTGTGCCGTGAAAAATGAACATGCGATTATTTAGTTAGATAATCATTCTTGAGGTCTCTACTATATATAGACTTTTTCTATATATTAGTCCACATTTTCAACCCCAAATCCATGATAACCACTTAGAAAAGCTGTTATCTACTTTATTTGGTGTCAGATTGGCTTATTGCATCAATTGTATGCACTACAGAAAGGAGGGAAGCTTTCTATTTGTATGACAAAGAGGCTGGGTAGCTTGACCTTTGTGTGAGGACTAGAGGTTAGTGACCTCTTGCATATGCAGACAGTATAAAGTGTTCAAAGCTAATACTTTATAATTAGATTGGGCCATGTCCACCTGTCCTTGTTGTTACTTTCTGTGTTAATGAAACAATTATAAGTCCTTTATTTTAGATCAAAATGTCTCTTTAAGAGTAGAACTGGTACATGCTAACTAGTGTGTTGACCTTTGACCTTACTATTAAACAATATGACATAATGTGATTTATCGCATATCACCAAAGTGAAGTTTGATAAGTGCTAATATGAATAAAACACAACTCATAGTTAAAAGAATTCATTTTATTTCAAAAGATGAGTTTGATAATGAAGCAATGATATGCAAACAAGAGTTCCAACAGCTCAATAACATTTCTATACACAATCATATAGAACATAGCTTAGTACTTCATAAAATTGTTTTTGACAAGCGAGACTAAGTACACTTGTTAGTTATATAGTCCCGAGCTTTTTCACAGATTATTGGAAAAATCAAGGTTTGCTATAAGATAATACCAGCTTCACAGTGTATCCATAGTAACGAGTATACATAACCACCACTTCTATACTGTCATAGTGTCATTTGGTTAAACAATGGATATTGAGATGTTTTGGTATAATATTGACAGACTTTTACATAGAAAATTTAGAAAATAACACACATTAGCTTTGGAATGGGGATTTTGTAACTATATCTATAGCA
Organism: Unio pictorum; assembly: GCA_030141615.1. Taxonomy (NCBI): domain Eukaryota; kingdom Metazoa; phylum Mollusca; class Bivalvia; order Unionida; family Unionidae; genus Unio; species Unio pictorum. The sequence continues at coordinate 597,680 of JARLTB010000062.1, read as the reverse complement.
TATATAGACTGATGGCTTTGTGACTGTGTAGTCAGCTCCAATATTAGCATACAGGCAAAAAAAGGTTATGTAAAGTTAATATAGTCAATTTTAGCCAAAGTATTGACTATTTTATGCGCAAAAGATGAAAAATCATGAATAAAAAGCAACTCTCTTGTTCTTCTAAAGCATGTTATAGACCAAGATAGAGGACACTACTGGTCCTCTTGTAGATAGTTCACTTGTACCATAAAGAATATTCTGGTATGAGTATTTTAGGTAATTTATTAAAGATATGGTATTCCTTCCTATTTTGATTTGAATAGTCCTGCTCTAAATGTCTTTTTTTTTTGTTATAAACTTTTGTGCCGTGAAAAATGAACATGCGATTCCTTAGTTAGATAATCATTCTTGAGGTCTCTACTACATATAGACTTTTTCTATATATTAGTCCACATTTTCAACCCCAAATCCATGATAACCACTTAGAAAAGCTGTTATCTACTTTATTTGGTGTCAGATTGGCTTATTGCATCAATTGTATGCACTACAGAAAGGAGGGAAGCTTTCTATTTGTATGACAAAGAGGCTGGGTAGCTTGACCTTTGTGTGAGGACTAGAGGTTAGTGACCTCTTGCATATGCAGACAGTATAAAGTGTTCAAAGCTAATACTTTATAATTAGATTGGGCCATGTCCACCTGTCCTTGTTGTTACTTTCTGTGTTAATGAAACAATTATAAGTCCTTTATTTTAGATCAAAATGTCTCTTTAAGAGTAGAACTGGTACATGCTAACTAGTGTGTTGACCTTTGACCTTACTATTAAACAATATGACATAATGTGATTTATCGCATATCACCAAAGTGAAGTTTGATAAGTGCTAATATGAATAAAACACAACTCATAGTTAAAAGAATTCATTTTATTTCAAAAGATGAGTTTGATAATGAAGCAATGGTATGCAAACAAGAGTTCCAACAGCTCAATAACATTTCTATACACAATCATATAGAACATAGCTTAGTACTTCATAAAATTGTTTTTGACAAGCGAGACTAAGTACACTTGTTAGTTATATAGTCCCGAGCTTTTTCACAGATTATTGGAAAAATCAAGGTTTGCTATAAGATAATACCAGCTTCACAGTGTATCCATAGTAACGAGTATACATAACCACCACTTCTATACTGTCATAGTGTCATTTGGTTAAACAATGGATATTGAGATGTTTTGGTCTAATATTGACAGACTTTTACATAGAAAATTTAGAAAATAACACACATTAGCTTTGGAATGGGGATTTTGTAACTATATCTATAGCATATATAGACTGATGGCTTTGTGACTGTGTAGTCAGCTCCAATATTAGCATACAGGCAAAAAAAGGTTATGTAAAGTTAATATAGTCAATTTTAGCCAAAGTATTGACTATTTTATGCGCAAAAGATGAAAAATCATGAATAAAAAACAACTCTCTTGTTCTTCTAAAGCATGTTATAGACCAAGATAGAGGACACTACTGGTCCTCTTGTAGATAGTTCACTTGTACCATAAAGAATATTCTGGTATGAGTATTTTAGGTAATTTATTAAAGATATGGTATTCCTTCCTATTTTGATTTGAATAGTCCTGCTCTAAATGTCTTTTTTTTTTGTTATAAACTTTTGTGCCGTGAAAAATGAACATGCGATTCCTTAGTTAGATAATCATTCTTGAGGTCTCTACTATATATAGACTTTTTCTATATATTAGTCCACATTTTCAACCCCAAATCCATGATAACCACTTAGAAAAGCTGTTATCTACTTTATTTGGTGTCAGATTGGCTTATTGCATCAATTGTATGCACTACAGAAAGGAGGGAAGCTTTCTATTTGTATGACAAAGAGGCTGGGTAGCTTGACCTTTGTGTGAGGACTAGAGGTTAGTGACCTCTTGCATATGCAGACAGTATAAAGTGTTCAAAGCTAATACTTTATAATTAGATTGGGCCATGTCCACCTGTCCTTGTTGTTACTTTCTGTGTTAATGAAACAATTATAAGTCCTTTATTTTAGATCAAAATGTCTCTTTAAGAGTAGAACTGGTACATGCTAACTAGTGTGTTGACCTTTGACCTTACTATTAAACAATATGACATAATGTGATTTATCGCATATCACCAAAGTGAAGTTTGATAAGTGCTAATATGAATAAAACACAACTCATAGTTAAAAGAATTCATTTTATTTCAAAAGATGAGTTTGATAATGAAGCAATGGTATGCAAACAAGAGTTCCAACAGCTCAATAACATTTCTATACACAATCATATAGAACATAGCTTAGTACTTCATAAAATTGTTTTTGACAAGCGAGACTAAGTACACTTGTTAGTTATATAGTCCCGAGCTTTTTCACAGATTATTGGAAAAATCAAGGTTTGCTATAAGATAATACCAGCTTCACAGTGTATCCATAGTAACGAGTATACATAACCACCACTTCTATACTGTCATAGTGTCATTTGGTTAAACAATGGATATTGAGATGTTTTGGTCTAATATTGACAGACTTTTACATAGAAAATTTAGAAAATAACACACATTAGCTTTGGAATGGGGATTTTGTAACTATATCTATAGCATATATAGACTGATGGCTTTGTGACTGTGTAGTCAGCTCCAATATTAGCATACAGGCAAAAAAAGGTTATGTAAAGTTAATATAGTCAATTTTAGCCAAAGTATTGACTATTTTATGCGCAAAAGATGAAAAATCATGAATAAAAAACAACTCTCTTGTTCTTCTAAAGCATGTTATAGACCAAGATAGAGGACACTACTGGTCCTCTTGTAGATAGTTCACTTGTACCATAAAGAATATTCTGGTATGAGTATTTTAGGTAATTTATTAAAGATATGGTATTCCTTCCTATTTTGATTTGAATAGTCCTGCTCTAAATGTCTTTTTTTTTTGTTATAAACTTTTGTGCCGTGAAAAATGAACATGCGATTCCTTAGTTAGATAATCATTCTTGAGGTCTCTACTACATATAGACTTTTTCTATATATTAGTCCACATTTTCAACCCCAAATCCATGATAACCACTTAGAAAAGCTGTTATCTACTTTATTTGGTGTCAGATTGGCTTATTGCATCAATTGTATGCACTACAGAAAGGAGGGAAGCTTTCTATTTGTATGACAAAGAGGCTGGGTAGCTTGACCTTTGTGTGAGGACTAGAGGTTAGTGACCTCTTGCATATGCAGACAGTATAAAGTGTTCAAAGCTAATACTTTATAATTAGATTGGGCCATGTCCACCTGTCCTTGTTGTTACTTTCTGTGTTAATGAAACAATTATAAGTCCTTTATTTTAGATCAAAATGTCTCTTTAAGAGTAGAACTGGTACATGCTAACTAGTGTGTTGACCTTTGACCTTACTATTAAACAATATGACATAATGTGATTTATCGCATATCACCAAAGTGAAGTTTGATAAGTGCTAATATGAATAAAACACAACTCATAGTTAAAAGAATTCATTTTATTTCAAAAGATGAGTTTGATAATGAAGCAATGGTATGCAAACAAGAGTTCCAACAGCTCAATAACATTTCTATACACAATCATATAGAACATAGCTTAGTACTTCATAAAATTGTTTTTGACAAGCGAGACTAAGTACACTTGTTAGTTATATAGTCCCGAGCTTTTTCACAGATTATTGGAAAAATCAAGGTTTGCTATAGGTATAACGGTACCAATTGCGCATGACCAGGTGGGCGGTGCATAAGGTGTAGGGATTGCAGTCCAAAGTAAACAACAACACGAGCTTTGATTGGTGGATTATGTAAGAGTTGTACTTTCTGTTAGGCTTAAAAAAAAGGTTAGCCTCTTGGCAACATGTGAATTTATGCTAATTCCTAAATAGATCAAATTTTGTATTTTTTATGATTTTTTGAAAATGTAATACACATGACTGAAAATAGGTATGTTGTGACTAGATAACTCATACCCCTGTCTAGTTCCAGCAGAGTTATCTCTCTTAAATGCAATGGAGTACCTGGTTTAGTCTGGTCCCCTGCTTAGTATGCTCCCATGCGTTGCACTCCGCTATACTAAGTCAGGCGAACGCCGACGCCATATTGTCACGTGATCAAAACAAATGGCCTCACCTAGAGAGATAGCGGTAATCTAACCGTGGCACATTTATTGCTTTAATATTCTGTTTGTTAGTGACACAATGCGAATTTTACTAATACTTTCGATTTGAAATATAACAGGCGCTATCTTGTGTTAAAGCTTAACCAGCAAATCGGCTACGTAGGTATTTTTACAAATATTTATACAATTATGCGACGACGAAGTATAGTGATACACACAACAATTTTGTAAAATATTGCACCTTTCCCACTGGATCATCTCAAAAATTATATTTCCAATCGATTCCTTGATAAATTTTACGTCGAAATTGATATGAGGTTATGTACGGCGGCTTTATTTTTTCCCAAGATTAAGACGAAAATATCTCCCCCATTTTACCAGGGGTGAGGGTAACGATTGTTTCGCAAATAATGCACATTTTACACTGCGTCATCTAATATATTTAAGTTGCAATTCATTCCTTGACCAAATTTATATAAATATGTATATATCGTTTTCCATGACAGCCCAAATTTTGTCAAATATTATGATCAATATAACAACCCTCTTCTACGAAGGGTCGAAAGTGACATTTTGTCAAATATTGCACATTTCGACTGCATCAAGTACGACATTTCACTTGCTATCGATTACTTGATAATTATTATGTCGGACTTTGTATAAGGTAGTAGATGACATCCTTAATTGGCCATAGGTTGATATCAATTCCCTTAATGAAGCAAAAAGGGAGGGGGGGGGGCAAATATTGCCCAAAATGGAACATTTTAGACATCATCATCTCAATGTTCCATTTTAAATCAATTGCTTGATCAATTTTACATTGACTTTAATATATTGGTATATGTAACAGCACAGGTTAAGCCATTTGCCAAAGATTAATCATGATTTAGCTAGGATTTCCTCAAAGAGGGTAGTAGATTTTTTGCAATAAAATGACTTAATGCATCTTTATCATATTTTGGATATCACCTTTTTAGGCAATAGAGACAAAACGTCATTCATGATTTAATGTTAGATTTTAAAAACATTAAAAATAAGGAGTCAATATAAAACAACAAAGTTTAAAGGAATTGTTGAAGACTTGTCTTGAGAGACAAAGTAGAGATATTTAGAAGGGAATAGGGAAGGTTAAAGGATTCCTCTGTTCATGTGTAGCTAGCACTTATTAAAACCAAAACACTAGCCTTCACTTATGAGTGTTTGCTGGAGGCTTGGATTGAGATTGAGTATGGAATGAAAAATCTAAATTATCTCATTTTGACTGATTCAACCAAAATGTACCAAATTGGTAAAATCAATTATTAAATTAAACCATACATACATTCCAAAGTTTATGATGAAATCTTCATGGTATTAATTAAGTTAAATAAATATCCTTTTTTAAATGAACTTAAATTTAACATTGTATGTTTAATGACTGACAATAACACAAGATATGTGAAGCATTTATCATAAAAAGATGCTTTCAAAAATATCTTTATTATGTCTATATTTCGTTTACAATACAAAATTGTTACAAAATTAATACCAGTATTAATTATTGTGTCATTTAAAAATACACTGAATTTATTGTTTGATACCAAATGAGAATAAAAATTAAAAAAAACATGTTTCTTGAAATGTTCTAATTTTTTTTAATAGAATGGAGTGTCATCCTAGCTTCCACACCTATTGTAAAAGACAGAGGTCATCACCAACAGGAAAGACTCCTGTGCAGATAGAGAAGCGCGGACAGTTAGAGGTATATTATAATATCTATTTACAGATAGAGAAGCGCAGACAGTTAGAGGTATATTATAATATCTATTTACAGATAGAGAAGCGCGGACAGTTGGAGGTATATTATAATATATATTTACAGATAGAGAAGCGTGGACAGTTAGAGCTATATTATAATATCTATTTACATTTGCAGTTGGCAATATTATGTACTGATTAACTTTGCAAAAATTCAGAATGTCTATCCTCAAGATTTACATTCAAGACCTTGTTTAAAGAGATGCTCATTTTATGTTGATACTTTGAATCAGATATGTTACAAAAGTGAAACAGATATTCTCTTAAAACTATACATGACTTTTTTGTATTTAACTCATCATTAAGACAAGTAAATAAGTATTAATTAAAATCAATTGTTTATCTTTATGCATTTGTAATGTACACATGGGAATATAAAAAGCATTTATAATTATAATGAGGTACTGTAATTTAAAAAAATATAATAACTGATTATATATGAATGTTTACCTTGAATGTTTACCTTGCTATTATTATAGGCATATATCAAACAGCGTAACACTTATATTTACAGTATTGCAGGACCAATGTATTGTATTTTATGACATCATGTGTATTTTTACATTGATATATAAATGACATATAAGCACACATTTTATTGGCTTTTAGCTTGTCATCCAGAATTATTTTCATTATATACTAATTATAATAGTTGTTAGCAGGTAATTTTCTTACATTATTAAGCAGTTAGCAGCCTTGTAACATTAAGGATTGAAAATGAAGACAATAGATAAATATTTGCATTATAAAGTAGCCTTAGGTAATTAACTAACAGTTATTTGTCTTTCCTAATTCTTGATAAAAGTATTTGTTACATAGTCTAAGATTTATATGACAAGTACCAACTTATACTTACAGTTAATTTCCAACATTATAGCTCATAAATGTTTACTGATTCCAGTCCCCAGACCAAAATAGATCATACAAGAAATGGAGCAAAGAAGAGAAGTTAGCAATGATGAAGTTTGTGGAGGAGCATGGGATACCATCAGCAAATGTTAACAAATTCTGGGAGGAGTGTGCACATTACATTTTCCAAACTACTGGCCATGTGAAATCAGGTCACACTTAGCAACAGAATATGAATCTCTTTAGATCCTAACACTACCTACCTTTTAACTGTACCGTCACCAACTCTGAAGCAATATACTTAAATTGAATGCATTCCATTAACTAGCATGACAGATGTATTATGATACATATTGTGATTTTAAAATATTTTATTAATGGTCTTTGATTAGGAAATATTAATTTTTATTGTCAGCTTGGTTTGGTTGTATACTTCACACTTTGTCCAGGTCTTTTGTTTTAAAGGCCCATGAATTTCTAATTGCTAGAACTGGTGAATGGTCTTAGTTTAGTGTATCATAATGGGTGTGGCTTCATTTTCTGGAGTTTGTGTGACAAAAAGTATATGCCAGATCATCAAAAATCCAAAGGTTGATAGTTCAAAGAAAATGTTTGTGGCATTATCCCATTTAATATATTTACTTATCTTTGAATCATGTTTGGCATTATTTGCCACTTGTCATAGGTCAAGCATTATTAGCCACTTGCCATAGTTCAGGCATTATTAGCCACATGTTATATGTTAGGCATTATTAGCCATATGTTATATGCTAGGCATTATTAGCCATATGTCATAGGTCAGGCATTTTTATCCACTTGCGATAGGTAGGCATTATTAGGCACTTGCCATTAGTCAGGCATTGAGAGCAACCTGCCATGTCAGGCATTATGAACCACTTGCCATAGGTCAGGCATTATGAGCCACTTGTCATGGGTCAGGCATTATGAGCCACTTGTCATGGGTCAGGCATTATGAGCAACTTGCCATAGGTCAGGCATTATTAGCCTTTTTCAGTTCTTGTTGTCAATGATTTTGAAACATAAGTGCCATAATAAGGATTTACATTTAGAGCTAAGTAATTGATATTGTTAAGTAATTAAACTTTATTAGTGCATGCCAAATCATTAAAGCCAAGGCCACACTATACAAAAATAATGGAATTTGGTGTTAAGTTCAAGTCTTGCTTGTCCGATGTGGGTGAGGAAGCTTGCCAGTAGCTTTCTATGGGTTGGTGGTTCTTCCCAGGGTTTTCTTGGGTTAACTGAGAAATGGCAATAAGTTCACAGCAATAACAATAAATCAAACACACCCAAGAAAACAATATGGCCACCTGGAAGTGTTTGTCTACTATTTTCATGTAAATAAGGCTCTGAAACTGAATTGATGTGTATATTTTTAGAGAAACTCAACTTACCTATTTAGCCTAATGTTTTTGATTATTTGGGTGTAGCATGTACAATAATAAAGCTTGTGTGTGTGTAGTCCTTTTATGTTTTACATTGAATGGGTATGGTGTGTGTTTTAAAAATCTTTACTGGTATATGAATTTTTTTCTTCATGATTGTTTAGGAGCTTCATGCAAATCACAGCATGTCAGGGTGAAATGCTTGTTCCCTTCTGTATGTTTGGTCACTGATGAAAGCACCACAATTAGTGACGTGTCCAACAGTTCAAGAAAAAATGAAGCATCGACTCAGTAAGATCACATTTATACTTGTACAATATCTACACAAACAGACCTAGTTTTACCAGTTTGAGCTGGCATTTTAAGTTTAAATTAAATACAGAGAAATGTCAATAAATTGTGATATTATAATTTAAAACCTTTGACATTTAATGTCAGTCAGTGGATATAAAAAATTGACAGGCACTAAAGCCCAAAAATCAGAAAAGGCTGTTAAACTATAATCTTCATTTGTTTCAGCAGATAATATCTTACACACATTGCTACAGCCAATCAATCTGGAGAAATGGCTTTACATAAGCTTTACCTCAATAGTCCATTGACACAATCAAAAAACTAACCTAAATTCCTTGTGGTAGCCAAAATACTTCTATTGGAACGTCACTTTTTTATCTACACACAACATTTTGTTTTTGTTTTTTATGGTTTAACGCCATTTTTAAGCACAATATAGGCTATACATGGTGGCCAGTATTAATGGTGGAGGAAGAACCTGGAAAACCCCTGGAAAGAACCACGGACCCACGAGAAGCTACTGGCAAGCTTTCTCACATAACTACATTAGCCGAATCTTAGACTCGAACCCACGCAGACAGAGGTGAGATGGCAGTGATCCGTAACGGACAGCGTTTTAGACCACTCGGGGCCCCTTCACACACAACATTTAGTCCTTCCACTTAATATTAATTTTAAAAAACATGATATATGTATTATTTGATCTTTACATATCTCTATTTCACATAAACTGAAAGAGAGTGGAGCTATATTTCTGTACGTGATAAATTGCCAACATCAAAAAATGAAGTGGAAACATTAGCTACCAAATTATCAGATACAAAGTTATCATTATTTGATGATGTAACTCTATCTGATAGAGCAACATTGCTGCATATATACTTCCACTGAAACAATTGCTGAGACTGTTAAATAGTGAGTCACTCAGAAAAGCTGTAAGGATGTTACTTATTTGGGAAGTTGAATAAAAAGCATCTTCCAAATGTATAAGGGATGAAAGCAGTATATTATATCCTTATTGCGATTTAACTGCCTTTTCATGGAATGATATATGCACAGAACTTTTTCTGAGTAACCCTATATTGACTGAGGTATTACTAGCAGTAGCATTGCCAACAGGCAAACACTGCATGATTTAATCTATTAGGTCACTTCTGCCCAAGTTAGGACTTGTATACTCAATACTTATGAACAATAGGTTTGTGGAATTATCACTTGTACAGAAGATAATAGCTATCACTATGAAAAATGAACAGACTCATGAAAAGGTCTAAGTTATTATAGTTTGTTATGTATTGTTATGATTTCAGTATTCCAACAGTTTAACCTAATGACAATCCATGGCATACATTCTGAATCTTCAAGGTTTTAAACATTGTATCCCCAAATTTTTTTCAGTGCTTGAATACTTTAATAGGAAGCTAGCACTCAGTATATTATTTAGTCAAATAGTGCATCTTGGAATCATTATTTTAATTTTCAGAAGATGTTATTGCTACTTGCATGTTTTGTTAAGCTATGGTTCGTCTTTCCTTAAAGTCACAGGAAACTCTTACTTTAGACCAACACTAAAACAGACATTGAATTCTCATCCTTTTAAAATAATCATAATCTAGACATCAGTAGTTGTGACCAGTCTTGGCAGCAAGTAGGGAAAGTTATTTCCTCTTGGCACATTTCATTTTTATCATACATGATAAAATTTGGGTGATACAATGATTGAGTTGGAAACTTTTATTCACCTTAACTTATTTGTTACAAGATTGCTGTCCTCTTACCCAAATGTTTCTAACTGCTGCTTGATGCAGTGGGCTTCATCAATAATCTAGCATACCTGTTGCTTTGTCCATTCAGCCTCAAGTAGGCATTCAAGAACATTCTTATCCAGTATGTCTTCTGGGTGTCCACCCATATACGATAATTCACCCATGCATAAGTGTTTTGTATATTTGATATAAGTCATTTATATTTATTTTTATTGTCTGTTTGTTTGATTAAAATTTGACATTTTGGGTTTAAAATTCGTTAGTTGGGAGAGATTTTCTAGAAATGGATGACCTATACACTCTACAAGTAAACAACAGATGTTAACCTCATTTTCTGACCTTGCTTCAGAGTGTAAACAAGCTTCTAAAATGATTGGTTGATTCCAATGACATTAGAGCTTCATTTTAAAAATGATTGGTTGATTCTAAGGACATCTTTCTAGATCATGATGGTTACGTGATATTTTTTGAATGTGAGATTGTTCTGAGAGATTCTGGAAGGTCAAGACCCCTTTCCTGTTTACGTAAAAACAGGTATTTAAATTATTGTTTGGGAGAGAACAGTTCAGTAGTTAGTCTGGGCTTTGGAATACAAGATGTGTGTTTTATTGTTTGAGTGTAAATCATTTCAATTCATTTGGGATCAAGAGGAATTTATTGTGTTATTTATCTAGAAATTACTTGTGCTCATTTGGATTATTATAAAACTAAAACTGACATCATCACGTGACATCGTTGTCCATATTGAATTACATCGTCAAGATTCAAACCGGGAACTGTTAGGACATTTTATTATCAGGACAATTGCAATTCTACTAGTGGATTATATTGTGTATTCTTTTTGGATTAATTTTTGTACTTGATTCTCTAAAACCATATGTTTATTTATTTTCTTTTATAAAAATATTTGTACTTAATAAATTGTTTGTTAAATTTTACAAGCTTGTTATTTTCACTTCTTTCTATGTTGCTGCTTATTCGAGCCTAAGCAAAAAATGTTCAGTGACACGTATCACATACCCATCAAGTGTTGAACAAAGCTGATTAAGAATGACATTGAGAGGTTCCAGTACTATGACTTTGCACTGAAGGTAGAAAGGAATCAGTTAAAAAAGTCTTTCCATATCCTGTGGGTAATAAAACAACTAAGTCTTTAGATTCTCTCAGGTTGTACAAAGCATCTATTTGTCTGATCCTGAGCCCATTAATTGGTGTCTCAGAAGCAAGAATTGTCTGGTTATATTTAATGACAACTCGTTTGAGAATAAACATCTGACCTAAGTTAGGCATCTGCAAATAGGATGAAAATGAGAAAGCTTTGATAATATAACACTGGCAAACAACCATTGTTATGAAGGTTGCTATATATTATTAAGTGTACATGTCATTATCTAATGGCAAACAACCAGGTATATGAAGGTTGCAATACATCAAGAAGTGTACATGTCATTATGTAATGGCAAACAACCATGTTTATGAAGGCTGCAATATATCAGTAAGTATATATGTGAATAAATAAAAATTTTCAGTCAGCAAAGCAATCATATTATGAAGCCATTTATTCACGGTCTTCTGAAATATTTATACCAATAACATGTCATTAAAATATTGTGATTTTTACTGTCAGGAAAATCTGTCTCAATTTATTTGAAGCAAGTTTGTTTTGAGGTGTGTGTGTGTGCATATGTGTTTTGGAAGATACCATTACTATCTGAATGATAAAGTATATTAAAGACCATACAATGTATTTGTGCCATCCAATTTAGTTGAAATATGTTGATGTTGAGACAAAATCCTTAGAAAATGTTCATTCTTACTACCTTTTTAGTTTTTCTTTCTCTAGCACATCTTATGTAGAAACCCTGTATGCTTCAAAAGGACTGCAAATACAAGTATCTCATACATATACTTGATGAATGCTTCACTAATTGACACTTTTAACCAAGTTTTGAGTAATATTCTGTTGATGCATATTTAATAATTATGAAAACTACATGCATCATGATAGGGTGACATGTGTTTCAGTGCTAATACTGTACAAAGTGTATGCAGAATTTGTGTTTAAGTTGATATTAATCATAACACAAGTATAATTGATACTTCTTATTGAATTCTTTTGATAGGAATGTTACACAACTTATTTCTTATTAATGAACTCATTTGAGATATATACACACACAAAACAATCTTAAGACATGCTGCCATGTTCAAGTTATTTTCTTTTCATATATATATATATATATACACAATGGCATAAATTGAAATATGTATCACATTTGCATATAACTATATGTATTCAGTTATCAGAACATGACAATCACAGATGAAAAAGAGAAACTAAGAAAGTCACATGTGCATGTGTTTATTTGATACCATTCCATTTAAAATGAAGTAACTCGAGAGTTATTACTGTTCATATTTAATCATACAAGGCTCAGTGATTCCTTTAATGAACATGTCAGTGTGTTTTATTGGTTTGTATATTTAAATATAGCAACACCTTTGGTTAAATTGATAAATCAATGTTAGGACATATATTTGGATGAATGATTATGACAGTATAAGAAATGTCATACTTCAGTAATGATGAAAAGTACAAAATAAATATGAAACATCGGTCTCAACTTGTCTACAATGTTAGCCTTAATAATGCATCTCCATTACATTGATACTTAAAATTAAGTTTACACTAAGTTTTGGAATTTTATAAACTATATAATGAAAAGAGCATTCATTATGGAAGCAAATCAAATTAGTGATAATAAAATATAAACTTCTGTACAGTGCTTAATATTAGATGTACTAACATCGTCTCTCAGTTATGATGATATATTGAGTGACTTTTGAAGAATCTTACCAAGCATGTAAATGAAACCTGAATTCAATTCATTGTTTATTTTAGAAATCTTGCAACACAGTAGCACATTAAATTTGTATCATGTGGAGGCAATTAATGTGCCTTGCTAATGAATAGAATATATTTACAGTAATAATGTAGAAACTGTCTTGAAAGACCACCCCTTCTGCCAAACAATAATATTCTGTCAAGACAAGTGGTCTTTCATAACAGGTCATAACACGATATAATGAATAAATCTGTGCATGGTGATTGTGGTCTCTCAAGACAGGTTTTACTTTATGTGATATACAGTATCAATGTAAGTGATGTGGCAATAAATTTGGGTCATACTCTCCCAAAGATTTATTGATAGGGCACACTCCCAGTAAAGTCTGTCTGATGGTATTTTAGTCCCCTTCACCACCACCCCAGGTTGTAGGGGATGCTATGCCACTTTCTTTCATGAAATCAATTTGAAATGGAACTGACAGAATCTTGGTATTTTGGTCTTAATCTTTCACAAAATGTGGGTACTCATGTTCATCCATACATCAATATCAATGTAAAATTGATCAAGCAATTGATTTAAAATGGAACATTGAGATGATGATGTCTAAAATGTTCCATTTTGGGCAATATTTGCCCCCCCCCCCTCCCTTTTTGCTTCATTAAGGGAATTGATATCAACCTATGGCCAATTAAGGATGTCATCTACTACCTTATACAAAGTCCGACATAATAATTATCAAGTAATCGATAGCAAATGAAATGTCGTACTTGATGCAGTCGAAATGTGCAATATTTGACAAAATGTCACTTTCGACCCTTCGTAGAAGAGGGTTGTTATATTGATCATAATATTTGACAAAATTTGGGCTGTCATGGAAAACGATATATACATATTTATATAAATTTGGTCAAGGAATGAATTGCAACTTAAATATTTTAGATGACGCAGTGTAAAATGTGCATTATTTGCGAAACAATCGTTACCCTCACCCCTGGTAAAATGAGGGAGATATTTTCGTCTTAATCTTGGGAAAAAATAAAGCCGCCGTACATAACCTCATATCAATTTCGACGTAAAATTTATCAAGGAATCGATTGGAAATATAATTTTTGAGATGATCCAGTGGGAAAGGTGCAATATTTTACAAAAATTGTTGTGTGTATCACTATACTTCGTCGTCGCATAATTGTATAAATATTTGTAAAAATACCTACGTAGCCGATTTGCTGGTTAAGCTTTAACACAAGATAGCGCCTGTTATATTTCAAATCGAAAGTATTAGTAAAATTCGCATTGTGTCACTAACAAACAGAATATTAAAGCAATAAATGTGCCACGGTTAGATTACCGCTATCTCTCTAGGTGAGGCCATTTGTTTTGATCACGTGACAATATGGCGTCGGCGTTCGCCTGACTTAGTATAGCGGAGTGCAACGCATGGGAGCATACTAAGCAGGGGACCAGACTATACCTGGTTTTGTCATTGTCAAATTGACAATCTAATATTGTTCTCTATAACAGTGTGTGAGATGCATGCTAAATTAGGATAGAAAATATAGTTATCTCTTCAAATATTAGCATTGAGGTCTATGGAAAAACAATTGGTACCGTGATACCACTAAGTCAGGCGAACGCCGACGCCATATTGTCACGTGATCAAAACAAATGGCCTCACCTAGAGAGATATCGGTAATCTAACCGTGGCACATTTATTGCTTTAATATTCTGTTTGCTAGTGACACAATGCGAATTTTACTAATACTTTCGATTTGAAATATAACAGGCGCTATCTTGTGTTAAAGCTTAACCAGCAAATCGGCTACATAGGTATTTTTACAAATATTTATACAATTAGGCGACGACGAAGTATAGGGATACACACAACAATTTTTGTTAAATATTGCACCTTTCCTACTGGATCATCTCAAAAATTATATTTCCAATCGATTCCTTGATAAAGTTTACGTCGAAATTGATATGAGGTTATGTACGGCGGCTTTATTTTTTCCCAAGATTAAGACGAAAATATCTTCACATTTTACCAGGGGTGAGGGTAACGATTGTTTCGCTAATAACGCACATGTTACACTGCGTCATCTAAAATATTTAAGTTGCAATTAATTCCTTGACCAAATTTATATAAATATGTATATATCGTTTTCCATGACAGCCCAAATTTTGTCAAAAATTATGATCAATATAACAACCCTCTTCTACGAAGGGTCGAAAGTGACATTTTGTCAAATATTGCACATTTCGACTGCATCAAGTACGACATTTCATTTGCTATCGATTACTTGATAATTATTATGTCGGACTTTGTATAAGGTGGTAGATGACATCCTTAATTGGCCACAGGTTGATATCAATTCCCTTAATGAAGCAAAGGGGGGGGGGGCATCTCATTGTTCCATTTTAAATCAATTGCTTGATCAATTTTACATTGATATTGATGTATGGATGAACATGAGTACCCACATTTTGTGAAAGATTAAGACCAAAATACCAATATTTCTGTCAGTTCCATTTCAAATTGATTTCATGAAAGAAAGTGGCATAGCATCCCCTACAACCTGGGGTGGTGGTGAAGGGGTCTAAAATACCATCAGACAGACTTTACTGGGAGTGTGCCCTTTCAATAAATCTATGGGAGAATATGACCCAAATTTATTGCCACATCACTTACATTGATACTGTATATCACATACAGTAAAACCTGTCTTGAGAGACCACAATCACCATGCACAGATTTATTCATTATATCATGTTATGACCTCTTATGAAAGACCACTTGTCTTGACAGACTATTATTGTTTGGCAGAAGGGGTGGTCTTTCAAGACAGTTTCTATATTATTACTGTAAATATATTCTATTCATTAGCAAGGCACATTAATTGCCTCCACATGATACAAATTTAATGTGCTACTGTGTTGCAAAATTTCTAAAATAAACAATGAACTGAATTCAGGTTCCATTTACATGCTTGGTAAGATTCTTCAAAAGTCACTCAATATATCATCATAACTGAAAGACAGTAGTACATTTAATGTTAAGCACTGTACAGAAGTTTACATTTTATTATCACTAATTTGATTTGCTTCCATAATGAATGCTCTTTTCATTATATAGTTTATAAAATTCCAAAACTTAGTGTAAACTTAATTTTAAGTATCAATGTAATGGAGATGCATTATTAAGGCTAACATTGTACACAAGTTGAGACAAATGTTTCATATTTATTTTGTACTTTTCATCATTACTGAAGTATAACTTTAAATTGAACAGTATTTTCATTTCTTATACTGTCACAATCATTCATCCAAATATATGTCCTAACAGTGATTTCTCAATTTAACCAAATGTGTTGTTATATTTAAATATACAAACCAATAAAACTCACTGACATGTTCATTAAATGAATCACTGAGCCTTGTATAATTAAATATGAACAGTAATAACTCTCGAGTTACTTCAATTTAAATGGAATGGTATCAAATAAACACATGCACATGTGACTTTCTTAGTTTCTCTTTTTCATCTGTCATTGTCATGTTCTGATAACTGAATACATATAGTTATATGCAAATGTGATACATATTTCAATTTATTCCATTGTGTGTATATATATATATATATATATATATATATATATATATATATATATATATATATATATATGAAAAGAAAATAACTTGAACATGGCAGCATGTCTTAAGATTGTTTTGTGTGTGTATATATCTCAAATGAGTTCATTAATAAGAAATAAGTTGTGTAAATTCCTATCAACTGATTTAAAAAGATTCAATAAGAAATATCAATTATACTTGTGTTATGATTAACATCAACTTAAACACGCATTCTGCATACACTTTGTACAGTATTAGTACTGAAACACATCACCCTATCATGATGCATGTAGTTTTCATGATAATTATTAAATATGCATCAACAGAATATTACTCAAACTTGGTTAAAAGTGTCAATTAGTGAAGTATTCATCAAGTATATGTATGAGATACATGTATGTGCAGTCCTTTTGAAGCATACAGGGTTTCTACTCAAGATGTGCTAGAGAAAGAAAAACTAAAAAGGTAGTAAGCATGAACATTTTCTAAGGATTTTTTCTCAACATCAACATATTTCAACTAAATTGGATGACATAAATACATTGTATGGTCTTTAATATCCTTTATCATTCAGATAGTAATGGTATCTTCCAAAACACATATGCACACACACACACACACACACCTCTAAACAAACTTGCTTCAAATAAATTGAGACAGATTTTACTGACAGTAAAAATCACAATATTTTAATGACATGTTATTTGTATAAATGTTTCAGTGAATAAATGGCTTCATAATATGATTGCTTTGCTGACTGAAAAAATTTATTTAATCACATATATACTTATTGATATATTGCAACCTTCAACAACATGGTTGTTTGCCATTACATAATCACATGTACACTTACTGACTGATATATTGCAACCTTCATAAACATGGTTGTTTGCCATTACATAATCACATGTACACTTATTGATATATAGCAACCTTCATATACCTGGTTGTTTGCCATTACATAATGACATGTACACTTAATGATATATAGCAACCTTCATAACATTGGTTGTTTGCCAGTGTTATATTATCAAAGCTTTCTCATTTTCATCCTATTTGCAGATGCCTTACTTAGATCAGATGTGTATTCTCAAACGAATTGTCATTAAATATAACCAGACAATTCTTGCTTCAGAGACACCAATTAATGGGCTCAGGCCCAGACAAATAGATGCTTTGTACAACCTGAGAGAATCTAAAGACTTAGTTGTTTTATTACCCATAGGATATGGAAAGACTTTTTTTTATCTTCAGTGCAAAGTCATAGTACTGGAACCTCTCAATGTCATTCTTAATCAGCTTTGCTCAACACTTGATGGGCATGTGATACATGTCACTGAACATTTTCTGCTTAGACTCAAATAAGCAGCAACATAGAAAGAAGTGAAAATAACAAGCTTGTAAAATTTAACAAACAATTTATTAAGTACAAATATTTTCATAAAAGAAAATAAATAAACTTACGGTTTTTGAGAATCAAGTACAAAAATTAATCCAAAAAGAATACACAATATAATCCACTAGTGGAATTGCAATTGTCCTGATAATAAAATGTCCTAACAGTTCCCGGTTCGAATCTTGACGATGTAATCCAATATGGACGACGATGTCACGTGATGAAGTCAGTTTTAGTTTTATAATAATCCAAATGAGCACAAGTAATTTATAGATAAATAACACAATAAATTCCTCTTGATCCCAAACGAATAGAAATGATTTACACTCAAACAATAAAACACATATCTTGCATTCCAAAGCCCAGACTAACTACTGAACTGTTCTCTCCCAAACAATAATTTAAATACCTGTTTTTACGTAAGCAGGAAAGGGGTCTTGACCTTCCAGAATCTCTCATAACAATCTCACATTCAAGAAATCACGTAACCAGCAGGATCTAGAAAGATGTCCTAAAAAATCAACCAATCATTTTTAAAATAAAGCTCTAATGTCCTTGGAATAAACCAATCATTTTAGAAGCTTGTTTACACATCCATTTCTAGAAAATCTCTCCCAACTAACGAATTTTAAACCCAAAATGTCAAATTTTAATCTAACAAACAGACAATAAAAATAAATATAAATGACTTATATCAAATATACGTAGCACTTATGCATGGGTGAATTTTCGTATATGGTTGAACACCCAGAAGACATACTGGATAAGAATGTTCTTGAATGCCTACTTGAGGCTGAATGGACAAAGCAACAGGTATGCTAGATTATTGATGAAGCCCACTTCATCAAGCAGCAGTTAAAACCATTTGGGTAAGAGGGCAGCAGTCTTGTAACAAATAAGTTAAGGTGAATAAAAGTGTTCAAGTCAATCACTGTATCACCCAAATTGTATCATGTATGATAAAAATGAAATGTGCCAATAGGAAATAATTTTCCCTACTTGCTGCCAAGACTGGTCAGTGGTCACAACTACTGATGTCTAGATTATGATTATTTTAAAAGGATGAGAATTCAATGTCTGTTTTAGTGTTGGTCTAAAGTAAGAGTTTCCTGTGACTTTAAGGAAAGACGAACCATAGCTTAACAAAACATGCAAGTAGCAATAACATCTTCTGAAAAAAAATTAATA
The DNA here is from genome assembly GCA_030141615.1 of Unio pictorum. NCBI lineage: Eukaryota > Metazoa > Mollusca > Bivalvia > Unionida > Unionidae > Unio > Unio pictorum. Next base: position 578,379 of record JARLTB010000062.1, on the reverse strand, counting down.
ATTCCAAGATGCACTATTTGACTAAATAATATACTGAGTGCTAGCTTCCTATTAAAGTATTCAAGCACTGAAAAAAATTGGGGATACAATGTTTAAAACCTTGAAAATTCAGAACGTATGCCATGGATTGTCATTAAGTTAAACTGTTGGAATATTGAAATCATAACGATACATAACAAACTATAATAACTTAGACCTTTTCATGAGTCTGTTCATTTTTCATATTGATAGCTATTATCTTCTGTACAAGTGATAATTCCACAAACCTATTGTTCATAAGTATTGAGTATACAAGTCCTAACTTGGGCAGAAGTGACCTAATAGGTTGAATCATGCCAAGTTTGCCTGTTGGCAATGCTACTGCTAGTAATACTTCAGTCAATATAGGGTTACTCAGAAAAAGTTCCGTGCATGCATCATTCCATGAAAAGGCAGTTAAATCACAATTAGGATATAATATGCTGCTTTCATCCCTTATACATTTGGAAGATGCTTTTTGTTCAACTTCCCAAATAAGTAACATCTTTACAGCTTTTCTGAGTGACTCACTATTTAACACAGTCTCAGCAATTGTTTCAGTGGAAGTATATAGAGCAGCATGCAGCAATGTTTACTATCAGATAGAATTGCATCATCAAATAATGATAACCTTGTATCTGATAATTTGGTAGCTAATGTTTCCACTTCATTTTTTGATGTTGGCAATTTATCACATACAGAAATATAGCTCCACTCTCTTTCAGTTTCTGTGAAATAGAGACATGTAAAGATCAAATAATAAATATATCATGTTTTTTAAAATTAATATTAAGTGGAAGGACTAAATGTTGTGTGTGAAGGGGACCAGAGTGGTCTAAAGCACTGTCCGTTACGGATCACTGCCATCTCACCTCTGTCTGCGTGGGTTCGAGTCTAACATTTGGCTAATGTAGTTATGTGAGAAAGCTTGCCAGTAGCTTCTCGTGGGTCCGTGGTTCTTTCCGGGAGTTTTCCGGGTTCTTCCTCCACCATTAATACTGGCCGCCATGTATAGCCTATATTGTGCTTAAAAATGGCGTTAAACCATAAAAAACAAAAACAAAATGTTGTGTGTAGTTAAAAGAGTGACATTCCAATAGAAGTATTTTGGCTACCACAAGGAATTGAGGTTAGTTTTTTTATTGTGTCAATGGACTATTGAGGTATAGCTTATGCAAAGCCATTTCTCCAGATTGATTGGCTGTAGCAATGCATGTAAGATATTATCTGCTGAAACAAATGAAGATTATAGTTTAACAGCATTTTCTGATTTTTGGGCTTCAGTGCCTGTCAATTTTTTATATCCACAGACTGACATTAAGTGTCAAAGGTTTTAAATTATTATATCACAATTTATTGATATTTCTCTATATTTAATTTAAACTTAAAATGCCAGCTCAAAAACCTACCTTCTCAATGGTCTTTACCTCAAAATTTGTATTACAGTATGATGCTTTTTAAACAAATTTATACCTCATGTTTTATACCTTATGTCCAAGACTGGTAAAACTGGGTCTGTTTGTGTAGATAATGTACAAGTATAAATGTGATCGTACTGAGTCGATGCTTCATTTTTCTTGAACTGTTGGACATGTCACTAATTGTGGTGCATTCATCAGTGACCAAACATACAGAAGGGAACAAGCATTTCACCCTGACATGCTGTGATTTGCATGAAGCTCCTACACAATCATGAAGAAAAAAATTCATATATCAGTAAAGATTTTTAAAACACACCATACCCATTCAATGTAAAACATAAAAGGACTACACACACACACAAGCTATATTACTGTACATGCTACAACCAAATAATCAAAAACATTAGGCTAAATAGGTAAGTTGAGTTTCTCTAAAAAAAATTCACTAAAAATATACACATCAATTTAGTTTCAGAGCCTTATTTACATGAAAATAGTAGACAAACACTTCCAGGTGGCCATATTGTTTGCTTGGGTGTGTTTGATTTATTGTTGTTGCTGTGAACTTATTACCATTTCTCAGTTAACCCAAGAAAACCCTGGGAAGAACCACCAACCCATGGGAAGCTACTGGCAAGCTTCCTCACCCACATCGGACAAGCAAGACTTGAACTTAACACCAAATTCCATTATTTTTGTATAGTGTGGCCTTGGTTTTAATGACTTGGCATGCACTAATAAAGTTTAATTACTCAACAATATCAATTAATTTGCTCTAAATGTAAATCCATATTATGGCACTATTGTTTTAAAATCATTGACAACAAGAACTGAAAAAGATTAATAATGCCTGACCTATGGCAAGTTGCTCATAATGCCTGATCCATGACAAGCGGCTCATAATGCCTGACCCATGACAAGTGGCTCATAATGCCTGACCTATGGCAAGTGGTTCATAATGCCTGATATGGCAGGTGGCTCTCAATGCCTGACTAATGGCAAGTGGCTAATAATGCCTACCTATCTCAAGTGGATAAAAATGCCTGACCTATGACATATGGCTAATAATGCCTAACATATGGCATGTGGCTAATAATGCCTGAACTATGGCAAGTGACAAATAATGCCAAACATGATTCAAAGACAAGGAAATATATTAAATGGGGTACTGCCACAAACATTTTCTTTGAACTATCAACCTTTGGATTTTTGATGATCTAGCATATACTTTTTGCCACACAAACTCCAGAAAATGAAGCCACGCCCATTATGATACACTAAACTAAGACTATTCACCAGTTCTAGCAATTAGAAATTCATGGGCCTTTAAAACAAAAGACCTGGACAACGTGTGAAGTATACAACCAAACCAAGCTGACAATAAAAATTAATATTTCCTAATCAAAGACCATTAATAAAATATTTTAAAATCACAATATGTATCATAATTATCTGTCATGCTAGTTAATGGAATGCATTCATTTTAAGTATACTGTTTCAGAGTTGGTGTCGGTACAGTTAAAAGGTAGGTAGTGTTAAGATCTAAAGAGATTCATATTCGGTTGGTAAGTGTAACCTGATTTCTCAAGGCCAGTAGTTTGGAAAATGTAGTGTGCACACTCCTCCCAGAATTTGTTAACATTTGCTGATGGTATCCCATGCTCCTCCACAAACTCCATCATTGCTAACTTCTCTTCTTTGCTCCATTTCTTGTATGATCTATTTTGGTCTGGGGACTGGAATCAATAAACATTTATGAGCTATAATGTTGGAAATTAACTGTAAGTATAAGTTGGTACTTGTCATATAAATCTTAGACTATGTAACAAATACTTTTATCAAGAATTAGGAAAGACAAATAACTGTTAGTTAATTACATATGGCTACTTAATAATGCAAATATTTACCTATTGTCTTCATTTTCAATCCTTAATGTTACAAGGCTGCTAATTGCATAAAAATGTAAGAAAATCACCTGCTAACAACTATTATAAGAAACAAAACACTAGAGTATATAATGAAAATAATTCTGGATGACAAGCTAAAAGCCAATAAAATGTGTGCTTATATGACATTTATATATCAATGTAAAAATACACATGATGTCATAAAATACAATACATTGGTCCTGCAATACAGTAAATGTAAGTGTTACACTGTGTTTGATATATGCCTATAATAATAGCAAGGTAAACATTTATATATAATCGGTGATTATATTTTTTTAAAGTACAGTACCTCATTATAATTATAAATACTTTTTATATTCCCATGTGTACCTTACAAATGCATAAATAAAGATAAACAATTGCTTTTAATTAATACTTATTTACTTGTCTTACTGATGAGTTAAATACAAAAAAGTCATGTATAGTTTTAAGAGAATATCTGTTTCACTTTTGTAACATATCTGATTCAAAGTATCAACATAAAATGAGCATCTTTTTAAACAAGGTCTTGAATGTAAATCTTGAAAATAGACCTTCAGAATTTTTACAAAGTTAATCAGTACATAATATTGCCAACTGCAAATGTAAATAGATATTATAATATACCTCTAACTGTCTGCGCTTCTCTATCTGTAAATAGATATTATAATATACCTGTAACTGTCCGCGCTTCTCTATCTGCACAGGAGACCTTCCTGTTGGTGATGACCTCTGTCTTTTACAATAGGTGTGGAAGCTAGGATGACACTCCATTCTATTAAAAAAAATTAGAACATTTCAAGAAACATGTTTTTTAATTTTTATTCTCATTTGGTATCAAACAATAAATTCAGTGTATTTTTAAATGACACAATAATTATTACTGGTATTAATTTTGTAACAATTTTGTATTGTAAACGAAATATAGATATAATAAAGATATTTTTGAAAGCATCTTTTTATGATAAATGCTTCACATATCTTGTGTTATTGTCAGTCATTAAACATACAATGTTTTAAATTTAAGTTCCCTTAAAAAAGGATATTTATTTAACTTAATTAATACCATGAAGATTTCATCATAAACTTTTGCATGTATGTATTGTTTAATTTAATAATTGATTTTTTTAAAAATATGCCCATGTAAACACAGAACACCAGAGTAAATAAGATTTTACCAATTTGGTACATTTTGGTTATCAAAATGAGATAATTTAGATTTTTCATTCCATACTCCATCTCAAACCAAGCCTCCAGCAAACACTCATAAGTGAAGGCTAGTGTTTTGGTTTTAATAAGTGCTAGCTACACATGAATAGAGGAATCCTTTAACCCTCCCTATTCCCTTCTAAATATCTCTACTTTGTCTCTCAAGACAATTCCTTTAAACTGTGTTGTTTTATATTGACTCCTCTTATTTTTAATGTTATTGTAATCTAACATTAAATCATGAATGACGTTTTGTCTCTATTGCCTAAAAAGGTGATATCCAAAATATGATAAAGATGCATTAAGTCATTTTATTGCAAAAAATGTACTACCCTCTTTGAGGAAATCCTAGCTAAATCATGATTAATATTTGGCAAATGGCTAAACCTGTGCTGTTACATATACCAATATATTAATGTCAATGTAAAATTGATCAAGCAATTGATTTAAAATGGAACATTGAGATGATGATGTCTAAAATATTCCATTTTTGGCAATATTTCACCCCCCCCCCCTTTGCTTCATTTAAGGGAATTGATATGAACCTATGGCCAATTAAGGATGTCATCTACCACCTTATACAATGTCCGACATAATAATTATCAAGTAATCGATAGCAAATGAAATGTCGTACTTGATGCAGTCGAAATGTGCAATATTTGACAAAATGTCACTTTCGACCCTTCGTAGAAGAGGGTTGTTATATTGATCATAATATTTGACAAAATTTGGGCTGTCATGGAAAACGATATATACATATTTATATAAATTTGGTCAAGGAATTAATTGCAACTTAAATATTTTAGATGACGCAGTGTAAAATGTGCGTTATTTGCGAAACAATCGTTACCCTCACCCCTGGTAAAATGGGGAAGATATTTTCGTCTTAATCTTGGGAAAAAATAAAGCCGCCGTACGTAACCTCATATCAATTTCGACGTAATATTTATCAAGGAATCGATTAGAAATATAATTTTTGAGATGATCCAGTGGGAAAGGTGCAATATTTAACAAAAATTGTTGTGTGTATCCCTATACTTCGTCGTCGCCTAATTGTATAAATATTTGTAAAAATACCTATGTAGCCGATTTGCTGGTTAAGCTTTAACACAAGATAGCGCCTGTTATATTTCAAATCGAAAGTATTAGTAAAATTCGCATTGTGTTACTAACAAACAGAATATTAAAGCAATAAATGTGCCACGGTTAGATTACCGATATCTCTCTAGGTGAGTCCATTTGTTTTGATCACGTGACAATATGGCGTCGGCGTTCGCCTGACTTAGTATAGCGGAGTGCAACGCATGGGAGCATACTAAGCAGGGAACCAGACTACCATCAATCCATCCATCCACACCCTTCTAGTCTTGAGTCCATTACGATAACTGTAAAGCAAGTGCAAAGCACGGAATATATGAATATATTAGGATAGAATTTTTAGTAAAAGTAATATGATTGACATTTTCTCTAAATTGTATTAAAGTAATTTTTCACTAATTTATAATAAAGTAATTTTCTAAAATATATTAAGAATAATTTCATTTATTTCTAAATCACGACTATATATTAAAGGAATAAAAGTGAATGCTGTTACAAGCCAAAGACAACGTACATCGCTGTGCTGTATTATTAAACCCAGTAAGAGTCAGTAAGCCACAAGATTAAACATTGGCATAATTTCAAGGAAAGGTGCTATTTCAGCAACTCTCTCTGCCGAATGACGTAAAAACAATATGGTTCTTATATAAAAGAGCGGAGCATCTTCTAGCTGGATGAAGTATACACCGATATACCGAGGGTTGACCTTATTTGGTCTTGCGTATACCCATATACATATAAATAAGCGCGCAAATCGCCCAGGTCGGTTCCTCTCAAAAGACTTGTCTCTCTCGTTACAGGTAAGAACTGTATATGTCGTAAACTTCTTTTAGAAATAGGCATTTTTAATGTTTGAGATTTTAATGGTAAAGTTCATATGTTTGCAACATTGTTCACTTAATTATTTTATTTATAATACATTATAATGGAATGTTGAATTGTTTTAAAGAATTCATATTTAATTATATTTATGGTAATTTTTATTGTAAAAGACAAATTCGCTACCAACTTCATGCTTAGATTTAATGTTGAAATAAAGTATTCTTTAAGTAACAAAGAATAATATCTAGCAACATATTTCAAATCAATATTCTATTTTAAAATGAGTAAAATACATTTCTTTAAATTGAATGTTGCATTAAATTGCAGCTATTACATTTTATACTCTTGGCTATCATGAATTGCTCGAGATTTAACTATTCGTATTATCTTCTAAAATGCAAACATTATACAAATGAATGAAGTTGGAAATCTTAAAAGGAAAGTGTAATTTTACATGTATTTCATGTATTTTGAATACAAAGTTTACAGATGTGTTTCTAGAATGTATTAATATATGTGTGTTGATTACTTAAATAAAATTCCTCTCATCCAGAACTAGAAAAGACTTGTCTTTTTCATTACAGATGTAGCTGTGTCTCATCATCGTGACGACACTTCTTTTAAAAGAGCCTGAACCTCTCTCTGTCTCTCTCTCTCTCTCTCTCTCTCTCTCTCTCTCTCTCTCTCTCTCTCACCATGGACATTGACATTCCTTAACTTACGAGTAATTCCTTCACAAAGCAAGAAATGAGAAGAAGCTTATGATAAAGTCATCATACAAATTACATCACAAGCCTACATAACAAATACTAAAGTTATATCAAATATCAGAACTGGAATTTGGTGTTTGTGTGATTTTAAAGTTATTATTAGAGACACTGATCATATTCTCATTCATCACGTAAATCATCTTCATTCAAACAGACTGGCCTCAGCGGGGATCATTTATAATGATGATTACAATGATGATGATGTAAGAAATAAATATTAAATGCATTGACAAAGATAAGATTTATATATGATTGTTTTCAACTCGTTCAACGGAGAAAGTCAATTCAAAGCATTCTCACCCATGCTATATCAGTCTAGTCATATCAGACTAGTCGTCTCTGTCAAGGTGTCCACGCATTCAGAACTACTTGTACAAAAAATTCTTGTCTCCGTCTGCGCCTGCCGTAATTGTTCTAAAATCAAACAACAACAACAGATATATAATACAAACATAATAACTTAAGGTCAATCCATCTTTGAGAATACACCATACGAAAACATATAGAGACAAAGATATGCACACATACATGTCGAGCATTTTTGGTATTATCCAAGTTCGTTCCACCCACCATGGTTTATTTTATCCTATGTGCAGGCCTAGCTCAGTAAATTGTCAAGTCAGCGTTATTAAATGTAGCTTAAGCAACCTAATTTTATTAGATACTTCATGTGAAAAAGTTATATACTGTTAGCTACATTTAATGAGACTGATATTACAATTGACTATGCTACAGAAAAGATATAATTCTGAATTCTAAGTGACAGAAAACACTGATCCATGCACATAGCCTATATACCTATACACTGCAGAGCCTCAGAAATATCTTAACAACTAAGGAAAATTTAGTAACAGCTATAAATGTGTTATGTAAAACATGCTTTATTCTAAATTTGTTAAGCATGTGTCCCAGATGAATAAAAATATACCTTAATTATTTATTGTAAAATAATTCTCTTGACAGCCAGAAGGAATACTTTATCCGTCAACACACTACTACTACTACTACTACTACTACTACTACTACTACTACTACTAATAATAATAATAATAATAAGAAGAAGAAGAAGAAGAAGAAGAAGAAGAAGAAGAGGAAGGACTTTGTATAGTGTTTAATCTTTAGAAGTTCTAAGCGTTTAACATCTTTAATGATATGACTACAGAAAAATAAATAACAAAAACCATGCAATTTGGAAATACAAAACGATGCTGAAAATAATTAAGGTACAAAACATTATTAGATCCTTAAATTTGTTCTTGCGGTCGCAAAAGGTGAGTTTTAAGAGTACTCTTGAAAGGGATCACTGTGTCGTTGTTTCTAATTTCAATGGGCAACTCGTTCCACATTCCTAGGCCCTGGTATGCAAAAGAACGTTGTCCATATGACTTTGTTTACATAGTGGGAATAATGAGTATACGATTGTCAGAAGAGGAGCGTAAATATCTTGCTGGTGTGTACACATGGATGAAGCTGGATATGTACCTTGGGCTGGAGTCCGTCAGTAAAACATAGCACAGAGAACCAATTGTGTCTTTGATTCTAGATCAAATGGATAGCCAGTGTAAGGTACAGAGCAGTGGGGAGTTGTGCTCTGATCAAGGTACTCTAAAGATGATCCGAGCAGTTTTGAACTTTTGAAGTTTCTGGAGTAGATATTGAGATGAACCAGACAGAACTGAGTTATAATAGTCTAGTTTAGAAAGCGCACATGTGTTTTAGTGGCATGAAGTGAAAGATGCGTCTCAGCTCAAGATATGCAGCTTTGTATATGTTTATGACATGTTGGTCCAATGTAAGAGTACTGTATAGAGTTACACCTAGGTTTCCTACTGATTGTATGAATGTAATATAGTTGTTACTGATATTTATTGTCTGAGGTAAAGAATGTGAATCAAAAAGTCTATATCTTGTGATCAGAATGGCCTCAGTTTTATCATCATTCATCTGCAGCTTGTTACATGTCATCCATGATTTCACATCAGAAATGCATCTCTCTACTCCATGGATGGTAGCATCAATGTCAGTTAGGTGGCTAGACTTGTATATGTGGGTGTCATCAGCAAACAATTGGTTAGACACGGGGTACTGATCTATGACACTTGAGAGCGGCTGAGCGTATATAATGAAGCGAACATGTCCAAGAACAGAACCCTGTGGAACACCACAACATAAATCAACTGTGATGGAGTGTATTCCATTTGCAGATACAATTTCTATCCTGTTGACTAAGTAGGACTTGAACCACAGTAAAGCTGTGAATGTCCAATGATTGTTGGGGGCGGTGAAATAATATAGCATGGTCTTTTGTGTCAAATGCTGCAGAAATATCAAAGAATGTGCGGACTGTAATCGTTCCGCTATCCAAAGCAGAGAGAATGTCATTAAATACTTTCAGAAGAGCAGTTTCAGTACTGTGGCAAGGGCGATATGCATACTGTACATTGCTAAAAATAATGTTTTAATTCAAATGAGAGACAAGATGGGTTAGATTAGAAACTGGGCGTTAGTTCTTTAAATCGTTATGGACACGTATTGGTTTCTTCATCGGAGGTTTAACGATGGCAGTTTTAAAAAATGATGGGAAATTTCCGGATTTCAAGGATATTATTAACATCAGTTAGTGAAGACAATATTGGATCTAAGCACTCAAGCAGCAGTGATGTTGGAATCGGATCAAGTTCACATGACTTTGGAGCACTCTTCATCACGATTGTCCGTACTAAATCCATAGAGACAGGTTCAAATGTTCATAATGGTTGTCGCTGAAATTCTGTATCGCATGTGGATGTGACGAGAAGTCAATTGAAATTGTGTTTTCAAGCGTATCTCTAATGATTTGTACTTTGCAAATAGTTCCGGAAGGTCTCCTGGAGGAAAGGTAATTGGAAGTGGTGTACATTTCTTCCTTGACATTAGTTTGTTATCTAGAAGAGCTCTTTGCAGCTGGAACTCTCCGTGATCTTAGTACTGTAGTGGGATAATTGGGCTGAATGGACTACGTTTGTAACTTTCTTCTTAGTAGCTTCATAAATTTGTTCATGAATAGTAAGTCTAGTGGAAAGCCAAAGCCTATCTGCCTTACGGCGGTGTCTTCTAGCAGTGTGAAGCTGGTTACTAACACTGTTATAAAACGGATAACACTTTTTAATTGATACTTTGCACTTGGTGGCTGGGGCATGTTTTCAAGCAATGCACGCAGGCAGTTATTAAATTCTTCTGCTGTAGGATGTAAACAATTTGTTCGGCTTGCTTGGATGACATGCATTAGTTTGGATCTATTTATCATACGGAGTTTTCTCTTAGTAGGACATAAAGGTGGAGGGTTACGGACGGATACGTCGAGATGGCATATAATGCAGAGGTGATATGATGCAAGTTCGTGTAAAACAAGTGTGGATCGCAGAATATTATCATCAAGTGTATTAAGAATCCAGTCTAACATGTGACCATGCTCATAGGTGGTTTGGTTAACTGACTGTTTAAGGTTGAAAACATAAATAGAATCTAGCAGTTTTGACATACATGCGTTTCCAGGACAGTCAAAGAGAAAGATGAAATCTCTAAGAATAATTAGGTTGCCACCTATCGAACATCTATACTCCAATAGATTTCAGAAATTGCTCCAAAAATAGAGATTCAGTCAGTTTCTTTTTTCTACACAGAGGAGGACGGTCGAGGGAGACAAAATAGAATGACTTTTGCTTAAGTGCGAGTGCTGTTTGGACGAGTTTAAACGATGTTTGGCAGAATTGAATATTGTGTTGTAGATTCGCATATATATATATATATATATATATATATATATATATATATATATATATATATATATATATATATATATATGGGGGGGTGCAATGGCTGGGCCTGACGTCCCGCTTGCCAAAGGGAAGCGTCTCTCATAGCCTCTCCTTTCCAGGTGTAGTGATCGCTGCAGGACCACTGTCTTGCTCTGATGGACAGGAGGTTACTTGCATATAGCTTCTCCTACAGTATTGTGTCCACAACAGCACCTTCACGCGGGGCCCCTTGTTTTCACAGAGCCTGTTGTGTGGCGCGACCGAGTGCTCGGCGGTCTAACTGGAAGGGCAAACTGGGCTCATTAGCCTTGGCAGGCAGCCAGTCTAAGAGAAGGGAAACTCTGACTCCAAACCCGGGTAGACGAAGCTCGTTAGCCTGGTCAAGGCAATTGTTCTAGGAGAAGAAAACTCTGATTGAAAACCAATGGTTCCACTGCCTTGTGGATATCTTCGGGAGAAGAAAAGGCTATGGGAGTAAACCCATACAGAAAATCCGGGGTGGAGCCCCCAAGGCGGCTGGATGTCGACTACGACTTCCTTCCGGCAGCTCCTGCATCCAAACTGGTGCCAAATGTCATGCTCAGCATTCCTTTTGGACCCAACCAGCAAGGACGAGAGGGGGATCCTGAAGCCTGGGCAACCCAGGATCTCCATATTCCACGTCCAGGCTTGCGCCCTGGAGAGGTCACTTCAGTCTCGCTACTAAGTGAGGAAACAACACGGGAGCTGATAGTTTACGGGTTATAAGTCCCACCCGATTGGCGTAGGGATGGGGCGCCACGGGTCAGCTTTGACGGTGGGAGGGATCATCGTGTCCCACTGGCCAACTACCGCCCGCCTCAAGCCGGGCAGCCCCCGGTCAATAAGGTGTTGACCCGCCATCGTCTGCCTGCTCCAGTGGGTGTCTGGAGTTCAGTGTGCTGCTTAACATGACGAGCAGACGAAAATTCCACACCAGACAAAAAGAAAACGAAACGATTTGCAAGCTGTACAGGCATCTCCGATGACCTCAGAGAAGTGGATGACACCAGGAAAACAACCATCATCGATAGAGAACTCACCAAGCTAAATATCAGCATAGCTGCCCTCCAGGAAACTAGACTGGCCTCTAATGGCTCCCTCAGAGAGGAAAACTACACTTTCTTCTGGAAGGGTCGCGAGCCTGAGGAGCCCCGTCAGCACGGAGTGGGCTTCGCCATCAAAAACAATCTTCTGGGCTTGGTTGAACCTCACGCAGGGGTCACTGAGCGTCTCTTGTCCATCCGCCTCACCACTACTGCAGGTCCTGTCAACATCATCAGTGTCTACGCCCCCCCCCCCCTCTCGTCTTCAGAAGACATCAAGGATCAGTTATATGGGCAGCTGGATGAACAGATTAAAAGATGCCCCAAACACGAATCACTTTTTCTCCTCGGCGACTTCAATGCCTGAGTAGGTGAGGGTCACAAATCATGGCCTACCTGCCTCGGATATCATGGTACAGGAAAGACCAACGAAAACGGTCAGAGACTGATGGAGCTGTGCACCTACCATGGCCTGTGCATAACAAACACTTTTCTCAAGGGTAAGCCACAACACAAAGTGTCATGGAAACAGCCCAGGTCCCATCACTGGCACCAACTTGACTTGGTCATCACCAGGCGCTCTGCCCTTAATAAAGTCCTCTCCACCAGAACCTACCACAGTGCAGACTGCGACTCCGACCATGCCCTCGTGAGCAGCAGGGTGAGACTACAGCCAAAGACACTACACCGTTCAAAACCAAAAGGACACCCACGCATAAACACCGCACAGATGTCGGTTCCTTCCATGGTGCAGGAGTATGTGTCCGCCCTGGACAAGGCTCTCCAGGACCTGCCAGAGCACGAAGCCACAGCCAAGTGGAACGCCATGAAGGGTACCATCTACAAAACAGCCATGTCCACGTTTGGCAAAAAGGAACGACCCAGTCAGAACTGGTTCAACGCACACCTAACAAGGATGGAAAAACGAAAAGCCTTTATAGCGTACAAAAAATGCCCCAATGAATGGACGCATGCTGCATTTAAACGTGCTCGAAGAAACACCCAACGCATCGCTAGACAGTGCGTGAACGAGTACTGGCAACAACTGTGTGAAGGAATCCAACGCAGTGCCGAGACCGGAAATATAAAAGGTATGTACAGTGGCATCAAGAAGGCTCTAGGCCCTACAGTGAAAGGGGTTGCTCCCCTGAAATCCATGATGGGAGAGAAGATCACAGACCGTGGGCAACAGATGGCCAGATGGGTCGGCCGCCCCTCACTCCGTTTCAAGGATGCATGCAAGAGAGACCTGAAGGCATGAGACATCGCACCTGATGGCTGGGAAGGACCGAGGCACCTGGAGACTGACAGTAAGTAAAGGTATCTCAGTCGCTGATACGAGGATAGGTCAGTTGGCAGCAGAGAAACGTGTCAGAGAGGGGCACGTGACAGTAACCGCAGCAACTCGGGTTTCCCAGCATGTCTGCACAAACTGCAAGAGGGACTGCCACTCGCGCATAGGTCTCCACAGCCACAACAGACGATGCCAACAACCCAGAGACAGACGACACCCCATGGGCGCTATCCGCCAATGATGATTATATATATATATATATATATATATATATATATATATATATATATATATATATATATATATATATATAACATCATATGCATTTGCATTTTGGATAGAAATATCAAGGTTAAAGCCAAAAGCCTCTCTGCTTTGACGACCTATTTTCTCATCGCTTTTGGATCAATATTCTAGAACGAGTTAACATCAACGATATGGCGCCTTAAATAACTTTTTTTGTATACACTGGGTTCACTGTGTGAGTATCATTGCATATATATGCATGCCCAAAGGCACGTCGATTAAATAAGAATTTATAATCCGTTATTTAAATGGGAATTGTAAGTGCTAATATCATAGTAATTTGTATATCATCGTGCTTCGTTTTCAGCGCTTTATCAAAGGATATTCTCGTGTATTTGTTCAATTATATAAAACAAATACGCAAACCAGAATGCATCAAGACTTTTACATGCAGTTAAAAATTAAATGAATCATACCAAGTACAACTAAGAGAAAGCTCCTTTCAATGCATGTCGGTATTGAAGACTGTAATGTACAAGGTAATCTAAGTGGGCGGGCAATCCCCCCACTGATTCTTCGGGAATGAGCAGTGTGTGTGTGTGTGTGTGTGTGTGTGTGTGCCTTTTCTTCCCTTTTGATTTTTGTTTTTGTCCACAAATCAGCCACTGGAAAAATTCCTACGGACGCCATTGAAAACACAACCATGCAATTTACACTTCATAACATGGCATCCGCTTTTTGGGAGGAAATCAATATGCCTCACTTATAATGTTTCAGATAAATGCAATTGATCACTTGAAATAAAGATTTTAGCTTAACTGACAAATAGTAAGCAGATGATGTAAACCAGTATGTTTAACTCGGTTATCCAACGGAGTTTTTTTTGTAGCAGACGATGGTATATGCTTTCCAAATATAAAGCCACTAAAATATAAGATCTGATATTCTGCATTCTCTGTTCAACATGAAACAGACTGGACCCCTCTCATACATGGTATTATCTTGTAATATCTCTCTCTCTCTCTCTCTCTCTCTCTCTCTCTCTCTCTCTCTCTCTCTCTCTCTCTCTCGTTGGAGGACTATATATAATTCTCACATTTGTTTATGGCTTAAGGTATGTTTATGCATACGAAACATGATATGTATAATCTTCCATAGAAAGTAGTGTACTCTATTACATCTTTCCATGTTGATAAATGAGTTGTAAAAATAAAACGAATGTATTGAACATCTTACCAAAATATAAACTTTTGTGTTTAAGGATTGGCAGGATGGTGTCTGCGACGCTCGGATGGTGTTTAGAGCGTCCGCATAGGATGCGATATGTCGTGGGTTCAATCACCGGTGGAGTCATAACAAAGACATACAAATGTTACTGAGAGCTTGGAGCTCAGCATTAAGAGGATATATTTAGGACTGGTCGGCATGGTTTCAGGATAATAAATCTAAATGGGAGGGAGATCATGCTACATGTCTGCCGTATGATACCCCAGTGCTAGACATGACTATAAATTGCCACACTACAGACATCGTAACGATATGACTGAATTTGTTTCAAGCTATGTTAAAGATACAAATTACACACAAACACACACATACATGGATACAAATAAGAAACAAGAGGCATAATCTTCCATATTGAGTTATGAAAATGAATTGAATGTATTAAACTCCTTAACAAAATAAAACCTTTCATCTTTAATGATTATATGATGGTGTCTGCAGCGCATAAATATATACTGTTTGTGCGGTGCTCTGGTAATAGAAATACAGTGTCTTTCTCAGGAACACCCCTTATACAGCCTAATCGACTTTGACTAGAATTCGAACCCGCAGCCCTCTTTTCGCGAATATGGTACGTTTATCATTGAACAAACGCAAACGGTAGAAATAAAGGAATGATTCTAGTTTGATAAATATCGCCACTCACCTCTAATAGATGTGTGGCTTAAACTTTATATAAGTCATGTTGATTTTATACTAAACAAACACTCCAAATGTCTTCACTCAGAAAGTTAGAGCCAGTTTAGATCATTTAAAACTATGATCATAATGATCATGACGACGACAGCACAGATGGCGATTATGATAATAATGATGACAATAACAATTGTTGTGATGATGACAATTGTGGGAATACAAGTGTAATGATTGGGTATCTGGACTGAAGTAAAAAGTCAAATTGACCCATCTAATGTATTTCTCTCACCTATAATGTTTAGGATTGGCAATGGTACAAAATCAATGCACTTGTATCAATTGCGGTAATTTACATGTTATTCTCCATGTCATTACACTCTATATATATATTCTTGCAGGTGTGTTATACAATACTGGCAATATTTGTGTGATATAAGAAGTTAGGAACTGTGGAACTATTTCGGTTACGTGGTAAGATAATCTATAGTTCACCTCATGGTGTTTAACTTCGTATCACCCGTGGTGATAAGCGACTTCGTGCATGTAGTTTTGCTTATAAAAAATGAGTTCTTATGTATATAAAACTACTTCACTTTCAGTATGTTATATAAACAATATCATTCACTTGTTCTGTCATTAGTGTTTATGTCCTTTTTCTCATTGATATAGCCTACGCATTATTAATAGTACTGTGACAACTGTTACACGTTCCCAGTATAACGTTCATTTAAAGTCTATACTCGGCTTGTACAGGCCACTCATGAAAAGGAATATTTTTCTTTCCCCGCTTGGAACATTACGAATGAGTGCAATTACGTCATTCACAATTCTAGGAAATCTACCTATCTCTATAGCTTTTTCGATAAATCCATCCATATTGGCCAACAAAAAAAATCACAATCCAGAAGGGAACACAAATCTTACGTCTATCATCCAACTAATATGCGTCGCACTGTGTTTTGGGTTTGTGCGCGTGTAATTTTTGACCTACTTGAGAACCGCTACAGATAAGAATGCCCTAATTATCTGAATATATTAATATATAACATGTAAAGTTATAAATGAATAATGGATTGACCTTTGCAACTTTTGTTATTGCTCTCTCACTGCACTATTCAACGTACATGTTCTATATATGGAAATGTGCATTAATCTAATGTTCTTTTCTAGGGCAGGAATGAAATATTACAAGGACTAACTGCAGCAGTTGTAAATCCCTTGCTTGACAGTATTGTGATTGAAAAAAAAGTACTACTGGTTATCGGAGACGACGCGGCCTAGAACGGTTAGACTGTCTACCATATTTTACAATGGATGGATCAATGTGTCCTTCTGCAGGAACTGGATTGCAACGACCTTTCTATGGGAATTTAACACAGCAAATGAATCACTACGGTCATACACTGGAGTTTCCAACTGGGGAAAGGGTAAGAATAAACAAAATGGTAATTAAACATTAATGGGTCACTAAGAGGCTCTATTCAAATTAAATATGGATGGGGTATTATAGGCATTTTCAGAAACTGAGTTATGTCTCCATGAGAGGGAAGCTGTTCTGCGTCAACTATCAATTCCGGGGACTGTGCAATCAATCATGGCTCTAGTGACTAGTGGAGTTTGTAAAAATGAATGTGCATAATAAAACAACTCTTAAATAGATAGAGATGTGATGTAGGGTTAAATTACCTATGTCATTAACACATGCATGATTCTTCAAGGAGGCTAAATTGAATTTGATTAAGAAATATTTGTAAATTCTCCCTGAATACTAAAATTTAAATGTTAACATTTAATGAAAATAAGGGCAAAGTAATAGTTAAAATCTTCGGTTAGTTAGCAAACGTATCACATATTTAAAAACTGAATAAAAAACTAAGTAGCTACTTATGTTGAATTTACATTCTAACCATTTGCAACTCATTTGAATACTAAGCGAAACATATTTTTTTTTAAAACTTCTGAATTTAAATTATTGTTGAGTTTGTATCGACCGTTTCTCTCTCTCTCTCTCTCTCTCTCTCTCTCTCTCTCTCTCTCTCTCTCTCTCTCTCTCCGACTCTCTTTTTTCTCTTCCCCCCCTCTCTCTCCCTCTCTCACCTGTTGCAAGAAATCATTATGTGTTTTACATTTGCTACCTTTTAGCTCTTGCTTTACACGCAGTATATAAATATATATATATATATATATATATATATATATATATATATATATATATATATATATATAAAGTGCGAATTGTAAATAAGTATTGAACATTAAAGTTGAATGCAGCAAGCAATAAGAGTCTATCACATTTAAAGTCTTTGTGAAATGTCACTTGAACCTTTCGTCTACATATTTCCCATGTCAATGTTAAAACTTCAAAGGGACCAGCTTTCTAACTCAATGAAATTAACATGGATATCTTAGCAAGGATTCAAAAAGAGACAAAGGAACTTCCGATCCATGTCAAATAGTCATTCTTCGAAGGAAAAAGTTACATAACGCCATTCAGAAATTCTGACTGACAAAACACATGAAAGTCTTAGGAACGTTTCATAAACCATCGTTTATGATTGGTCAGAAGGAAATTAAGGCGCACACCTTGGGTGTAATGTGAAATTAAAGCGACAACCTTGGTCGAAATTCTTTAGTCAGAAATTTATGAGTTAGAGAGGTTTTACTCCGGGAAAGACTGAAAAAGAACAGTGCTTTCATCGTTAAAAACAAAGAGATCAGGGTTTAGTGCTAGGATGCACAATTTCCTAGTAGAACAACAATGCGGTGCGCTATTTTAATTTCAAGTAATATTTTATTTCTTGATTGTTTGTTTTATGCAAATGTATTTCATATGACTAAGTTCCGTATTATGTATCGTTTATTCAAATTCATGGAAATTGATGTTAGAGTTGTTATGCAATATATTGTATTCAAATTTCATGGAAATGTATTGACGCTAGTGTTAATATGCAGTTTATCTTTTTTACTTTTACACTTACTACTTTATTGGCAAAATTGACTACATGCAATCCAAACTTTCATGTGTAGGACTTCATAAGGTCATATGAAATAAATGTAAACTAATTTTGTATGTTAGGACAGTACTGAGTTACTTGAATTAACAATAATTACCTAATTATATCTGATTTTGTAATGTTAAATTATCATATAGGTTAGGTAATGAAGTGAGTTAGGATTTGTGAAATGTATGCAGTATTAATCGAACATGTAGTAGCATGCGGTAAATTTCGACAGACCGTTCACGTGGTAATTTATGAACTGTCGCTGTGAATCGATGGTATTATTCTACCGTACTTCAGAATGTTAGCAGCGTGTATATATCTAGCATGTTCCGAGTAACGTAAATAAAGGACTTTTATGTACGTCTAGAAAGTTGTACATATAGAGATTTCGGGATAATTGTGTTATCTAAGGAAACAATTTTCCGATATAGAATCTGATATGGGATAGTCAAAATATGGAGTTACAGAGGGGTGAATCAGACAACTTTATAAAGGCGTCTTTTTGGCAAACCATGGCCTCCTCGAAAATCAAACAAATAAGGTCAAAAACACTAAACCAAAACTTCTACCTAGCCGAGATTCTCTTTCTAGTTAGTTAATTCTATTACGCTCTTTGGTTATTTTTTTTTTAAATAGTACGCGCTCGATCATTTTTTAACACCTATTCGTTGTGACACCCTCTATGCTGCTACGAATTAAATGATATCATATAACATTAATGATAGGAGAATCGTTAACAACTAAATTTGTTTGAGAGCGACTTGCCGCGATTAAAAAATTTATACACGTACGAGATTCCGTCAGACAATAAAATACAACAGCGACAGGATCTCAAGTACATTTTACAACAGGTGCTGAACTGTTATTTAGTCCTGTTACTACGGCTACTAAAACAGCTGCAGTAGCTACTGAAAGAGCTACGTTTGGAGATACTACGGATGAAGAGGAAAGAAAAAAGGGTATTCTTCTAGTATTAAAACAAATAGCTGCAGCTCAACAACAACCACAACATCAACTTTGAGCAGTCGCTGCTGACCCTAGGGAAGAAGACATATCATTATCTGATAGATTTACTGATGACACGGTTGCTGAGATTAAAAGGTATTGTCTAAATGATCTAGCTAGTTCTGCGGTTATGGGTTTTAATCGTAAAGAAAATTACTTAAAACCTGAATATATTAAATCTGTAAGAGACAGAGATATCTGGTATATATATATATATATATATATTATATATATATATTATATATATATATATATATATATATATATATATATATATATATATATATATATATATATCGAATAAAATATGGTGGGGATAGAATTTCAAATTAAAGATCCGATGTTTGTAGCATACATGAGTACAATAGCCCAAATAAATATAGGTGTTCAGATTGAGCAACAACGCGGTTTGCAACTTCCTCCACATAATTATTCAGAGTCTCCTCAACCGCAACAGAAAAAAAAATCAAAATCTTCTAGAAAGAAAAAAAATCTTATGATGATGCGCCTGTTCTTACTGGTACTGGATTTTCTCGCGATAGTGGTCTTGTTAACTGTCCTAATAATATTCTCTCCGACATAGCACGATTAGAAATCCTCATAGGTGGTAAACAAGCTGGAAATAACTCACCGGAAATAATTAATGAAGCCGCTGATATATGTAGGCGATTATTTCAAAGTGGTATCATGGACATCAGTGTATATCGATACCTTATCGATGAACTCGTGGATGGTTATCACAGTGTTTGATTGTCCTGGTGACAATTAGTCACACAGTTAGATAAATAATAATTATATAAGATGATCAGACACTACAACCACCATAAGCCAACTATGACTTACGTAGTAAATTCACTGTTGCCTGTTTTTAGAGTATATTATGGAGATGGTCTCGGTATTATTATTTACTTTTCACAAAAAAGTATGTATCATATATTAATATGGATAATGCAGTAGACCTTCCTTCCAGTCAACCATTGTATCCCTTATGGAGCAATAGTTTTTGTACATTAAATAAACCTTTACCTTAAATAATTTGACACCGGGTTGTCGTTGTTCCTTAAAAAATTGTAAACATATATTTAGTGTTTTTATGGGAGTCAATTTATGCAGATTAGTCTAATTATCTCATTATATAACCATATATATGCATGATAGACAAGATCATGGATAGCCTGTCTCTGTTTTTGTTGACTTTAGCCGCAGTGATACGAAATGATCGAGTGAATGGCAGCTAAGTGTCTTTCCCATCAATATACCGAGGTAGCAGGCTTAGACTGACCTCACCGCCAATCGAATGCAAGATTCTTGTATTGCACGGCTCTATAAACCTTGTTACCAAGGATCCACGTAGACAAAAAGCACGTATTGTGATAATTTCACAAAGTACAATTAAAGACCAAGCTGAGATATGACAAGAGTCATTTGATATTTGATAATGATTTAGTGTTGATTTTATGGGCTGGGAAATGGTGGAATTAAAAAGAAATGCTTTTTAACTAATCTGATTTATCCTGACTTCAATAGGTTTATATAAGTTACATATTCCATACGTACATACAAAATATTACACTGGAATATTATAAAGGACTATTTACGTATGCACACATATATGTAACTATAAACACATCCATAAAGATATACTATGGAGGTTTACTCCTTGTCTTAATGAGTCTGTTCGATTATTATACTACTACTACTACTACTACTACTACTACTACTAACACTTTTTTCATTATTAAATAAATTAATATTGATTTAAACATTACATCTAAAGCGTTATAGCTTGGTATAATTTATTGCTTGAAAGGTTTCTCCAATACACAGAGTTTTGAAACATCCTAAATTGAAATACTCCAATGAGTCAGCTTACAGAAAAAACCCAGAAATTGTTAGCAAAGAAACACAATCAGATTTTATATCAGTTCTGCCACGAATACAACACAACACTCGTATGATGAAAGGAACATGTTTTCAATAGTTTGCTTATTTAGGCTGCATGAATAGAAAATTACAGTCGACGAAAATATTTTACCTCGTCTATTTCCAGAATATATGACGGTCTGTCAAACTGCGGTGATTCATCGCAGGTGTCAATAATGTAAATATTAACAATTTTAGAGACCTGCAATAATAATAATAATAATAATAATAATAATAATAATAATATCATCAACATCCTCTTCGTCTTCGTCTGACTGTTAGTCGTGAAGCTTTACATTGTAAAATGCTTGTTGGATTTTAGGACATTGTTACATTTGACATATTGATCTTACCTAGGGGGAACTGTAATACGTAAAGGATGGTTTATGGAAATTGCAAAATATCTTGACCTGAATTTGTCAACATTGTAAACCACCAACATTTCTGTTTTTTAACGTTACCTAGAATACTTGCAAAAACAATACAAACACAAAAGAAAGGTTGGCGGTAGGAAACGTATTCAGACACTTGTACAAAGAGGCACTATATATATATATATATATATATATATATATATATATATATATATATATATATATATATATATATCTTGGCTTCGTGAAAATGGTATTGCTCAAACACATACCTCGGTTCCTCTGCCATCGCTGACAACAAATTTCAAATCCATTCCATTCGCATACTGTAAGTATAGATTCAAACATGTCAATGAATACAATATACGACAAAATGTGTAACTTGTATGTGCAAAGATAGTTTTGCAATGTTGTGAGAATTACATTTCCAAAGTAAATAAAACAAGTAATTTGCCTATTATTTAATTTTGTTTAATTAGTCTTTCAACTTTATTTCTGACCTTATATTTTTTTGATAGTATTTGCAACATATACATATGTAAACTATACATTATAAACTCGGAATGGATTGGAATTAAACTACAAGAAAATTTTATCTTAGTAATATTTATACGTATATTTGAACCCAAACAAACGCTAAACAAAAATACTGTCCAACTGCACCAGTTAAGTGTTACTCCTTGAAATAAAATAATGGTAGGTCAGTTTTAAGTCTGACTTGTATCTTGTATAATTATACTGCTTTATTTAGGATCTATGGTAAAGTCTAACTGAAGGCTTCTGTGAAATATAGCCCAGGTGATTGAAATTTGGAATCTACATACATATGTATCACCTGACCATTATTCAAATTAGGATAACAAAAATTGCTTCAACATTATTATCTTATAACTGTCGAGTGGCGACAGCACAATAACGCTCGAACTACTAATTACCCATAAATATTTTCCAGAAGATTCCTTAGCATATTTTTTAAAAAAAATTCATTAAATTTCGCATTTGTCACTTGTATATTGGGAATCAACTGCAGTACTGCATTCATTAGCCATGCTTCAAAACCGGCCTGTATTAGTGACATATAAGATATGTTGCTTTACAGCAAACAATCATGAAAGCACAGCTTGCTAAAACAAAACAAGACCAAAAAGTTACCATTCAATTCTAAAACAATAAAATACTTAGTGTATAATAACTTGATTTAGAAAGGTTTCATTAAGTAATTATTAAAATTAAGAAATCACATGTATTAATGATTATGATATACTTCACACATTATTCATAATCTAATGTGTTTTGACCGGGATTCATATTTATAAGTTGCAAACTTTTACCAATTCTCTGTCCAGTTCTTTGTTCAAAGTTATGTTTGCCATTATTGTGCTAGGTTCTGTTTCCTCCGTAATATTGACGTAGATCTTCGTAACTTGATCATTCGAGAAAATAGTCATTTTGTTGGAATCACTGTCACTGTCTTTTGCTTTCAATGTAAATAGCAATGTACCTGGTGATAGGTAACAATCAAATTTTAATCTATTTTTTTACAATCTAGAACAATGTTAAAACATTTATTAATGCAGGATGCAGCACATTGAACCCCACAAATCTATATACAAGAGCATCATCAATCCCAGTACCATACTCATACCTCGCCTCTTCGAAACAAGAAAGATATTTGGGCTTCGCTTATGTGACCGGCATCAGCATATTAAAATCGAATTTTGTAATATTTTAGCCCTATGCAACAAAAGTGAGAATCTTGTGATTATAGGACATATACATGATGTATCCTGATATTCATGTGCAATGAACACACACACACACATATAATATAATATAATATAATATAATATAATATAATATAATATAATATAATATAATATAATATAATATAATAAAAATGTCCAAAGAAAAATACTGCATGCAGAATGCGATACTTATATCTGTCTTCGCATTTATAAAAAACACATTCGACATCATCTTTAATTTTGATTCTTAATCAATTATCCCGAGAGACCCACCTACAGGTCTTGCATACAGGAAAACGTTTCGAAATAAAAATATATTTGATATTTTCAATGCACATTTAAAGAGAGGAAGTATTATACCATGAAATTCATTTAACCGCTGCGCTGGCTTAGTGGTTAGAACATCCTCCTCGATAGCGGTAGGTTGCAGGTTTGAAACATGGGCGAGTCATACCAAACCTTACAAAAATGGTACTAACAGCTACCTCGCTAGGCGCTCAGCAATAAGAGTTTAGTGTTAGAACTGGTCGACCTGGTGTCATGATAATGTGACTGGGTGGGGCATCATGGTACATGTTTGCGGCATCATGCCACAGCGCTGGACATCACTACAAACAACCAAAATGCAGACACCGTAGCGATATGACTGAAAAAGCTAAGACGAAAACCCTAATCACACACACATGCGATCATATGCACTAAAGAAATTAATTAAGTAGTAAAGTGACATACTGAATGGAGTAGATTCAAGCAAACTATGTGCTAACGTCTTAAAGGTTAATGTGGCAACTGACAGGTTTACCTATTGGCGTGCTTTTGTTTTCAGGAAACTGGACAAATTGTGGGTTACTGTCAAACTGTGGAATTGCCTCACTAGTGAAAAGCAAACCTGCAAAACATGAATGTGAGAAGTCGTAAATATTATTTAAATCATTGACCCAAAAATGTAAAACAATGGTTTATCTTAGCATATTTGTAAAAATAGTAGTATGAACATATGTAGCAGTAAGAAAAGGTGAAATTCAAATAAACAACAATATAATGTCATTCATAAATAGATATTAAGTTTTCAAATAATATTCAATATTTCAAACCCTATCACTCGTCTTTCACTCGACCAAGTGACGGCGTATTTCATCATCTGACATAGTATGATAGAGTTGCCTCCTGTCCTGTAATCCAACTCATCTGTATTATGCTTATTCTCGACGGGTACTCCAGTTCCACTCCAGTCGATCAACTTCCTCCGTTCTCTACTTTTTTCGTCTCCCAGAGACTCTAGTCCAACTGTACTAGGGTATTTCCCTGTGTCTCATAAAGCTCATGTGTTCCCCAAAAGCTGGATACTGGATACAAAACTATTCTTAGTATATGTGTATTGACTCATTCGTTTGTACTTGTAAGTGCCAGGTAATGATGACCAGTGACCGAGGCTAAGGAAAGAAGTTCATACGTATTCTATATGTATTCACTCCTATATTTGTAACTTTATATGCACGGTAAAGTTTTTATCCGTAATTAAAATAATATACGAACTAAAAATTTACATAATTAATAATTACAACGTGCTCTTGCAACTTATCGTTACAATTCTACATTGGAGGCAATACATTAGACTTATTCTTCAATAGTAATGTCATTATTTGTAAGATGAGTTTATAATAATTCTTACAAACCTGTAACTTCAACGGCAATCATATATATAAAAACTATATTTCTACGTCCATCTGTGTCCATTTTATTCTGCTCTGAAATACATAATCATGACTCAGAATATAAAGTAAGATAAACATATACATACTCGAAGATAAACAATTTCAAATAGAACATTAACATAAAGGTTTTTCATACATTTTCAAATCAAAAGAAAAAGATCATATAGGATTCCATAACTACATTATCATAATCATCAGTTTACATTGGACATATTTCATACAAATTTAGTAATGAAATTTGTATTGTCGATTCCAAAACTTCTTTAATCAACGATATATGATGGAACTGTATAACTGGATAGATAATACAAGTATATCGTAGACAACAAATCAGACTATACAGGTATTTGAAATAGAAAAGACAGGAAAGTAAAATGAAATAGATTGCTAAGAATATGTGGGAGAAATTCATAAATGTATAGGAAGATGAAACGAAGACACAGTTTAATACCCCGTTAGCAACAAAAAGGAATGATGAGATCAACAGATGACTGTAATAAATGACATGTGAGGGAGATGTCTAAACTATTTAAGCAAACACATTACTGTGTGATACATTGATTCTTCAAGTTCTATTGTTGTAAAGCAATCGAATTTTGATCTCTTAAATTCTGACAAATATAAAAACACTATGAGAACATTGCGTCCAGTAGTCTTTTTTTCTGGTAATGTCATTAAGTTTCGTACTACAACTCAGGCAAACATTAAAAATGCTCACACTGTGAGGTTCAAGAGTAAAACGTACACTTGAAAGATACGGGTATTTATTATAGACATTTCCATCTACTAAGTACCCCTTCATGGTTATACTTAACAGTGCTTACATTGCGATCCCGCAATGGCTTGAGAATACCCGGTGCTAAAATGCTATATTGTATGGTAATATCCGAAACACGTGTTATATAAATCATTTGAAATAGCATTTATTGGATACTAAATTGAAGTTTGACGTCCACTAATGTTTGAAAATGGTTTCTTAATACAAATATATTTGTTTTCGTCCGAATCCATCACCATTTCGTTAGATCCACACCTTGTATTAGGGTTCACTTGACTTCGATACTCATCGTTTGAGAGAGAGAGAGAGAGAGAGAGAGAGAGAGAGAGATAAATATATACATAGATAGATAGAAGGATGGATGGATGAACGGACATAAGGATATATTGATTTGCACTATCCCAGAGCCACATAGTAGGGTATTATATGCTTTGGAGGGTGTCTAATTTCATAGTACATTCATATTTAATTGAAATATTGATTTACTTTAGAAAAATACATTATGTTTCGAACAATATGCTCAGGCAAGATTCTGTACAACTAAACCTCAGTATCGTTTTAACTGGAATATATATATCCTTGTACTCATGAATATAATGAACTATTGCATACAATAAGGATCAAATGACGATAATTGTCTATATATAGTACAAGTATTAAAACCGATATTTCAAAAGGAAATATTTAGATATAATGTTGAGATACTAGACAATGTTTCACAATGTGCTGAAACTTTCAACAAACTGCTTTTAGACATCTCTATATTTACAATAAAAAGTTGAAACAAATTGCAGATCATGTGGTACAAGACAAAAGTAATAATTTATTATAATCTTGAGAGTGGCAATTTTGAAATTTATGGCCAACTTTGTGTTTCAGGGATGGTAACCAAGTACACAGTAAAGACATTAAGAACTTTTCCTAAGTATGACCTGAGTATAATCGGATTGACATTCTAGTGCTGCCAAGAAACTTTATTCCAAAGGTTGTAAATATTATATCGGTATCTGCATGTGAATCATGAAACAAAGTCCCAACGTCTAAACATATCAGTGGTAACACTACTTAATGCCAATGTTAAAAAGGTATATGAATACTGGAGATAAAGTGCAATTCTTGTTCAATATAACACACATTTCTATAGCCATTGATATCACTAGATTACATAGATCGATGCTATAAGACAATATATATTCAGTAATGTTCGAGAAATGTTTGGTTTTCATATAATTGAGACAATAAGGATCTTAGATAAATGTATGTGATGTTTAGATGTAAGTTCTTAATCTAGCTGATATACAAATGCCTTTCATCGTGGGTCTAATGTATTAAAACATCTAATGACACGATGCCTTAGAATTAAAATTAACCATTACAAAAAATAGACTAACACAATAAACTGTTCAATTATCAGTAATTTGGAAGACTTTTAGTATGGTGGTTTCATTTGTACACATTTAAATTGTTCACAAACGTCTCAAGTATTGCTTCCTTATGTGATATATTCAAAAACAACATATCAAACAATACTGGAATTAATAGCGTGACGACGTTTTGGTCACAAACTATGTAAACAAAGTAGGCAAAACCGACATGTTTTGTACAATTTTACGAGTAATGTAATTATCAAAGTTATAAATGAACATGTGAGAGGAACTTACATTGCTATGAAGCCAATCCAAAACTATTCCTGACAAAGTTCTATGAAAGGCAAAATGAAATGAAAGCTGCGTACAAAATGAAGAACCGAAAATGTATTGGTCCGCCACGAACCGAGACGTTGTACAAAATAAAACACGTCTCGAGACGTAGAAAAGGAAAATAAGAATTGAGAATGGCTTCAACATTTGGAATGAGTCTAATTGCTCAGTTCTCAGCTTAATTACACTGTCATTTATATTTTACAATACATCCATGTGACAGATCGTACTACTCAATTTGTCTCGGAAACACTTTTTCATGTGACCGAGTCAAACTAATGGGATGTTACTGAATTCTTCTAGAAACGACGAACCCTTTCAGCCAATTAGAAATTAATCAAAAAACGCCATTAAACCTTATTATAAAAATATTATTAATAATTGTCAACATATACGCAAGCATCTATTTATAAATCTTATATAATTTACGTTTTTAACAGACTCGTGTCACGCTGGGGGGGGGGGGGGGCTCCGAGTGGCCGAGTGGTCTAAAGCGCTGTCCGTTACGGACCACTGCCATCTCACCTCTGTCTGCGTGTGTTCGAGTCTAAGATTCGGCAAATGTAGTTATGTGAGAAAGCTTGCCAGTAGCTTCTCGTGGGTCGGTGGTTCTTTCGCAGGGTTGTCCGGGTTCTTCCTCCACCAATAATACTGACCGCCATGTATAGCCTATATTGTGCTGAGAAAATGGCGTTAAACCATAGACAAACAAAACAAAACAAAACGTGTTACGTTGGAATAATCTAATTAAAGATGTACTGTAACTCATGTCACGTTGGAATTATCTAATTAAAGATTTACAGTACAATTTCCAACTATGAATAAAACTTATATAAAATTATGTACCGGAAGTATTACAATCCATTATTTATTTACATAATTACAACCTATCATTGTTAAACTCACGAATTAAACAATGGTGTATTGCGTCTCAAATTAGTGTTGATGTTTGATACTTTTTAGTTCAATGTTTTCTACTTGTTTTTAAAAATTAGACCGTTTAGATTTAAAAATATAAATTTGCTGATTACAGGTTGATTGCTGCTGCTATCGCCACATTTTCTGTTTATTTAATGATTTACGTAGTGTTACCTATATCTGATTTGATACATATTTGTTTTAATTAATATTGTTTGTCAGTTTTAAATTCTTTTATAGTTTTAATTACATGATATTGCTTGGTAGATGTATTCACTGGAGATGATGTTTTACAGAACATTGATTGACCTTAATATTCTTTAGTAACCAAATAATGGTGACCTAGATCCTGACATTGATTCAAATTTAAAATGATTGGTTGTTGTCAAGGTCAAGATGGGATTTGTGAAGAAGTAAACAACTTTTTGTACATGGTGTGGGAATGATTGGTTATCGTCAGGGTCATGTTAAGAATACGGGATTTAAATGATCACGTGACTCCATTTCCCCCACCTTCGTGATTTTGCAGTTTATGGCTTTTTTCGAAACTGCGTATTTAGAATACGATATAATCTTTGCTTTTTGCAAAATTAGTTTTCGGGTTTTTACAAATGACATTAAATCATGTTTGTTTCTTGTAGCCAAGTTATTGAATTGAAGTTAACTTTCCTTCAGTTGAATTGGATTTCAAAGGATTACTTCGTATATCTGGAAATATTAGATTCGCTCATATGTATTCGTGAACAAAGACAGTTTATCAAAATATTATTTTGATTTCCAACACTGGATTGTTAAATATTGTGTTTGTACATGGAGTTTATGATAAACACAAACCAAACTTAAACAACCGTCATCGTATATCCTCTTGTATTTTCCAACATAAAACTCGAACTTAAATCTATTAGAACATTTCATTACTAGGACTTTTGTAATTAAATTCGTGGATCATTCTTGAATTAATTGTGGATTTGATTCTTAAAACTGTACGTTCTTTTTCCAGTTTTACGATATGTATTCAGATGAATAAATAATTTGTTAAATTGTACAATGCTTGTTGTTTTCATTTTGTCTGTGTTACCGTTTAGCAGAACCTAGTAACACAGAACATTATACAGGTTGGAGCTTACTGTATATTAGATGAATTAAGTTCTCAGAACTGAAAAAAAGACAGCGAGCTAACATTTCACCTAATGACCTCAAAATTGTAGAATATATGTCAGAGTCTAATTCTTTGATTGTTCTATTTACTCTTAAGTTAATGAGTCATGTATCAATAGAGTCATATTGGTGTATGGACTCTTTTTAAAAATCTTGCCAAATAAGGGCGTGGACTAGGATTTATTGGTTAAATGGTGTATAGTAGCGGCTTTCAATTTACGAAATATTTATTCATGTGCTACTTTGGGGTTTGAGCAAGAGCATTGGGACCTTTGAAATATTCAATATGTACTACTTATGCTCGAGTAATAAATGAAACAACATAACTACATGTCGGTATAAAGCAATTTTATCCATCCGTGGTGTATTCATACCCACATATAAATATCTTTTCAATATTTGGTTATATTTCAACAGTAGTCTATCGTTTAAAGTGATTAAACATTAATGTTGTAATAAAAGTATAGAAGTATTGGATATGCAAGGAATGAATGCCTTAATATCATTTTCCCTAACCCACCACTACATATCTCTCTCTGTCATTCAGTCTGTCTGTCTGTCTGTCTGTCTGTCTGTCTGTCTCTCTCTCTCTCTCTCTCTCTCTCT
This sequence comes from Unio pictorum, assembly GCA_030141615.1. Taxonomy (NCBI): domain Eukaryota; kingdom Metazoa; phylum Mollusca; class Bivalvia; order Unionida; family Unionidae; genus Unio; species Unio pictorum. The sequence continues at coordinate 547,868 of JARLTB010000062.1, read as the reverse complement.
CTCTCTCTCTCTCTCTCTTTGGGTGCGAGCATACGTAAACTTCGTCAAACAGAGAGCCAATTACCTTGATTATATTCCACTTTTATAGCAACTTGTAAACATCCATGAAATATATAAGTCCATGCTTACCTTTACTATTGCAAACAATAGTTTTAAACGTCTTTGTAGATGTACGTTTGGTTCTCCTTCACTGGATTAATTCACACAAAAAAATAAGAAGACATCCACCAAATTGTGCTTTTCTGACTATTGGCAGCAACTGACGTATTATATCACTGCACCTCAATGGTATTGATTTCATTGATGTACAAGATACCGTCCATATTTAACTGTACGTTAAGGCCGATACGTTCAAGGAAGTGCCATTCACTTGAGTCAAATATTTATAGTTTGGAATGACCGCAGTGGTCTTACAGACAGGTGAAGTAGACCCAATAATGTTGACCATTCCCCGCCACTTCATGCCACACAGGGCTAGTTCTATTTCGTACACAGATTTCCTCATCCAATATGCAAGTATGTATGGTGGTATACAACAAGCTAGTTTCTTATCGCAATGGCTTGTTCAACTTGCGCTATCACTCGTTTGTAAACACTCGAGACCGTTTGGCCAAGAGCACATACAACGTGTTTGAATCCACTTCGATCCGTGTAGTAATGTTAGGATTAAATTTTTAGTAAAATTAATAAAGATTGATATTTTCTTTGAATTGTATTAAAGTAATGAGTTTCTAACATATATTAAAGGTAATTTCACTTGTTTTTGAAGTACAACTATACAGAATAGAAAGGGTTACTGAGCAAGTGGAAATTAGGCAATGTATATCGATGTGTTGTGTAGAAGCAGCAAGATACTAAGCTTGCCAATGTATAAGCTGTGTGGAAACATATAACAAAAATACATAATACATGAATTTTGCCTAGCTACAGTTCTAAGTACCAACAGTAAAAATATGTCTCTGACCTAGAATTGGCATAGGTTCAATTCGGTTAATGAAGGTGAAGTAAGATTTCTCTAGACGATACAGAAACAAGATGGCTTCCAACTAACGGCTAACCATATTTGGTGTGACGACGCGAAACGAATATAAATAAACTATAGAGTAGGTCTTATGACGTAAGATAAATTGGTTTCTGCCGGTCGAAACTAGTTTATACCTGAAAGTAAGTCAACATCTTTTCTGACTGATGCATGGGGGTATGACCTCTGACCCTGACACTATAAATACAGATGCGCGATCAGGTCAGATTAGTTCTCCATGTCAGCAGAGAATGAATGTTTGACTCTTAATTTCAGGTAAGGACACTGTATATGTTTTATAACTATTTTAAGAAATAAGTATTTTTAATGCTTGAGATTTTAATGGTAAAATTCTTTTGTGTGTAACATTACTATTCAATTCTTTTATTTATAATATATTGTAATAGAATGTTTTATGTTCATATTTAATTGTATTTATGTAAGTTTATGGTAAAGGTTGAATTAGCTACCAACTTCATACTTTGATTTAATGTTGAAATAAAGTATTTCTTAAGTAAGAAAGAGTAATATCTAGCAATATATTCTAAATCAATATTCTACTTTAAGATAAGTAAAATGTATTCTTTAAATTAATTGTTGCATTAATTACAGTTATTATATTTCATACTTCGGCTATCTTGAAATTGATTGAGAATTAACTATTGTATAATATTCTAAGGTGCAGAAGTTATACGAATAAATGAAGTTGGAAAGCTTAATAGGAAAATGTAATATGTATTTCATGAACTTTTATTATAAAGCTTTTAGATGTGTTTCTAGAATGTAGTAATATATATGTGTGTTGATTATTTAAATAAAGTTCTCCATGTCAGCAGAGAATGAATGTTTGACTCTTAATTTCAGATGTAGCTGTCTATCATCGCGGCGACACTCTTTTAAGAGAGTTCTTCTCTCTCTTCCTTCTTTTTTCTCTCCCTTGTGATTACCAACGACTTTTTTTTACATAACAGTAAATATTCCCTTGACAGTTGAATGGAACTCGCCTGTACTAAGTATTGATGCCATTGTACAAATTGCTCTACATAAACATTAAATATAAACTAAATAAGCTGTTCATTCCTTCCTTCTGTCGCACGAAATGTAACGATATAAATGTGGTTTACGTCCAATTCATATATTTATTTACCCGTGCATTAAATTCCTCGCCCTAGCTAGTAGGTACTCTTGCACCCTGAGTCAGTTCCTTCTATCCAGGGCTACGGCTGGGCTAGTGATTGAAAGCCCTAACGTCCAGAGACCACTCGAAAATCACATCTGTCCGCGTTGGTAGAGTCTTGTGTCCACAAAGATGGGTATGTAAGAAAGTTTTCCAGTGGTTTCATTTGGGTAGCTGGTTTTTCGTTGCTTTTTGCAAGCGCTTCCTATACCAAATATACATCAATTAATAGTCTATAATACAGTAAAAATGGCCGTTAATCGTAAAAATCAAAATCGAAATACTTAATCGATTGCAGTAGAGCTCCAGTGCAATACGTGATGGGTGACCTAGATTGGGACGAATAATACATCTTTGATTTTATATATCCCGTCCTAGAAAGTAACGTTTATTGACCCAGCAATAATAAGGCGTAAAAATACATAGTGATTTCCATATGTCAGTACAATTAAAATTTCCTATATGGAGTGTTTCGTGCGTGCTTTAGTTAAATTAAAATTATTCTAGACACAAGGTCGCGTTTAACACATTGCATACTGGTTGATATATACTTCTGACGACAAGCGTATGTTGAGATGAAATCAGTATGCACTGCATTTCGTTCTTGAGATATCAGTATCAAAGAAACAAGTTCAGGTCGAGATAAACCAGGACTCAGACAGGTCCTGATCATCCTTTTGTATTCTCTGTGTATCGAAAAGCCTTTTGTTATTCCGATACTATGTATGTTAAATGCTTACACGAAAGAAAAGAAAAAAGAAATAATAATCTTCATTTGTAGCGAACACTAATAAGGTCTAACGTCCATTTCCGTGCCGACTCTCTGTTTCGAAAACATATTAGTTCTTTATCCTATTGGTGGCACCGTGTAAATATCTGTTTAAAACAGATGACTCATATATTCAATTTTAGTTTTATTACATGCCGCAAAGCGTATCATTAGGAAATATGAGCGATAAGTGGCCAATGAAATGATTTATTACTACTTCAACCCATGAACAGGAAACGGATCATGTAGTTTGCTTTACATAGCAGTAAAGTCAACCTTGATACACACGCGCGAGACGTGTTGTCACTGGGGGAATTTTGCAGAATTGTTTAAATGATGTTCCCATTTAGTATGGTTTACTTCTTTTAACACCGATTTTCATTTATTTGACTTGGTGTGTAAAACATTTGCCAAAATCTATCAAAAACAGACAATTTGAATCAGTTCCTTCACGAACAAGACGTCTTCACCTTTGTATAATAGTATCAGCTAGACACAAAATTAAAAATCATTAGTCTTCATATCAAGTGTGTTTGACGATTTAAAAAAAAAAATTCAAAAGAGTCCTATATATTCATTACAAGTTTCATTTTATAATACAAATCCAGTTGATATGATATGAAGTATTTGCAATCATCAAATACAGCCCAGTAATTAAGACGTAATGTGATGTGATTTGGATTCTTAACGTAGCTTTAACAACTGTCCAGTCATTTCGTTACGATGTCTTTAATGTGGCAGTTTATAATGATGTCTAGTACTGGGCATCATGCCGCAGACCTGTAGCATGATGGCCCACCCAGTCACATTATCCTGACAATAGGCCGACCAGTCATACCACTGACATCTTAATGCTTAACGCCATGCAAGGCAGCTGCTGTTAGTACTATTTTTGTAAGTGTTTGGTATGACTCGGCAGGGGATCGAACCTATGACCTCCTTTGCTTCTTCTTTGGTTCATGGTCGGGTGCCGCTCCCTCCTACCCCATGGCGACAATGTGTTGGCGGCAGAGGTGGGCAGGTGGCCATATTGCCAGTTTGACAGTGAGCATTGAACGGGACTTTACATGGATGTATCTGCTGCTTATTGACATGGTTTCAAGTGAAACACGTCCTGCTAAGAGAATTTGCTCCGGATCTCATATAAATACGATACTATCAATATATCTTTTCGCTTTAAGAAAAATTAATAAACAGCAGATGCATATTGTGAAGGTAGGAATGTGTGTATACGAGTCTTTCATCGTCGTGAGAACAGTCTTAATTAGTTGTTTCGCAATATTGCAGTCAATGGAAAGGCAAACGTTGTACCTGACCGAGCAGGAATACTCATGACATGCACACTTAAATGAAATATCTCATGACCGTTCATCGCATAGAGAAGCAATTTTCACATGTTACATACATCATCATGTTGAAAAAAAAGTTATTTTTACGGCACAGTAATTCAGGAATAGTATTTATTGCCAGGTAATATGGCTAAAATATGTTGGCTTGACATACGGGATGCTCACAACAAAGTAATCGCGATATAAAGGAAGGTATGACTACGTTCATTAAAAAATATCATCAGTTAGTTCTGATATTTGTGTGACTCATCAATAACTTATGGTATGTGATCATGTTTTAAGGATCTTATCAGTATAAATTGTACTGAATATTTACCTGACGTTGTCCAAAATCAATTTATATGCGTATCTGATCAGAAACATTTACTTAGTAAACAACGAAGTTATGAATTGTTTTATAATTATGGAACATAACGCATAGCTTAAATATTCAGATCGATAATAGTATCAATCATGTTTACTTCGATTGAGTTAAAGATTCAGTCTTGATTCTGACCGTAGAAACTTCTAGATTGGAAGTTTCCATTAAGTTGAACAAATATTTTCATAAATGGCAATTGCGATACAAATCAAGATTTACTCATTTTCGTCTCACAACCGATGCAGATTCAGTCTTACTGTTATGTTCAATTTTTAATTAGAGTAGAAGTTTTAATTCAAAGTATGCACATAAATTAGGAAGCGCTCAATAATATTCAAGGATATTAGTATTAAATTGGATTAATAGTGGATATCAAACAAGGATGTTTTTTGAAAAGATTAGATACAGCAGCAGAGAGGGTGAATCAGACAACATTTTTAGACAAGTTTTCACTGAAATCACGCTTAAAAACAATGAAACCAATGACATCAGGCAAAAAAATCAATGAAATAAGGCAAAAAATAATAATGAAATCAGGCAAAAAATAATAATGAAAAATCAATGAAATCAAAAACTTTTCAAGAGATTACAACGTCGTTGTCACTCACCCTCTCAACCGAATATTTGATCCAGTCCGATACGATATCGTGTCCGAGGGTTATGTAAATTTATTGTTACAAATCCATGTGGGGCAGACTGAGCATGACTATAGAAATTTCTAAATTGATTGAAGTCCATATCGGAGCACCATGTCTGCCAAATATTTCGTAGCGTATGTGTATCAACTTCATTAAACACACACAACACATTACAATTATCGCGAATCACTTTTGGTATTTGTGTGTAGCGTTGAGTGACATAGATCACATCCGTGTTTTTGTGCCTGCCTCTGGAAAATATTCTAGCAGGATTTTTTTGTTTATCTAACATTACATCGTCGTATACTACCATGTTGTTAATACTTCCATCAAGATCTTCTACTGATGGTGCCTCGTCAATATCGGTTATAAATTCAATAACATCCTCACCAGCAATCTCTGAAGCGTTTTCATTAAAATCTTTTAGCACTTCATAGCATTTTTGGTCGTCTACGCTAGGGGCAATTAAATACAACTTATCCCACTTCATCCATCTCATTATTAAATTGAGCAACAATTGCGTTTTACCGGATCCAGATGGCCCGATTATAATTGCGCGGATAGAGTTTGGTAGCGCTGCATGATGCTTCACTGGTTCTCTTGTTTTAGTCGCTGAAAAATCAATTATATTCATATCTCTATACATAAATTATGGATCTATATTGTGTGAAGTGTAAGGCGCGTACTGGCACAGATGACTTGACGACGATTACAACTAAAAATAACCGATCAGCGCTTTCTGGTAAATGCGTACAGTGTAGTACAAAGAAATTTAGATTTGTTTCTAAACCCAAGGAACCTTTAAAAAAAAACGAGGAGGTGATATCGCAGCCAAGCTAGCAAAACTCCCTGGAACCCCATGGGCAAAATACCCCGGAGAAAAACACCTTCCAGGATATAGCTACTGTGGACCGGGAACAAGACTTGATATCAGACTCAATGATCAAAATCAGCCCCGACCCGGTGAAGAACCAATAAACGCCATTGATAAAGCCTGTCACCTTCATGATGTTGCTTATAAAAGCAGCAATTTGCAACACAGGCATCTAGCAGATGTGAAATTAATTCATGCGTTGAATGCCATCCCTGATAAATCCTTCAAAGAAAAATTGGCTTCATTTTTGATAAAATCGGCTATGAAAAGTAAATTGATGTTAGGTGCTGGTAATTAATAACAACATGGAATCTATTTATTACTCCCCAAGAGGATACTGGAGGGGTAAATCAGCAATCCATAAACTCGCTAGCGCTGCAAAAGTGAAAAAAACCACTGCGGCTCATTGGTTATCCAAACAGGCACTATGGCAAATTTATCTACCACCGCCTAAACAAATTAATGTCTCGCATTTTGATGTGACTGTTCCTAATGAAGTTCATCAGGCTGATCTATTATTTCTGCCACATGACCACGGTTACAAATACGCATTAACCGTAGTTGATATTGCAAGTCGATACAAAGAAGCAGAACCGTTAAAAACAAAATCGGCCACTGAAGTAGCTTCTGCATTTGAAAGGATTTATCGACGAGGTCCTCTGCGTTGGCCAAATCTATTACAAATTGATCCTGGCAAGGAATTTCAGGGTGTAGTGTTATCTACAATGAAAGATCACAATGTCACTATCAGACGGGGGCATACTGCACTGCATCGTGATCAGGCAATTGTAGAACGATTTAATAAAACCCTTGCTGAGCGGTTATTTGGATATCAATACGCAAAAGAATTCATCCAAGAAAAAAGATCCCGTGAATGGGTTAAAAGATTACCAGCTGTGATTACTGCACTGAATAACGAGATTACTAGAACCATCAACATGAAACCTATCAATGCGATTAAAAAGAAGTCAATACCTGAAATGGAAATTCAAAAAGATTTTAGCGTTACCCAACCAATTCTTGGTAGTAATATCATTGTGAGGTATTTATATGAACCAGGAGAGCTTGAGGGTGGCAGAAAAAGAGCTACTGATCCTATTTGGAGTGTTACTACACACAAGATATCTAGTATAACACGATCTACGGGTAGACCTCCAGTCTATAAACTGGATTCAACTGCCCCTCAGCGGGTTTTTACTAGACAACAATTACAAATAATACCCGAGGACACTCAATTGCCACCGCATGGTCTTAACTAGCACCCTTGCGTCTATTGCACTCAAGACAAGTCAACATCACATTATTTCTGACATGACCGAGATTGTTATTTTTTCTGTCAACGGTGAATTGGCGAGGATCCTTATCCGAATACTGCCAGCGCATTATACAATTGCAACTTGCGCAGTGATTATTCTGTTGTTTCTTCAAAGTGATTATTAATTCAGCATCAATATCAAATTCTCGTTGTTTTTTTTTGTCCTGTTGTTTGTAACCGGAGAGTTTTTTATCAATAATATCATTATCGTCACCAATGATTTCATCATCGCCACCAATGATTTCATCATCGCCACCAATGATTTCATCATCGAAGACAATTCTTCGAAGTTGATTTATTTTTCGTACTCTGGATACTGAAAGATAGACTAAATTCGACCATTCTATGCGATTATCTACCATCCAAACAATTGTATCTGATATAGTCAATCCCTGTGAAGAGTGTATTGTTGCTGCATAACCTAACGTCCATGGGGATTTATTAGCACGCAATGCATCTTCAACGACATTGATATCAACCAGCACAATATCATTTAATACTAAATTCTGTTTTTCACTCTGTCCTGGAATATCAACTTCAATGTTCTGTTTTCGTGTATCCGATGGTCTATAACAAAGAGGCACTGGAAGTGTTGCAAATTTTTGTTTATGCAATTCAAATAATTTCATCTGAAGTGTGTCTCTGACTATTTTTCTACTTGCAATGATCAAATCGTTTGGTCTCCACATTTCCCAGAAATCATTCATGGGAGTTTCCGAAATTATTTCACGGGCTATTTCACACTGGATTCTATCCGGTTGTAATCTAATTAATTTCTTAAATTCTTTTAATTTTTCATCAAGTGATCTATGATCGGTATCAATTTCTTCATAATAGTCTACAAAACCCTTTAGCCATTCATGTGGGGATGCACCGACAAATGGTGGTGGTTGGCCGTGATCACCGCACATGACGATTTTTGTATTTTTTAATAACAACCACTCAAGAAATATTTTTAAGACATCTTCGGACACTGTGTCTATTTCATCCCAAATCATGATTTCAGGAATAAATTTCTCTCCCATGCGCTCAGGAGTCCATTTATCCCCCTTCCATCGGAAAAAGCTGTGATAAGTGCAGGCATTTACCCCTCTCTGTATCATTTCTCTTGCAAGTCTGTGTGTTGGTGTTAGTACAATCATGTTTGATTTCCCACGAAATAACTCAATTGCCCGAGTTGTTTTTCCTGACCCACCACAGCCGTTTAAATAAACTGTTTTATATAGGCATATTGGATCAGAAATCGGTGGCGCATTAGAAAAATCTGATTGAATCTCTTTGAGATTCCGATAATTATTTTCGATGGTAACATCTGCTGATTGAATATAATCATGAATCATTTCTTTCTTAATTCTCCATGATCCCCAATTCTCGTTGCCAGTAGCCTTAAAATCAGCCATTTTGCTATTTATGTAAAATGAGTCAGTGGCAACTCTAACTGCGGTGGTAGGAAATTTATTAATCATTGAAAATAAATTAATAGAAGCATAACCGAGCATAGAAGCTCTCAAATGTGTGTACTGCGGATTGTATCCATCATTGTAAGTAACAATTGTACCCAATTTGGTTCCATCGGACATAAATGCGTCCTTACGATTGACATATAGGCCTTTATTCGTTAAATCCGCCATTACAAAATCGTATTCAGCGTTGTCTATAATCAATCGTGAAGAATATCTCGTATTATCATCTTTGCCACCCTGAGTGAATTTACCGATTATTCTTCGTCCAAGATTTTTTGCTTCATTGTTTCTGATTTCAAATAACTGTTTGGACCAATCCATGATTTGTTGTTCATTAAAATCAGGAAACAGTTTTCGCTCTTCGCTAATTATTTTTTCTAGATCAGGTTGTGGTAACCAGACTGATTTCTGTGCTCGATAGGATATAATTGCTTCACTGACAATTAATGATTTTAACATCTTACAATCAAGCATATACCGTAATAACACTATTGGCATCCAGTGTTTTTCAGACATGTGTTTACCAATCCAAAGATAACTACACGGATGAAGTCCTTCAGCCATTTCAAATGATACCACACAAGCGAATCCGGTTAAATCAAAATCAGGCAGTGGTCCATTAATAGCAACACGGGTCATTTCGTGTGTAGGGTGTCCAAATCGTTTGAAATATTTCTCACACTCTCCATACCCGAGAAAACTTCCTGGATAACACGCAATCATATCAACGGAAATAACGGTATCAGCGGTGTATTTTGTATTCCATAATCCGCCGTGGCTGTATTCAAGACAGGACAATTTGACATCTGATAAAAACTCACTTCGTGTTGGTTTCCACGCGTTTTTCTTTCTAGCAAAATGTGCTGCAATGGATGGTACTGTGAAACAGTTTGCTAATAATTGATCGTTGTCTTCTCCGTCTCCAGAAAACTCACTAGCTAGTTGTTTCATTTGATTATGCAGTTCTTCAGTACGGTATAATTCTCCGTTGGGTCTTACAAACTGATCAAATCTACATTCTTCGTCTGAAGTACTATGAAATAGCCACATTGACACAGGATCGTTTTTACTCAAATGGTAAATAGCATCAAATAATTTCTGCTCTGAAAAAAACTCTTCGGTTTGGGATAGATATTTTAAGGTTCTATCCCGTGGAAATATTGTTACTACAGATGACCACGCGTGTGCGTTATGATCAATAATTTCAATTGGAGTTCCCTGTGATTTATATTTCGATTCGTATAATACTTCTCCGGTGATTGTTCTTACCGATATTGGAAATCTTAATGATTTTTCTAATTTAATTATATCCTGAATTGTTGCCCCATGCTCTTTTACCGTTAATTCCCACTCGGTTATTTTTTTTCGTCTTAGATCAGTTAGTTTATTTCCCCGGGACGCATTTGTGAAGTGTTCCATTATTCGTTCTGCTACACAATTGAGCCCTGTCGAATATTTCATGGGTGCTAGTTTTGCAATATCAGGTTTTTCATTGAGCGGATAGATCCCGTAAACAACTGCTGTGACAGGATAAGATCTTTCGTAGTAGGGTTTATCAATTCCGGTCAAAATTCCCGGTTTGGAATCCTGATTCACGGTGATAGTTTTTTTGCCCTTCAAGATGGGTTCAAATTTATCCCTAATAATCCATTTTCCATCCTCACGGATAATGAATTTGATTCGGAAAAAATGACTTTTTTCCCCAAGACGTGAAATGATCACTGCTGCTTTTTCATCATTCATGGTAGCGTCAACAACACCATCAATTCGAAATGTTGACCAACAATAAGATGCTCCATCACGCTTGAATTCATTAAAACAGTCTCTGATGGCTTTATCAAGAATTTTATTCTTAGGTGTATTAGAAACTATATCAAGATTGAATTGAGCATCCTTCCAGGGTAATTTTTTGTTTCGTTTTTTGGGTCTATCGCGATTAAATCTAGGATTGATTTTCAACAATCTCTTAAACTCCTTCATGTTTCTGTCTACTACACGTTTTTTGGGTCTATCGATATTAAATTTAGGATTGATTTTCAATAATCTCTTAAACTCTCTCATGTTTCCCTCTCTTGGACGTTTTGGACGTTTGTTTCCGTCTCTTTGACGTTTTGGACGTTTGGGTCTATCCATATTAAATCTAGGATTGATTTTCAATAATCTCTTAAACTCTTTCATGTTTCCGTCTACTACACGTTTTTTGGGTCTATCGATATTAAATCTAGGATTGATTTTCAATAATCTCTTAAACTCTCTATCAGCATTTTTCGAAGTCAATCTCTTGAACTCCTTCATGCTATACATAAAACAAGTATTTAAATGAAAGTTTTATATATAATGAACCAGTGCAAATGGCTCATGATGGGAAATGTAACCCCGTGTAACAAATCATGCAGAAAAAATGAGTACTGTAGGTATCATATGCAAAGTTTTCGACATGGGCGCCTTGGTCCGTTACCCTGTATTCGATGTGGGGTTGGGGTTAAGGGAAGATCACAATTGTGTATTGATTGTGGTGGTAAGCGATATAGGGAATTGAAGCGTTATTATGATAAAAGAATAAAAAATGGACAATCCATCAGAAATTATGACCCTGAAAAAGTCTTTGACCCTGATAACGTCACTGACAAAATCATAAGAACCCCGCAAGACTACATCGAAAGGTTCTCCAGTGATGTAATTATTAAACCAAACACTGAATTAGACAAACAATAGAATAGTATATATGAACCAAGAATTCAGACCGCATCCAGTGATTACAAATTATGAGGCATCTAGTGATGGTACTGTCAGAAACCGTAGACTGAAGAAACCAGTTGGTGTTGTGAATATTCAAGGGTATTTGAGGTTTACTGTTGGAAAGAAGAAATATCTCAATCATCGTTTCGTGTATGAATGTTTTAATGGATTGATCAAAAATGGTTTTGTTATTGATCATAAGGATTCTAATCCAAAGAATAATTCTACATCAAATCTGCAGGCTATCACACTGAGTGAGAATTCCAAACGAGGAGAGACTGGAAAATGCAAAACGGTTTGGAAGAGACCTGTGAAATCTTTGAATACGATAACTAACGAAGAGAAAATATTTTCATCTATGAATGAAGCCGGTAGGCACTTCGATATTTGTCCAACTTCTGTTCAAAAAGTTGCAGAAGGGATTTATCGATCGGCTATTTCAAAAAGGACGGGGCAGAAAATTCAATTTAGTTATGTCTAATGCGTCATATTTTTCAATTAGAGATATGTCATTGCTATAGAATAATGAATTCTGAAAACATGAATAGCATCATAGTTGAAATAGCAAAATTGAAAAATCAGGATATCAAACTATCAGATGGATTAAATCCTGATCAAATTATGTCTGATTTTCAGGATATAGAATACGGAGTTAGCACTAACAAGTATATGCTACCCAAGAAATATGCACTCATCAAAAGAATTCAGAATTCTATTAAAGACTCTCTTTCATTTTCCAGTGACATCAGTGTGTTCGTTCCGTTGTATACTATCGTAGAGGGGATACGAATAGAATTAGGTAACGAATACGAATTGAAAAAAGAAGTCAACTCTAAAATTAGAAACCTACGGGCGTTAATTCAAGAAAATGAACAATTTTGATTACCCGACCATTGATTACCCGATTATTTTATCATCGACCCTCATTTTTTTAGCATTATTTGATTGAAATCAGTGAATAAAAAATCGATGGATGGTCAATGGAAAAGTGGGGAAACTGTCAGTATTAATTATTTTATATACAATTATGACACTTTCCCCATCAATGATAGAAGGTGTCTCACGATGAAATAACACTTCCATGACCGTATCAAAAATCATCTGACATGTCAAAAAAGTGGAGAAAGTGTGATATTAATTATTTTTATATGAATTTCCACACTTTCTCCATCATTGATAGAAGGTGTCTCACGATGAAATAACACTTCCACGGTGACTTTGTCACTGGTGTTAAAAATCATCTGACATGTCAAGTGTTTTACAATTGAAAAATGGTTTCTGATTTCAAATAATGGTCAATGAAGCATTAACAACCCGATTGGCTCGTGAACGATTAGATGCAATTAAGAGATTTGTACCAATTCGTGACTCTGTAAGAAATAAACTGCAACAACGACAGAGTCTTCAGACTGATTTTGCTCTGGGGTCTGAAGAATTGTTTAAACCAGTAACCACAGCAACGAAAGGAGTTGAGCGTGCTATACTGGGAGATGATCCCGAGAGGGGGAAATCTGTTATTGGTGAACTTGAAAAAATAGCAGCGAAAACTAAAGAAACAAAACAAATGGAATCAAAAAGAACAGTAGAGGACTTACGCATGAGATTTAACGAAGAAGGGTTAGCAGCAATTGATGGGACTGATCCAACAGAAATTCCTACGCTTGTTGTTACGTCTTATGAAAACAGAAAAAAAATGTTGAAACCAGAACATCATAAGTTTGTTAAGAATTTAACCCATTGGGCTGATATATTCTACAAAATCAAAACTGAAAAAAGTCAAAAAAAGACAGATAGTGCATCATACATTGAATATATCAGGATGGTGGATCACGTGTATAATCAATATGAAGAACTATAACAACAACAAAAACCGCCAAGATTGCAAAGAAAGCGACAGCAACCTGCAAAGAAAGTACTCTACTCTCCTAAAAAAACAACAAATACCACGTGATGATGATGATGATGATGATGATTATTTACAAACTACGGATTTAGAAAAACTAGATGAAGCAACTGGTTATAGCGGAAGTGGATTGCAAAATCCAAGGATTGGAAACTCAAAGAGTTTCTGTCCTGATAGTGTTATCAATGATATATCACGATTAGATGTTCTTGTAGGAGGATTCCGAGCTGGAAATAACTCTCCAGAAATAATTAATGAAGCAGCTGATATCTGTAGACGGTTATTTGCCGGCGGTATCATGGATATCAAAACATATCGAGATTTCATTGACGAGTTAGCAAATGGGTATCACAGCGATTAAATAACAATTGAAAACACTATTGTTTTTATAATAATGATCATACATTACAATCATGATAAACCAACCCCCGTCTATGTAGTTAATTCACGGTTTCCAGTTTATAAAGCATACTATGGAGATGGTTTAGGCAATACCATTTTAGGATTCTTTTCAAGAATGGCTCCAAAAGTGATGCCGTTAGCTAAACAATTATCAATGAAAGCCATTGATGTTATTCGTGATAAGGGTATTGGTGCTGTTGGAGATCTTGCCGGGAAAGCGTTTTCAACTGCGAAGAATAAAATAACATCATTAGTAAAATCACGAAGTGATTTACGAAAAAAGAAACCGTTACCGTCTACAGCAGAAATGCCTGCAAGTGTTAGTAAAATAATAAATAACGCAGTAGATGAAAAACTAGCGTCGATGGTGACTCCAAGTGACCAAAGCAATATTGCAAATATGATAGCAGGAAGTGGCTTTAGAAAACGCTAGCGTTGAAAATCGTTTACGATTTAGACTCTGATAAATAGAATAAAATGTTCAAAAAGTCACGTGATCCAGCATTTGATATAGATGCCCCAGTTGGCAAGGATGATTCTGTACGCGATTATCAATATTACGCCTATCATGCCATAGACTCAAATAGTCGATCGCGAATTGATCTTCAAGTCCATGATACCAGTAAATACTTTCTACCCGCTGAAGCGTTTATCGAAATCGAAGGAGAAATTGTAACAGCTGCTGATACTACTGCTGTACCAGCACCGTATCCAGCTGGTACTCAAGTCGGGTTTGTCAATAATGGTATTATGGCGTTATTTGAGAGTGCTAGATATCTCATTGATGGAAAAGAAATTGAGTCCATAGATCGCGATGTTGATGTGGCTACAACAATCATAGGGTTAGCGAGATATTCTGATGATTATACAAGATCAGCAGGACCCTCTATGATGTTTGCAAAAGATGTTAAAAATACGGCTTGAGGAAATCAATTTATTGTAAGACGACCAAAGAATAATGCTGGCACCGCTAATATTGATGCCGAGGATATGATTATAAACAGCGATCCTAATTTAAATCTAGGAGCTGCAACACGAAACGCAATGTTGCAAGGAGCGCGTAAATCATTTTCATGCGCGATTCCACTGCATCACATATTTGGATTCTGTAGAAACGTCAGAAAAGTTATTTATGGAGCTAAGCATACAGTATCGCTTGTACGAAAGGGTGATGATAATGACGCAATTTGGAGGATTCCAGCAGATGTTGCAAATCCAAATGCTGATGCTGGTAAAGTTATTTTAACAAAAATATCATTGTGGATGCCAGTGTTGACTCCAGCAATCACCGCAGAAGAACGATTACTATCATTTATTGACCAAGGGGGAAAGTCGTTGTTGAGTTGGTTATCAGTGAGTACAGATGTGAAGCAATCAAATGTTAATAATGTGTTTACGTGGAACCTAGCATCAAAACAGGGCACTGCTGCACCACGTCATATATTTATTGCGTTACAGGATAACACACGAGTTGGCAATCAACTCTCCAGCCATATGATATTTGATCAATTAGGTGTGAAAGACGTCTCACTGAGAATAAACGGCCAGCAGGAACCATCCGAGGATATACAACTTAATTACACAGAAAATCATATTGCACGAGTTTATCATCGTCTGTTGTCATTTATGGCACGTGATCAAAATGTCGATACCGGTTTGCAAATATCACAATATGATTTTAAAAATCTGTATCCAATCTATTACTTTTCATTGGAACATCTTGATTTGATGAGACAATCTGTTGTTGATATACATTTTAGAGCTAATGTGACTCGTGGTACTATTGCTAATTATAGAGCAGTTGCTGTCATTCTCAGTGATAAATCAATGCTACTTGAAGGTGTTGGAGGAAGAATGAGAGTGGTAGATGCACCAGTGGAAAATCTTTGATTGGAAATTGCACAGCAATTTCACCATTGAAATTGTAAACGATTTAGAATCAATCTATTATGTATAATGTCATATAGTGTTATTAGTGTTGCGTTAACTCCTGGTCAAATCAAAAAATTGCAATCAGAATCGGCTAAGCGATGTGGAACCACAATCACGTTGAAACCTAATCAAATGACTGGTGGTGCAAATAAATTATCACTGACAACTCGTCAAATAAAACATTTCAATGATGCACTTGCAGCCAAAAAAGGTGTTCAGATTACTCTTTCTGTGGCTGCTATCAAAAATATGATAAAAACAGGTGGTATATTTCCATTGTTAGCTGCAATACCAGCATTGATTGCAGCAGCAGCCCCAGCAGTAGCTAAAGCAGCGGCGTTAGGAGCCGTTGGTACTGCAGCTGGAATGGCGTTGAAAAAAGCAACTGGACAGGGTTATAAAAAAAGGGAAAGGGTCTAAGACTACCAGGAACCCCGTATTCATGGTACAGCGGAAAAGGTCTGAGACTACCAGGAACCCCGTATTCATGGTACAGCGGGAGATCCGTTCACGGATCAGGCCTGAGACTAGGACCGGTTTATTAATTGAGGAACCTATGGTTCCAATGTCCAATTTTGATTTAATGGATGCTGCTAAAAAACTAGCCATAAAAAATTTCAGAGGTGTTTTTATGAAAGATCAATTACCACATCAACCAAACAAAACTGAAACAGGTATTATTAATCTCGATAACAGCACCGGACCTGGAACTCACTGGGTTGCATACGCTATTGATCCACGTGGGATTGTCTATTTTGATTCATATGGATTAGCCCCGCCAAAAGAGTTTTTGCGTTATATAAAAACCCTTCCAATGAAGGCTTGGTATTCTACGCTACCAACACAACAAATCAATGACCCACCAATATGCGGCAGCGAAGTATTAAATGTCCTTAACGCTATTTCAGCATCTAGAAAACCACCACACATTGTCGTAAATGACTACACTAGTAGTCGCTGGCAACGACGGAGTCGTCAAAAACGATTTTAAAGAGAGAAAGAGTTTTACAATAACATGATTGATATTTGGGGAAGACCTCTGAAACCCAAACCCGATGACACTGCAACCGGTGATTCTATCAAGGATATAACAAAAAAAATTAAAGATGAAATCGCTGAGACGTTGAATTTAGTAAATGTTGATCCTAATGAGATAGTTGTATTTCAAGACAAACAGGGTAAATTGAAATCTAGTAATATTTCTCTGGATGATATTTTAGTTAAACAACAAAACGCAATCGAGAATACTATCGTGTTATTTTCCGATCAGGGTAAATTGAAAACCAGTGATGTGTCGTTGAATGATATTTTAGTTAAACAACAAAACGCAATCGAGAACACCGTTGCGTTATTTTCCGATCAGGGTAAACTCAAACCAGGTGTACTTTTTTCGACGATTACAGATCGATTAAAAATTCTCAACGATGAGTTAAACAATTCTGTGGTTGTACTAACAACACTTGAATCTAGAATTGAAGAACACATAAAACAGTTTATAAATTTTCGAAGAAATATCGTAGATAAATTTATTGGAACTACATTCGATAAAATTGAACTAAAACTCCCTGATATTAAAAAATCCATCGATGAGACGAAAACTTTCATCGAAGCCATCAAAGGGGATGCAACGAGGATGATAACAGTCATTGAAAAAACAAAAATTCCTCATGAGAAAACCAATAACGTAGTATACACGATCCAACACGGATCATTTGAGTGGACACCTACAAACAGCAAATTAGATATCACTGCAACCGTTAAGGGTATTTATCGATTAACACTAGTAACACCATTGTCTCAATTTCATATTTCATCGTCCAGTTCATCCGGGGTCAATAATACGATTTCAACGATCATCGACAAGAATACAACTGAAAAGTTCACAATCACATCTACTGATAAAAATTTGGTTAGGGTTTCAACAACATGGTATGTGGAATTCGTAGCGGATTTAAGTTGAAAATTGCAAAGCAATTTCACTAACGGTTTCAATTGAAAACGCTAGCGTATTTTAAATAAAAATGATTTCATCATCGCAATATCGCTATGATCAGGTCAGAGAGTATCAAACTAGACTCAAAACCCTGTCTGAGGAGTATGCAATGAAAATTAAAAAATATCGCAGGAGAATTACCGCAATTGATGTTACCGTGTATTCAGTGAGTGGTGTAATCACCGGAGCAGGTATTATACTGTCTTCAGTAACAATGATGGCCCCGATAGCTGTTCCAATTTGCATTTCTGCGGCAACAACAATCGCTGGAATAATTTCAATAATCACAAAAAAAATATCATCATGCAGCCAGCGGAAACTACAAGACTATGTGATTAAATTTCATGTTGTGTCCACTGCATGCTCGCAATTATCCTCATTGATATCGTCATCTCTCGATGATACAATTATATCAGAGAGTGAGTTTTCAGCGATGGTAGATATATATGATTCTGCGATGTCAAAATTAGAAATACAAAAACATGAGTATAATAACAATGACAACACCGATGGAATCAGAAAAAACCAAAATGATCTCAATAACCTCAACGATATCAGATAGTGATGGTACGTGTCTATGATTCCGCAGTATCAAAATTAGAAATACATCATGAGTATAGCAACGATGACAACACCGATGGAATTACTTCAACAAATAGTGGAGAACACGAACCCAGTACAAACCAGCATGATCTCAATAACCTCAACGAATCCAGAATTCAGTGTGAATTTCCCCTCTCCGGTCCCAGTGAAGGAGATAGCGCTAGCAAAATTACGAATATACCACAGTTGGCCTAATATCAGATCAAAATCATTTGGTGGTCAACAACCCAATAATTCCCTGGTGTTCTCGTATAAGAATAAACCCGACGGTACCCCAGACTGGAACGTTGTTTCCATACCAACCGGATCATACCAAATCGAACAAATCAATAATGAATTGCAACGTAGAATAAAATTGATTACTGGAGCAGAATCAAAAATAGCTATAACAGTTCATGAGCCAACACTATCATCTGCCATTGAAATAAGCACAAGAGGATACGTCGTAGATATATATCAAAGCTCAATAAGGACCGTACTAGGATGGCCTGAATTAATACCCCGGGAAGAAACCGTTGATTTACCAGAACCACAAAAATCTGATTATGTCACAGACAGGATAAAATCTGATAATCCAATAAAGAGTTATAAAGATCACACGTATAATAGAGATTTTTATACTCCCATTGACGATATAGATAGAAAAAGGAAATTTCTTATTGCTAACGAACTTAAAATCGCTGAAAATTTCACAGTAATGAATAATGATTTTTCACTGTTGTTAATACCTCCTAAATCCGGCTCTCTCACCCGAGATGAATTTATCAGTGTCGTAGAAACATGCAATAAAATTATCGACGATATGGAAAAACTTAATTTGAAAATTATTCAGGATATATTAGATGACAGTTATCCTGAAACAAGAACAAGATTTGCAACAGACTATAATATCCGCGTTGAAGATATCCCCACATTCAAACTACCAGAATATAACGTACCAGAACTAAAAAAACTTCTCAGTGATGCCATCGATGTTGGTTTTAAAATAATTCATGATGCATGGAAAAAAACAACATCACCGGAAATAAAAACACTCAAACATAATAATGACCCAGATGGTGGTGGCAGGCATATCGCTCCGTTCAATGTAAATATTTCATCGGTGATAGCAATCAATTTAGTGTGTGATGTTATCGAAGGAAGCTATCAAATAAATTTAGAACGATCAAATCAAGCTCAGCAGGGATATATTTTGTATTCATTTGCACCAACAGCTCCTCCAGGATTTTTAATAATTGAGTCTCCGGTGAATCCAGTCTATATGCGGTGTCATAATAATTCATTAACCAGAATTAATTTCAAACTCACTGACCAGTCTAATAATCTGATTGATTTACAAGAGGAGGTTTTACAAATAAGTCTGTTTGTAAAGTCATAGTGATTTTCGACCCTCGGACACGATATCGTATCGGACTGGATCAAATATTCGGTTGAGAGGGTGAGTGACAACGACGTTGTAATCTCTTGAAAAGTTTTTGATTTCATTGATTTTTCATTATTATTTTTTGCCTGATTTCATTATTATTTTTTGCCTGATTTCATTGATTTTTTTGCCTGATGTCATTGGTTTCATTGTTTTTCAGCGTGATTTCAATGAAAACTTGTCTAAAAATGTTGTCTGATTCACCCTCTCTGCTGCTGATACAAAACAACACATCGCCACATTTCAGGCTATTGACACATTATCACATTTAAGGCTACAAGGAAAGCAACACACTCAATGTCAGCATTGATTTGTAATAACACTGGAATTCAGTTGGAACTTCACACATCTGGTCTTAATACTGACCTGACATTCTGTCAAGGATGGATTTACTACCACCACTTGATGTTTCTTTGATCCAACCACCTAATTTAATCACTTACATGTGAACCATATATATATATATATATATATATATATATATATATATATATATATATATATATATATATGGATAATACCGATTGAAAATGTATGAAATAGGGCTCAGAACTGTATAAGCCTGAGGTGCGTAAACGAAGAAATGTTAGAAGCGCGTATGAAATAGCCATGTAGGAATTCGCATGTGCATTAATAGATAACACTGTAAGGACACAAATAATACATTAATTGATACAAGCGAGAACCAACTAGTGAAGCAGAAGCTGTGATATCGGTCTAAGGTTTGGACAAGATGGTCTGGAATTCTAGCCTTAGCTACGCTGGTAGCTGTCCCGTTGTGGAAGAAGTGCGCATTATAACGATGTGAATCATAACTTAACCTAGATAAAACGGCCTTAATAGTAGTGATAAAGACATTTCTACTTAAAGCGCGATCATTATCCGTAAGAAACAGATGATCCCTAGGCCGAGCTCCAGCTAATATCTGAATACAATGGAATTTATTTATCACACAGTATGGACATATAAGGACATGATAGTTCATGGCAAAAACACTGATATCCAGAACTTAACGGAAAACATCAGTCTTAGATGCCCTAAGACACAGAATGAATAGGCGCTTATCTGTATGGAATATTATGTCCAACATACACAGATTGCTTGTTGCAGGAAATCGGGCTCCCTGAATAGTAAATTATCCACACCACAGGAAAACATAAGAGCAAGTGCACAATTAGTTTGTAGTAAGAGTTTAGTAAACTCATTCAAGTCATTAGGGTTCCAAATATTGTCATGTTACACAATATATCATACGTAATAGGAAGATGTTTCTGTCTGTAGTCGCATTGCACCTTTGAATATATTATGTAGTCTAAGTAAAGAGCTAATATTAATTAATGGGTGTGTGGCCACCAAGATGCAATTATGCATACCGAATACTGGCTAGATAAAGTTTTATAGTTTGATATGTCAGGTGCAACATCTGTTTACAATGCGAACAAAGTATCTCGAGGTGTACCGATTCACAAATGGGAGAAAACTAGATTATACAATCAAACGTTCTATCATTAGGAGGAGGGTCTGTTTCATTTTTCTGTTAAACTGTGTGGCTGCGCTGGGTCCCCACTTAAGGAAAAACAGCTATTATGCAACCGTCGTTATTTATCAGACATGGAGACTCTAACCACCGACCTCCATTACGAGAATCAGCCGCCCTAGCAATGAGCTAAGGGTTCATATAAGCAAATATATATAAATAAATTATTATATATGTACCTCTATGATCGACTTCTACATAAAAATAATGTGTTTCTGAAAATATATTTCTGTAAAAGGTTGCGGTATTTTAACCTTCAGTAATAGTAGGAAAATCACTCCCGTGTTCGTTTAATTGTGTCACTGGCGAAACGGTATATAAATAAATATTATAGTAATTGTACATTGTACAGTTTCCCCACTTGTGTCATGTATATATTTCACGATGATTTTGATCATCAAGATAATATTTATGTTAGCATTGAAATCTGCATGTATATCTCTGTAACAGAACAAATAGTACGTTTCTGCAAATAATTATAATATTGCAGGTGTAGGTTGCAATCTTTCTCTGTAACACACACACACACACACATAATGTTTTGTAAATATTCAATATATCTATGTATTAGACAAAGTAGGTTGAAATCTGCATCTTTAACACAGCATGTTCTGTCTTGGTTTTGTTTTGTAAATTAGAAACTACAGATATTATTATAATGTACATGTTTAGTTATTTATTGATATTAATCACCACATGGTTAATTAATTATTCATGATGACAAAAGTAATTGCAATTTACGGATAAATAAATGAGAAGTTTTGAGAGAGAGAGAGAGAGAGAGAGAGAGAGAGAGAGAGAGAGAGAGAGAGAGAGAGAGAGTTGTCTGTCTTCAGTTAAAAATTAGAACCGTAAACATTTCTGATTTTTTTTCGAAAAAGCGGATTTACACACATTTGCTGCTACACTTTGTTCAAAGGTATACATATCTCAAAATGTTTTCCGGCTTCATTCATTGATTTCATTAATTTAATCAGTCTCTATTTGTTATAGATTTTTTAGGTCTAATTCTAACTGGTTAACATTTTTATGTCAGAGTAACATCTATTGTTCTAGCAGAAAAAGATATTTAGATTATTCGTGACAAATATGATTATATTCTTCATAACGAAACAAATGTCATATTGAGTCAAAATTCCAAAGCAGGAATGCTGACTAATATTGACAAATCGATCCTGTGTCGAAATAGCTTTTTCAGCGTTCTGAAAACGACGATGAATTTACTGGACCAGATGGAAGTATTTGCTTCAAAGAAAAAAGTAAAATTGATAAATTTTTAAGACCGAACGGCGAAATATATCGTAAAGAATCTCGTCATGCGCAGAAATTTTCCACATGAATATTTAGCAATTACTTACAAATTGTTTTACAGTTCGGTCAATTGCAGTTCACTTTGCTAGAGAAAAATGTTCGCGGAAACCTAAACGATTTGAACTTCTCGAAGACATATAATTAAGTTGCTTTGAATACGGACACGGTGATTGTGGAATACCAAGTATAATTACAACGACGCAATTTCTGTCGATATGGTCCCAAGTTATCCGGGACGTTTTCAAAGCTACGGAGAATGGGCTGAATATTTTGAAAGATCTGGACACCCCACAAACGAAAGGACTAGAGCATCGATAAATGGACAACTATCCGATTTTGATCCAACCGGATTCGCTTAAATTGTATCATTCGAGTTTGCCAAAAGTCTTCTTCCAATTTGTTATATTTGGTTTAGTTTTCAGAAAAATGTTGAGCGCTAATGGTTTTATTACGATATATGATTGATTATAAAATAATGATATCGCTGATTGTAAGTGAGGTGATTATTTCACATCGTAAGCAGATGATGATTAAACCGCAAAAGATCTCGGTAGAACAATAATCGGTAAATTTATTAAAGGTGGAACAAATGATCACAACTGACATTATGCATGACTAATTCTAGATGATGCTGAATATGATTTTTTAATTGCTGATACAACGACGATAAATATAGTTGTATGTCGAGAAAATGCTTACTTGTCTAACGGAACACGATTAGGTACCATTCTTGGCTATGTCGATGATATGTTGCCTCAGTATAACATCTAAGATCGTCTATGCTCGCTTACTTTTCTGTAAATGTATTATTGATGATTTATTTATTCCCTACCACTGAATTCAGAGTTGCAAAGGATTAACCTTGGGGTTTGTGGAAAATAACACAAGAAATGTTATATAATTATTCTGAATCTGCAGATGTGTAAATCAAAGATACGTCCCAGATAAAATCAGGCAAAAATAATCAGATATCAGAAGTATCATCTGCGCCATCTAAATCCGATCAAATATCCAGCCATAAGACTGTTGATCTAAATGGACCTGGCTTTTGCGCTAAAACAAATAGAGTTATTGAATTATTTAGACAGTTCGGATGATATGGTTGTTTTAACACTTACACACAAGAGAAATTAATCAAAGAGAGATTGCAAGCATATACTAATCACAGTTTATTTCGGTACAAGGGCCGTGATCCCCCCTCTGTCTGTCTGTCTGTCTGTCTCTGTCTCTCTCTCTCTATCTCTCTCTCTCTCTCTCTCTCTCTCTCTCTCTCTCTCTCTCTGCGTGTACATGTACATTTTATATTGTTGCTCTACGATCTCAGAGGGTCATGAATCCTCTATTCATTAGCTACATGTTGAACGAACGAATACATATTTTCTTTATGATGCGATGTGGCAACGAAGGAAGGAAAAAAGTTTAGCACATATAGTGAACAAACGTTATCAGGGATAACGTTTTAAAAATTAAATATGAAATCAACGAAACCATCCAGTCTGCTCCAAACACGTGAAACGGTTTCAGGTAAAAATTATTGTTGATGTGGCAAAAGCGACGTTTGATAACTGAAATAATATTATCGCACAAATTACTACCCAGTCTGCTCCAGAAACGTGAAACGGTTTTCAGGTAAAACTTAAAGTTTATGTTCATGTAACAGAAACGATGTTTGATAGCTGATAACTGAAATGTTATCGCACAAATTGCTAATTTCCCGTTAATCAAACTTGATCTAGAAACTAAAACGAAAATCAATGAGGATCCAACATGAGTTGTTCTAGAACAAGTACAAGGTCTGTTACACTCAAGCATGTGATATGCATCAAGTACAAAATACTTAAGTATGTGAAGAGATTAAAATGTCCATGACAGCAGCTTCAGATAGAAAGCACAAGTTACCCAATGATGACTTGGAAACTGTCACTGATTTTGCACAAGATCAATATTTAGATATAATTTTACATTACCCATAGCAGGTCATGATTTTTTTTAAAAAAGCCATCTACATTAAATATACGTAAAAACTGGCATAATTCATCACTTTGATGTTTTGTATGCTTCCCTGTATCTTGGTATTGCATTTATTGCGCTATATTGAACGAAGAAAAAAAAAAGAAATTAAGCAGCATAAATGAAACCGCAAATTACTACACACATGAGTAACGTCATGGGAGAAATTGCGAATTAAGAAAGTACATGTAGTTGCTCATTTTATACCTTATAAAGTCTTTTAAAGAACCACTACAATATGATTGTTTTTTATGTTTTTTATGGTTTAACGCCATTTTTCAGCACAATATAGGCTTATACATGGCGACCAGTATTAATGGTGGAGGAAGAAACCGGACAAACCCCGGAAAGAACCACCGACCCACGAGAAGGTACTGGCAAGCTTTCTCACATAACTACATTTGCCGAATCTTAGTCTCGAACACACGCAGACAGAGATGAGATGGCAGTGGTCCGTAACGGACAGCGCTTTAGACCACTCGGCCACTCGGGGCCCCACTACAATATGAAAATAAATTAATTCCAGGAATATGAAACGGACACTTGTCCTTGTAAACATATAAATCTGTCCCATAAGATGCATGTCAAACAGTTACACTGGCATTGAGAATCAAACATCCTGATTTAGAAAACAACGTCTGTTTTGAATTATATAAATAGTGTTTACCTTTTCAAAAACTGCTGCTACCGTAAAAGCTCATGATTCCATGAAACCACCAAGATTATGGAAGACGTACAACCCAGAAGAAATACCGTTTTTCATGGAAAATATGCACGCATTTATGGAATTACTTTGATCTAAACGACAGAGAAAGAAGAAATGGAAACCAGTAACAAAGACTCACGGACATGGGAACCTCCGCACTATATGGAAAATGTTTGAAAGTACGTTGATATGAGATAACGAATGACGTCTCAAAACCATTTTAAAATGCTTAATTATTAATGTGAAAGAATCTAGATGGTACCATATTTTTTCTCTTTTACCTCAAGATAGGTAATATTTTAAGTACTATAACTGAATATAATATATTCTCTTTTTCACAGTATCATATTATTTCAAAACAAGTCATTATATCTAAATTATTTATAGTCCATTATAACCAAAAATACGAAAATTCCGTATATAGATTGGTCATAAACCGTAGCGCTAGTTTTTAAAAATATATTGAATTTCCATGAATTAATATATGTATGCCTTAATTGTCCACAGACTTGTAAAACTATGCTGCGTACTTTAGAGAGTCAATCACCTTAGTAGCATAGTCTACGTATCTCAGTTAGAAAATAGATTTTCAAACTTTCAATTTAATATTTTAGCACCAACAATCTGCGATTTATGCAGCATAAGTTTAAGAAACTCCGATAATTTTGCATATAAAATTAGAATATTAATAATTAAGTTAAACATTTTCAGACTGGACTTTTGAAGGCGATGAAAATGTTTAATTATATATCGAGAAACGTTACTGGAATTAGGACAACTTTGTGTGTGTGTGTGTGCGATATTACAATGTCGACCTTTTGCAACAATGTTAGCTTGATTTTACAAGACTGATACCAAAAACTGTAAAATACGTGGCGAAATAAGCATATAAGCTTGATATTGTGCTAAATTAATGTAATCAAAATTAATTCTGTTACGCTTTTAAGGAAATGATAGGCAGATATAATTGCTTTATGTATTGAGCGTTGGCGGGAAAATTTGTATGCTTCCTCATTATGTATACTGTTCTGTTTATTCAAACATTTAACAACTGCTGCAATCCCTTTGCTCCGATCGGACTGAAACGGACAGTATACAAAAATCAACCAAAATGTTCATAATTACACATGAATATGAATTCGATCTAAAAGATTATTTAAAATGTATGTGTATCCATAAATGTGGACAAAATCTTTAAAACAAGTCTTCTCATAATTTAAGAAAATAAAGAAAACTATATTAAAGCAATAATAAAACGAAGTGACGTTAATTGTATTCATGTGAAATTTCCAGTATTGAAATGAAAGTCATTTAACCGCTCCAGTGGCCTAATGGTTAGAGCCTCCACCTCGGATGCGACATGTCGTGGGTTCCATGGCCAAGCCATGTCAAAGATTTATTTTTAAAAAAATAGTACTAACAGCTGCCTGGTGTGGCAGCAGCATTAAGAGGTTAGTGTTAGGACTGGTCGGCCTGGCTTCAGGATAATGTGACTGGGCGAGACATTATTGTATTCGTCTGTAGCATGATGCCCCAGTGCCAGACATCACTATATGCTGCCACACTGCAAACTTCATAGCGATATGACTAAAGACTTGTTAAAGTTTCGTTCAAAATCTAAATCACACACACACACACACATACACACACACACACACACACACACACTGTGTCTCCGTCTGTCTCTCTGTCTCTCTCTCCTAATCATCCTGAGGAATTTTTTCTCCCTGATGAGTGCAGAAAAAAGACGTATGCCTTGCAAAACTGATATATATATATATATATATATATATATATATATATATATATATATATATATATATATATATATATATATATATATATATATAACCTTCAGAGTGAAGGGTGATACCTACACTCTCCTTTATAGCAATGCTGTCTTTATCAATTCTAGCTACATTTCTTTAAGCAAATTCTTTTTCTTTCTGTATACTCGGTAATGCCGGTGTTGCTGTACATACCAGATGAACCGCAATTAATAATAATATATCTTTAATATTTCTCTGCTATAAGCCACCGCCTCTAACAAGTAGTGACATTTTATTTTCGGTGACAAACTGTCCTTACAATGTGAACAAATACATATAGCTCTACTTTTAATTTCTTTTCTTCTTGAGATATGCTTGGTCATACACAATTATATTTGATAAACACATAAATTGGCATACACAATACAAACACGTGATAATGCAAACACAGTAATTTCGTATAAGTTTGACTCTTGTTCATCTTTTGCTTATATTTAATTCGAAAGAAATATTGGAACGCCATAAATCCGGATATACATTAAATATTGTACGTATTAGGCAAATAACTTTAAACTATTGCTCTTTGGAAACCAAAACATGATACCAAAATGGGGATATTTTTGAATAATAATTAAATAGTGGGTTTTAAGATAATTTATAAATAATCTAAAGCAAATAATTATCTGTGGCTACTATCGCAAAGAGGTTCGAAGGTCAATTAAAAAAAATCACCGCATTAATAATTATCCCATGAAAATGTATTTTAATTATAACGTCCTTTTTAAATTACTTGTAACGAATGGAACTCTGCATTTCCTAGCAAGGAGTGGGTGAATATTACATTTTCAGATATGGTGTGAATTCATAAAACGATAGTCGTAACATAGTCTCAAATACAGAAAACTTGTATGCTATAACATTCAGCTTTTCTTCGGCAAATAGTATGCTTTGATTTAGTTCACATTAGGAAACTTGTTTATCAAACGTCTCTCAAAGATCAGGACTGTATCCTCCAAAACATATTTTTTGGAATATATGAGTGTTCTCGAGACTCACATGATATAGGGAAAAATTATATATGCTTGTAATCTGTGATATTCTTACCTACTGACTTCTGCTTAGTTATACAAATTTATTTCCAGCAAATATATAGGTACTCTAAATGGTGGAAAGAATTGTAAAACGAATTATATGGTGGGCAGTGTATATATCAGTATGCTAACAGAAACAACTTAGGTAAACAATGATTAGCAGAAAAGATATTAGTATCATAGATTACTACCATCAACGATAATTTGTTCAGGTCACAGCAAATAAGCCATTATTTTTAAACAGTTAAACAAATTAACATACACACTGAAAGCGAGCAAGCATACTTAAAATTGGTAAACAAGTTAAATTTACAGGATCATGAATTGAATGATTATTTGTATGGCTATTAAAACAAGGGCAGCAGGAGCTGAGTTATCTTTTTGTGCAACGTCAAGACCAAAATCCATATAAGGAACAAACATATGGTGCAGATATTATATTTGATCGGGATTACTTTGATTATATCACACGGCGGGAGAAATGTGTATATTTTTCACATTTGTAAAACAACAGTCGGATTTTAGAGTAACATGTCAAATAGCGTTTACTTTGTGTATGATAATTTTCTAAGGTAATATGTGTTTACGGGCTCTGATATAATAAAATCATGGAATCAATATGTCTACATTTGGCCCATCTATTATATTACCCTAACCTGCTGTTGAAATATTCATACGAAACTTGTTTTTAGAAAAGACATTCAAGCAACAAATTCCAGCTGAACAGCTATATAACTAATTTAAGTAAAATATATTCTGGTAACTATGCAAAACAATGTGTTATAGTGTACTAAAGTACACATATAACTCAGATAAATACAAGCTAATCAATATTTGACAAATGCGGAATTAATAATTAATCAAAATAGTTTAAATAATTAAAATCCATATATAAAGCAAGACGAAATCAAGCAGCATAAATTGCCTGATCGGAAAAAAATGGATCATAAATTTTCTCCGTGTAGTACATACATATGGACAGTATACAGAAGTCATATTAATAATAAAATCGCCAAGTACGTGGCCGGTATATTTGACCAGTTTACATCTCTCCTGTTATTAGGAAAACTGGATAATAAGGAAAAGTATATGTGCCTAATTTGCAGAAAAAATCAGATTAAAGTTAAGACCGTTTAGAGGAGTATAGTCATGCATGTATAATAGCCAAGAACATTTAGACAAGACGGATTATAGTTCTAACAAGAAGGCCTAAAACATTTACTATGGAACATGAGCGATACTCTCTTCACGTTTGTAGAATATCACTAAGCTTGGATATTAGATATCAGAGGTTTCTAGCTGGAAATTGTGTTGGAAACCATTATTAACATATCCGTTGACCATCGTTTCTACGTCATCTTCAGTTTTGTTATAGCCACCAAGTGCGTTGCCCAGTTCGTGTATAGATCCCTGTTTTTGAGCATTGTGATCTCGTAAAGCAGCATCAAGGGGATCCTCTGTAGCAATTTGGGTGAAATAATCATCCCCGTACATGTCTAAAGTTACTTCCCTTTCCTCCAATTGCTCTGTTTGAGATATGCTTTCATCATCAACATCATTCTTATCCAGTGAATTTTGACTAGAATATAGAAATTTAAAACCTAATTTAGAACCATGTATTGAAGTTCAATAACACGACCATATAATGATGTTTATAAAAGAACAAAATGAAATTACTGGACATTATGTTACATTTTCAACATCGTTTATCGTAAATGTAAGTCTTAAATCTGGAATGTCTTTTATATGTAATAAGTGGCTTCCGATAGAGCCATTCGTGCCAGAAGATTTTAAATGGCAAATAAATTTAATATATTTCTGAAAACTCTTGCTTTGTATCCACCACGATAGGTAATTGATATCAACAGTTCTATACATTTAGGTGTATTATGATGAAGAATGTATCTTTTCTTTTTACTTACTATATAACTTTCTATACGTAAGAGATAATTTATTTTGTTTCAAATCACGTGCAATATAAAGCTCAATAAATAATAGTATTTCTCAATGTAGTTGGTTAAGAATTGTTTGTCGTTTTATCAGAATCTTAAACTCGGACAAAATTTATCCAATCTAGTTTTTGTTGCATGCGCAGTATGATGCTTTAATATTAACATAATTTTAAGTAATTTCGCATTAGTCTGTTGTAAATAACTAACATAATATTACCCGCAAAATGACTTCGTCGTTGTAACTAATTTATAGATTTCCACATGAGTAACATAGTTGACATGGTTAATATCTGCAACTAGGTTAAACAATTTCAAAGGGAACCAAAATCCAAGGTTTTCTGCAGGGCGCCAACATTTGATTGCTTTAGTAGTATTTTATCAGTAGAATTGAATTCGATTTAGTTCCATTTGGATAAAATGTTTGGATATATATATATATATATATATATATATATATATATATATATATATATATAGTCGAGAATTTTGAACTAATAAAATTTGAAGGGAATGCACATACTTTATGTAATATGTTAATATGTTTCTAGTGCATTCATTGTGAGTTTCGCACTATTGGAGTTTCATGGATTGTATTACCAAAGTTGCTATGAATAGATTTTTTTCAAATTTTCTAGACCAATTATTTTCTTAGCGTTTGACGATTAATTTGTCGATTAGTTTACATAACGCTTAGGTATTTTTTATTTTTCTCCAAACATTTTGACTATCCCAAATAACCCATATTTTCGCATACAATGTTTGCCACGAATGGTCTGAGATATTCTGTACAAGACTGATGATAATGTATCAAGAACGTTCTCATAATAGTTTGAAGACAACTTGTATAGGTGTTTTAAAATAAAATTTGGCCATCGATGGGTCGGGTTTCGTTACGATTATTTGGTATCCCAGATATCCCCCATAACATCTCAACTTATTAAGTGGACTGCATAAACAAAATTTGGCCTGAAAAATATTTGCCTTTATTTGCTTCCTCTCTTGATTTTTCTTTCCGAACCATTGACATTAGAATAAATATAATATCCAGATTATCTATTTATATAAGCTGCTCGAATTATATTGGCTGAATTAGATCAGCTTTTTATTGGCTGTTGTAGAAGAAATTGAAACAATTTTTAATCTGATTCATTATTTATAATGGATGAATTAAACAATTTTCAGAGAATAAGCTAAAACACGTAACTAGACTGAAGTGTGAAATTTAACTCGAAGCATAATATATTGAATCAAAATATTACAAATCCTTAATACAGCACATTTTAACTCTCAGTAATGTATACGTACCTTGTAGCATCAATTTCCGTATATTCTGGTGGTTCATGTGAAGCGTTAAGAAGAGGATTTTCCCTGTGATAAATGAAGTAAAAAAGAAAGGACTAAAAAATCAATTTACAACATTCCAGAAGTGGTCATAATTATTCACCGGTTTAGCGCTTTTAGATAAAAATGCTTTGGTGTAAATATTTATACCTTGTTATATCTCTATTCGTAATATTATCTATATCGATTCACAGAAAACATACATTTACAAACGTTTTCTTCTTTGTCTTTTACTCAGAACCCCATATTGATCGAACAAACAGACAGCCTAATGAAGAGGCGAAACTATACGTGATCCACATCGGTGAACGCCTTAGACCACTTGGACACTGCAGGTCCACTTAAAGCAGGACATAGTCCATTTCTTGATTTTCCATGCCAATTAGTACACTGCACAATATCCGTCATTTTACCATGAAACTATGTTGCAGTAATTAACTTCAACATCAGCGACATGTCTGTTCTTTATACAATGAATGCATACATAACAGCAAACAGAACCTTAGTAAAGGGAAGTAATGCAGTCGATAAGTATGAACCCTATCTCATCAGGAACTGTTGTACCGTAAATATGGAAATTCAGATAAAACAGTATACTTGGGAAACGGGTTTGGTTTAAACTGCATTGAATATGCGACAGAACTTAAAAATGTAGATGTTATAGATTTTCTATATTGACATTAAACTATGTTAAACATCATCGATAAAGATGTAATTTGGTTGTAGAAAAAAATGAATGTTGATTAAGAACGTATCTCCAGGTATTTCCATTATAAATTCCACTGCGTGTGACCCAGTGTATTTGATAAAATTCACATATATTATCTACGAAGCGATTGTAACATGTTGTATTTCGTCGAATTCATTTCAATAGATTATGAGCACATATCATTTTATCTCGCATTATCATAGCAATTCCAGAGAATATGTTAATATGTAAACAAAATTACAATAATAGTACCATGAATTGCCCATTATACGACCTATTAGTCTTAAATAGTCCTCTATGCAGGCACTAGTAATGAATGGTTGACTTTTTAGACTATTGACCGACGATAACCTGGACCATTAGTCAATAACTAAAGTTAGAGTGGATAAACCATTGTGTGCTCATATCCGACTTATCACAAACCTGAACTTTTATCTTTAAATAGTATAAGCTATATAATTTCTTGATCACCCAAAGTGTAAACCATCCAAAATGCTGGTGAAAGAAATTCTTATGTAACAAAAGATATTCTACAGAACTAAATTTTCTTTGACCCACCTTTTGCTGATCTATTTATCCAAGATACGCATGTTATTTCTTTCACCTCAAGCCATTTACAAAACTTTTGTTTTTGTATATGTTACAGAACTAATGGTTACGTCCATGTTCTTTCAGAGCACCGTTGAGGGTGAGTAATACAGAAAGCGAAGTTGTGTGCCCTACAACTTTAAAAGTAGAGTGAAATTTAATATACGTTAACATGTATTTCACCTATTTGGATTGGTTTTACTTTTGATGATCAAGGGGTTCTGTCTGAAAAAGTAAATAGCTGATGAAAATTACTACTTCTGTACGCGTGAGAAATGTACTTGAATTAGCACACAGTACACGTTTCCCCATTCTGGAAAACCAGAAACGAATTTGCAATATAACCATACTTATTCTTTGAAATTACAAAACTAAAGAGGACACTTGCTCACATTCATTTGTATAATTAACCTCTGAAATTCAGTAAATAAAAATGGTCAGATCTTATAAAAAAATACAAGTTTCATTAGATACAAATCAGAAGTAAATCCTTGGTGTGTACTCTCAAATATAAATTATCCTTATCATTCAGCTCACAGGATTATTATAAATTCACCTGGTTTGAAAACACCCTCTATGACATACGCTTTTCTATTTATAATAAAAATGACAAAAACGAACAATAGGATGATACCTTTTCTTTAAATTCTCAACTAGATGCAGAAGTGCGGAACGCAAGAGAGGACGCAATTTATTTGTAAAGAAACGATATTTTTAGTCTCTGTGACCCCCCGACCATGGATCCCATTAATGGTTAAAAGCTCATTTTATTGTGCAGAACTTCATTTTTCTTTTGTCACAGTGACTTTGACCTTCGACCTTTAGATACCTAGATTGACCGGATTCTTTCTGTTTCCATGTACAAGCCATCCAGTTTAGTATCGTTTTAGTAGATAAACAACTTTTATTTCAGTCGCTGTTATTTTTCCTTTGACCGTTTGTTCCGAAATTAATACATTTTTGTTATTATTCAAAACGCAAGCCATCCACAACATTTGGTTCAGGTATGTCATTTAGAACTATGTAAGATGTTTATGTTTCTACCATTATTGCAAGCCATCCCCAATCTTTTGTTTATGTATGTTTTGCATGAATAATCATATTCTCTGGTGACTTCTGTTAGTCGCGGTGACCATGCTCACTGAATATGTAACCAAGAAATCGACAGCATTCTTCTGTGTATCAATTGCTCCTCGAAACATGGTAACCGTAGATTCAAACGAAATTGGTTACTGACTGGCGGATAAATACCTCACAGTAACATAATAAAGTCTGTCTCATGGTGCTTATGTAAAACACCCATACATATTGTGTACGAGTATATGTTAGATCTATACGAATGTATAGAGAGATATCCTAACTAAGGTGGACCAATTTCGAACAAAGCACATACCAAAATCAGAAATGTTGTTCTCTAACATATTTAAAAAAGGGAAATTACTGCCGATGTTATTAACTTATTTTCATTAATGTAAATATTTTCCATTTTTTCTTATAGTAACCATAGATGAGACGCTTGATATCAAAGTGGGGATTTTGACGATCAGCTAATATTTTGATGGTAAATGTTTCACGTTGTTACAAAAGATTAATACTAGCAAAGTTAAATAGCCGTAATTAAAATGCATAAGTACCTGTGTGCATACATATTACTTCCTGGAATGATCAAGTCATCTTTCTTTATGATGTGTACCTCTTTTTCTATTTAAAAGAAGAATATAAATATAAAAAATCACATAAATAGGTCATAATGTGTTTAATTTTCAATTTGCATTAATTTGCAATCAATCTTAGCAAAGAAAGAAAGACTTGTAGTATATGCTATACTAGTATATACGTCGGAGAACCCAATCCACGGGAGAGTGGACTGAAAATAGACGTGCAAGTAGATTAAGAACAGACATTCTGTCATTAGGAAATGTAAATAAATTTGCATCAGTTAATATGAAATTATAAGCGCAGAATATTATCTATCATTACAATATGTATAGCATACAGTGTTCGAAAGCTATATGTTGACTTCGTATCTGTGGTTCGCACTTAATCGCACGGCATTAGGAAAAACTTTTAACCAAGTCGTAAAGAATATATTGTAAAACATAAATATTGTTCCGACTTACCTGTTGGCATTGCAGCCCTGAGTTTTCTTTTATATCTAATGAGTACACATATGCATGTGTCAGTATATAAAACGAATGTCACATCCTTATGATAATTAAAGTATATATTAGGAGGATAATCCTAGCAATAACATGTTTTGCGAACATTTTATCTCTGATAAATGCTGCAATTAATAATTGTTTTAATTATATTCTATTTAATTATATTTATTTTTCATTGTCATTAGTGGAGAGCTATAATTGGATGAACTAGACAAAGATACTGGAAATACGAATTCTGAACTCTGAACAGATTAGTAAAATATTGAGAAGACGAATGCTTTTATCAATTTGCAAGCAGAATAAGATGCTGTTTTTAAAAGATAGCCCGTCCTTTAAGATCAATTACTTTACGTGCCTCTTCGAGATGCATGTCGAAGAGATATTTGGATCTTTCAAGATTTATATTACATCCATATTATATTAAAAATATATTTCTCTTTAAATGTAACTTAACATAAAATGTCCTTACGAAACTAATTGGTAAGATGATTGGAAAAGCTCTATTAAATACACAATGGAATCGGTTGTATTTGAAACATTGTTGAAGTTTAATCTCTTTCCCATGCACACATACATACATACATACATACATACATACATACATACATACATACATACATACATACATACATACATACATACATACATAATTTGGCACAGCTTATATGAAATTCGTTTACACATGTAAATTGAATAGAAACTATTTATATGACCTGTTAGAACTGGAAAAGAACATATATCCCACGATGAGAATCACCAAAGCTAAAAGACCAATCACAGCAGCCAAGACATATGTTGTTTTAGTTGATTCATTCCCGGGAAGTTCAGATTTCA
The DNA here is from genome assembly GCA_030141615.1 of Unio pictorum. NCBI lineage: Eukaryota > Metazoa > Mollusca > Bivalvia > Unionida > Unionidae > Unio > Unio pictorum. Next base: position 511,896 of record JARLTB010000062.1, on the reverse strand, counting down.
GGCTTGACTGTTGAAACAAAAATTAAGAATATTGCTTTAATAGTGGTTTAGCTTTGTTAGTCCTGTTTATATCATTATTATTAATAGTAGTATTATTAGTAGCAGCTGTAGCTGTAGAATTAGTGGTATAGTGTTGTTGATGTTTTGCTAATAGTTATCAATAATTTAATGACTTTAACAACGTCTAATATAAATCGGCAATAGATAATTAGGAACATTTATAGAAGTGGAAATAGAAGAATACATGAAGGATAATACTAAGAAAAGTTACATCAATTAATAAACTTTTATATTTGTAATTCTCAGAGTCAAAATGTTTTAGAAGAAATGCAGCATGAAATATGTATGTGTACTTACTTCGATACTAACGATGTTATGCTTCATTCTAGCGTAGTACAGTTGATCGGCATATGTATCCAGCAATCTGAATATATATATATATATATATATATATATATATATATATATATATATATATATATATATATATATATATATATATATATATATATATATATATATATGTGTGTGTGTGTGTGTGTGTGTGTGTGTGTGTGTGTCTGTGTGTGTGCGTGCGTATGTTCGCTCCAGTAATTTGTCAGCTAACGTTCTACATAGACGCTTATAGATACAAATGTGTATTTCATTGACAATTTAGACATTCACTAAACACGACAGTAATATAAATGCTCGAGGGTATGATCCCACTTTGATGATCGCCGCGGGTCATGAATCAGATTATATTCAAAGTCGGATTAAAATATACGAACGCATTATTCCTTCTTAAATACCGCTCCGGTGGCCAAGTGGTTTGAACGTCCGCCGCGTAGCGGGAGGTCGTGGGATTGATCCCCGGCCGATTCATACCAAAGACCTACATAAAGGGTACTAACAGCAGCCGCGCTTGGCGCTCAGCATTATGAGGCTAGTGTTAGGACTGGTCGGTCCGGTGTCAGGATAATGTGACTGGGTGGGACATCATGCTTCATGTTGGCGGCATGATGACCCTATTCTTAGAAATGACTATAAACTGCCTCACTGCATACATCGTAGCGATAGGATTGGAAAATTGTTAAAGCTATGTTAAAAATCCTAAACAAACAAACAAACAAACAAACAAAAATCCTCCTTAAGTACAAAAGTGCACAATTCAATTACTAACCAGGGGGAGACACCTTTGTGTTATTAATACCTGCCAAAATGCATACTTGCGATTACATAACAACTTTATGGTCTAACTTCATCAGACAAAGGATATGGACATGTTCATAATGGAAATGCCATTGGAATAAATGTTGGAAGAAATTATTCAGTTGTTATAAAACGAAGCAGAAAACCGATGAATGCTATCAACTCATCGAATCCATCATCGGTGACCCAGAGATAGCTTCGGTGATGGGTTGTTGTCCTTTTTCTAATATGGACGATGTTATTAATGAAATCTAAACACAAGGAATCTTCATCCTTACTGTGTTCTTGTGTGGTCTTTTCGAACCGGTATTCAGATGGTATAGTGTGGGTACTCTCGATGGGAAAATAGTAGGTAATGATATTTAAATGAAGGACATACCCGGATTATGTTCGTCCCCTGATGGCTCTATTATCACTAATGAAATTTTATATTAGCGGAATGTAATTGTCCTCTCGCCGTGTCGTGAGTAAACTGGCACGATAATATTTAAAATACGGCTTAAGATATTCGCTGCTGTATTTCATCCACTGGAGAGGATTCCGTATCGTGATCCGTATCACTTATGTCATCAACCAATCAGTTGTTCGGGTTTGTGAGATGATACGCTCTATTACACATGAGAAGCTGAATATTATAATATTCTTATGGCAATCTGTAAACACTACCAACTCACCCCATCACGTGGCATTTGGTAATTACGAAGCAGATGACGACGGCATCCTTCGATATATAAGGTTGAAATAAAATCTCTTACCGTGACACATTGCAAAGAGATGTTAATTGAGAATAAATGTTTCCGGATCTCATAGGACACATGCAAAAATTCAACATTTTCAGCGTGTCTGTGACGTTTATCGTGGTACATCATTCGGACTGGTTATGTTATCGATCGTATCAACGGCAACTAGCTTGATGAATCGTGTGCTGGTTATTCAGTCAGCGTGGAAATAGTAAAATGGGTGGAACGTGTCATAAACGCGCGTCTGGTGTTTATATATATATATTTGATTTAATTGTTTGTTTGTTAGTTGTAATTTTTGTTTCTTTATATGCTTTTGTATTATAGATATGATTAATGGATTTGTTCATTTCCCAGAAGTTCAGTTAAATTTTTCGGAAACACTAACAATATAATTTTGTATCTAATGCTGACGCAGTTCCTGACCTTGATTCTTGAGTTGAAGTAAACAACATTTCCTTAAAATTCTTACTTTGAGTAGTTTCAAAATCTGAAATAGAGGCCGTAGAAGTACGTGATAAATAACATGTAGCAATTATTTCGAAACTGATGTTACCGGAAGGTTGACCCGCATCCGGCCATATGTTTTTCGCAGTAACCGGATTTAATATTGATGTATGAGAAAATATTTTTTTCTTGCCTTGACACTTGAGACAACAAAGTTATTATTTGCAAATCTAAAGCAATGCATGCTTAACTTTCCACAACAAAATTAGGCTACCTATTTCTTATCGTATAATTTCTGACTTGTGACAACTCTGTGATTATATTGCCAACTGTCCTAATTTCTTTGGCTAATGGGGACTACGAAAATCAGTACCTTTTAAGATAAAATATTGTTCAACATTTTTGTGTATTCATGAACTCCAATTGGCGTCGGTTTGTTTCTTGTTTGTAATATGTATCATGCGAGTATAACGGCAAGTACTCTTGAAAACCTAAACCTTGGATATGGCAAATTTACAGTTCGATTGTCTCCTTGTTTTGATTGCATGGTCCAGCTGTTTACTGACGTAATTGAAACTGATGATCAGTTTCATTCGACGGAGACGCAATCCCTGAAATGTAGCTACGTGCAGAGTTTGCACTGCCTGATAGAGAGTCTTATAACAGTATCCTGACGGATTAGAATATCGCAAATAGATACAGATTATTCATATACGCATATAATTTAGAGTCATTTCGGGTTTTCAAAAACTCATGTCGAGAATTATGACCTCTGATGTGTTATTACTCGCTGTTGTATTCATACAATTCTGGGACATGAGCGAGCGTTATTATAAGCTGGGCCCAGCGATGTTATTAAAATGTAACATGTTCACATCACCGTTCATATGAAGAATGATACATCTATCCAGTACGTACTATACCAATTGGACTTGAGGCAATAAATGCGATATAGATTTATGTGCTAATTTTATACACCTTAGATCATACATTCTTTCTATACTGCGACCGTAATATATTTCTTCTCGATTGTCTCTTTAATTGTACCTTTTCGCTTCCTCTGCTGACAGTACTTTATTGTTCGTATGATCCTGGATGTGGAAAAACAGATCGGTTCTGTAATTAAATAAAAGCAACGTTACGGTGAAAATAGAATTGATGACGTATTAATAATGTCCAATATTTCATTAATTCTTTTAAATAATGTCGTATTATTATTCTTCTTTAATTTAAATAGAACTCGGTGATACAAAAGAATATCAGCCATATTACATGTTTCGCTGTAGACATGTAGCAACAAAAGGAGAAATAAATCAAAACGTCCAGTTTTGCAATCAGTTTTAACATGTGCCTGTCATTAACTTCACGAAAAGGAAATTTACTGTTTGACCAGTTATAGATGATACCTTCACATTAGAACTGTTTGGGTGAATATATTCAAATTCTTCTGAAATGAATTCTGGTTTTATTCATATTAACAAAATGATCATTTAAACTGGAACAAGTACAAACTTTGAGTGAGACTTTAGAAATATGTGACCGAAGGCATACATACATTTAAATCCAATCGGCATTTATCAGCGTCATCTGTTTCGGCTAAGAAATGCATTTCTAAGAGATGCATTTACATTTGATAATATCTGATTATTATGGGTCAAAATAATAAACAATACAATAATTGTATCCACTGAGATTTCCCTATGGGGATAACAACAAAATATATCACAATTTAGTCTTTATTGAAATCGAAAACAAGGTATGAAAAAGTCAATGCCGGTGCGAATCTTTGAGGCAACCGGGGTGATTGTTCTTAGGTGCCGCCGTTACTGAGGACTCTACACTGCTACAGTATGTCACCTGTCAATCTCCTTTACCGCTCCTATATATAAGTTTTCCGAAGACTTGCCCCATTTAGAACAAGGAAAACGGTGGACATTGTGGTTGAAAATAAGAATGAAGGCACCAACTTTGCTCAGCAACCAGAAGCTATTGACCCCACCATCCACCATCCGTAAGGTCCCTCAGAGTTACAACTGAAAATATCTGTGAATAATTCTACCAGCTCTTATTGCTAAACTAACTTACAATATGCAGTGAACCTTTACTAGATGCTTGAGACTAGGTTATAAAAAAAATAATGCAAGTGACTGTAACCGTACAAATTGCATTCTGTTTAATAAACAATACTCTTCAAGGAGATCATATTAACGTTTAAAAACTCCAAAAAATCTTAAAACCTTTGTACTGGAGAAATTAATAATCTATGTTTATTCTTATTCCTTTTGTTTTTTGGGTGGGTGGGTGGGTAAAGTGTACTGGTATAGATACTACTATACTGTGTACTACCTGTAACAAAGACTAACATGGATATGTACCTGTCGAATACTACATTTTAATTACAAAGTTTGAAAAGCCGATTAAAGTATAACATCGGATAGCATTTGCGTACTGGTCCAAGGCAGAGGCAAAACAACAGGTACACGTATATCCCTATCATGTTTGTCGTTAAAAATAAATCGTTTGGTGTATAAGAAAGTTGTGTACAAATAACTAAAACCTCGGTGGATAATGTTATTGTATTTATACACAATTAAATATGGTGTTAACAATAAGCAACACATAATCTTACTTATAAATGTCCACTGTCCCATCGTCAGCTTTGTGATCCGCAATGCTATCATACACAAATAGTAAACCAGTCAAATTGCTGCATTCGCTGTAACGTTTATACAAGGAGTTAGTAGTCATCGTGGTTTTCAAACGGAAACATAAATAAGAACGTATACAATAATTACAGTCACTGTAATGACTGTCTTAAAATGAAAACAGAGATTAACTAGACATGCATTCAGGTGTCCGACTTATTGACATCACCCATTTCAGACGAAAATATAGAGTAACTGGAAATATTTACATGAGTAACATTGTAGTAACTTTCTTCAGTCAGCTAAAAACACAGGAGATACAGCCATTGCAGTGACGTATTTAAATGAAAACAGTTTGGATATGACATATTTGCAGGAGTTGGAGTCAATATAATGACCTAATTTACTTGAAAAACTAGATAAACTAGATATGCATACAGTAATTAGTCATTGTAGTGACTTTCCAAACTAATAAAGATTATCTTGAAATACATAGGATAGAGTCATTGTAGTATATATATTCAAACAAAAAGAAACATATTAACTAGAAATGTATGCCACAGTTAGAGTAACTCTGGTAATTTTCTTAAATCAGCTCGAAATACACCCTTTAGGGTCATGATAGTCACTTTATTAAAACATAAACCTAAATTAAATCGAACTGTGTCTTAATGACACAGACTAGTTTGGTTTAATTGGTATAATTGAAGTAAGTGCCATAAACGAATCAACGTTCGTTTGCAAATATTACTAGAAAGTGACCATGAATATTTATCCGTGTGAAATATATATATATATATATATATATATATATATATATATATATATATATATATATATATATAACCCAATATGTAAAACTATGATATATGAATACTATTATATTTAACACACATACAAAAAACCTATATGGATTATTAGTTATTATATTGCTGTAAAAGTTTGATAGAGCACTATTTTGACACTGCATTGTTTGGACTTTATCCTAATTATAATGTTACAGATCAGAATATAACAAGTTTTATTTGAAACCCATCTCTTTCGATGAATTTGCACCGAATTAAGTAAGTATTAATAAATAAATCAATATTTAGAATTTAAATTCAATCTTACAACATTTCACCTTAAAATTTCATCCTTGATCAAAGCTACGTTTGTTCGAACTCCGTTGATCGTCATTTTCAGGACTTGTGAGTCAGCAATCAAAAATATCTGTTTAAAGAATAATATGATGTAATATGTGCAGTTCGTTTAAAGTAATATATAATCAAACTCTATAAGATAGCATATACTGTCTCTAATATTGATTACATTTCACATCAGTTAGTAGAATAGGTATATTGACATAGAACATTTGAATATTGTTTGTCCTTGAGTAGAGATAAATGTAAAAATGACAGCGAATGATAATGTATAAGAAATCTAATATTTGTTCATTTGCTTGAGAAAAGTAATGATGTTAGTATGTGAAAGTATTCGTATGTTGCATTAAAAAAAACCACCAGAAGAGTAGTGTTATAAAGTTGATTATGCCGCATATGTTAACAAACTCTAAATTTAACAGCTTTATAATTTTTAGTGGTTTCTGTAGCATACTATAATACAAAAACAATAATATTTTTCATTATATAATCTACAGGCAAATAAGACACTAAGACACGGGGCTAGAGGGATAGTACAGAGTCCAATACGCAGTTTAATACATACTAAAATATAAGCCGTGTCATTTCCAGCATCATCTCTTACAAGAACGGTAACGTTGAAGAACCCAGACATGTCCTGAGTATAATACATGTTATTTATGATGGTTCCATTCCCGATGACGCATATCGGATCACTGCAACGACGACCCCTCTTGAGTCCATTTAGCTTACTTTTCAGATCTGATGTTATTTCTAATGAAATAGTTTGAAAAATCCACTTGTTGATCGCGTTCTGGTGTGTATCCTTGTCAGTAACATGAATCTATTAAAATGGGGTAGAGCATATAATGTACTTGACTTATTCAGTAAAATATAATTGCATTTTTAAAATGTGAATGATAAATCGGATAAATACTTACTATTCCTTTCCATGAAAGGGCACAAAAAAGCACGTCATAACCGATAGGGGTATAAACATGATAAAGTCATATATTAAATTCGCAACTATGAAATAGAAAAATACTTTAAGGAATATTGATTTCGCAAGCAAACGCAATTAAATCATACGACATAATTCAAGTTTTATTGCAACTACATCTCACTCCATACAAGCATATCTCATGGCAACCATATTTTACCATATACATGCATATTGGATTGCAATATAGCTCACCTCGATTTTGATTGCACATCACATGACTTTATTTAATATGTGAAATTACTATGTTACATTTTCAAAATTAGGAAAAATACAACTTTAAAGATAATCACTGAGTAACCTAGTGACCGTGTTTTATGTCATCTTTTCTTCTTCTGCAGCACTTATATATGACCTATGAGGAACGAAACCGCCTGTACAGTATCTATTTGAGGAAAAACACATACATACATTAATTTGATACCTTCAGTTCGAATATTTCCTTGTCTGGTTCCATATTTCTCTTCACGCCAGCTCTTAAGTCGCGTTTTTGTGTAAATATTGGAGGGTTGTCATCTGAATCGAGCACCGTAATTGTGACAGTCGCTGTGTCAATAGTACACAAAAAGTTGTATTGTTATAACTGCTATATTTAACATGACTTTTAGGTCATAATTCAAAACACAGAACAATTTCATCAGAGAAGAATACATTTAATAAGTTCATATAACAATACCAAACCTACAGAAATATTAACTCTACATTTTGGAAACATATACAGGCAACTTTCAGTAAAAATTTACAACTTCAAGATAAATAAGAATGTAAGTACAGGTTAAGCAACAAATGAACTTTTATAAATCAACCAGTTGTAAAAGTGTTTATTTATCTGCACATACATACATACATACATACATACATACATACATACATACATACATACATACATACATACATACATACATACATACATACATTCGAGTTCTTGCCGAAAAGGTTTCTTATCTATCTATCTATCTATCTATCTATCTATCTATCTATCTATCTATCTATCTATCTATCTATCTGTCTGTCTGTCTGTCTGTCTGTCTGTCTAGCTATATATGTGTGTGTGTGTCTGTGTGTGTATGACGATGCATAGATACTACAGTATTTGATATCGTATTGATAACTTCATAAATTTATAGTAATTTGAAAATAAACAGACGAAATATTAAACATTATGAGATTCAAAATTACATTCGAGTTCTTGCCGATTTAGTTGCTCTGTTCTGTTTGTATCTTAAGTAATACGCCTTAAAATTGAATTATATTTCAATATACAGTATACAAAATTTAACCACCTTTTCTGTCGTATTAACATTAGAATAAAATACACACATACAGAGAGAGAGAGAGAGAGAGAGAGAGAGAGAGAGAGAGAGAGAGAGAGAGAGAGAGAGAGCGGGGGTGGCGGGGGGTGTAAATAATGTTGTTGTTTGTTTTAATGAAACTAAACATTTCATTGTAACGGTTTTCGTTGGACAAGCCGATAATATATCCGTTCATTATCTTTCCAATTTGATTGCAAGCAAAGAACTGAATTATTACAAATGTTTCACATTTTCATTAGAATGTTTCTAAGTCAAACAAACTTATCATTATACTTGTAATAAAACAGCAACATTTGTAACCCACTGCCCTTGTTTTAAAGCTGTTTCTTTTACTCACCCGTTGCAATCTGAGGAATATGTTCCTCTGCTCCCGTATCATTTACGAAAATAGTCATCACAAGCTTTGCCACTGTCTCTCGATCAAGCGCAGAGTTCACATGCAATGTGCCGTTATCTTCATAAATGTTTAGGTAAGACTGAAAACATATATATAAGCTGTACAAGGCGTCTATCCAAATTTACATACTATACAGGTCATTAAAGCACAACAAACGTTATGTTCTGTTTCTGTTTTTAAGCAATGTCTCGTTCTTGCGAGGTAAGGTGTTTTCTGTATTTTGTCCCACATGTACTGAACAGTACATCCTAACTGATTGGAATAATTCCTGAAGCTTTCTGTATGCAGTAATATATTCTGGTTAATTGTGTTATTAGATAACTGTAAATTAGTCTCAGAGAGAGAGAGAGAGAGAGAGACAGAGACAGAGACAGACAGACAGACCGACAGACAGAGAGAGAGAGACAGACAGACAGACAGACAGACAGACAAACAGACATATATACGGAAAGGGAGAGAGAGAGAGGGAACAATACCTCTGTGACAGACTGGTTGACATCCAATCCATTTTCATCCCATCCAATCGTGTTGGTTATGCCATACCTCAGCCGTACATTCTGATCAGGATCCGTGGCAATGCAGTTATATACAAGACTTCCTACTGCAATGTTCTCAGGCGTGGAAATTGAGTAAATTCTTTGATTAAATTTTGGGGGCTTGTTGTTGACATCTGCAATTGTGACAGTCATTGTGGTGGTTGCGGTGAAGGAGTTTGACCCCTGATCTATTGCAATGATTGTCAGATTATAGAGGTTTATATTGTCTCGATCAAAATGAGCTCCAACTTGGACCGTTACATTTCCCGTTGTACTGTTGATTCGAAAATTATCAAATCCACCTGCTTCTATTGCATATGATACTTTGTTGTTCCTCTCTGTTTTATCAGCATCGGTAGCACTGACCATTCCGACCCACGTACCTGTAAAAATTACTTATCTTAATCTGCGTCAATTAGCATCAACTTAAGAGTTTACAGAAATAGTTTCGGCAAATTAAAATATGCTTCTTTGCAGGTAAAATGAAAGTTGTAGCTTTCGCTATTAACACTTCACAATCTTTGCACTCTTTATTCACCAAAGGATATCCACTTTAAAACAAATGTTTTAAATATCTTGTCAATACGTATTTTTGAAAGAAGCATCGACTGCATTTTATTCTGAGTAATACATACAGAAACTTAAGAATATCTACATTTTATGTATGGATAAAAATGGAATCTATTACTTTACAAGGATAATGCTTAGTTATGTAAAAGTGTGCGCGACTGACTAAGATAATGTGGTTCTATCACACCTGTCTTTCTGAGCGACACATTATAAAGTTATTGCGAAATGGTCTTACGTAAGCTTATCTGATAATAAAACATAGTATCGAACTGGGAGACAAATTTACGCTTACGTTAATGAAGCAAAGAATCAGAATGTTTTCATTACATACCATTTCCAGAGGAATAACATAAAAACACGTATTTTGTGTATATAACAATTAAAGAAGAAACACACACACACACACACACACACACACACACACACACATATACATGCATACATGCATACTGTTGTCATATGATTTTTCATTACACATCAGTTTCAGAGGAAGAACATAAACACGCATGCATAGGTACGTGTGCAAACTGCTGTCAAAGAGAACAACCAAATAGGAATGTTCAAAGTTAATGAGAAAACAAATACGATGTACTAACCATTCTTTGCATTTTCTCTTATAATTCCAGAGCAATTCTTCATCTTAAATGTTGGTGAATTATCGTTCACATCCTGTAGAGAAATAAGTTTTTTTCTTCAGAGTTGTATTCTCCATGTGTAATTCCATGAAGTTTTACAGGTCATTTGATTAAACTAATTGTAACATAGCTTTCAGATTATGTCAGTACAATAGCTCAACGAGTAAAGGGAAATTTGAGTTACACGTTGAAAAATATATTACGGGCAATTACATTCTACCAATGTTGCCGAGATCGCAATATATGTGCCAATTAAAAATAGGCACATACCTATTTTGCAAAATATTGCTGTTATTGTCATTTGATTTTCTCCACAATTAGCGTTTATTATCTGGATGTTATTATCGGCAATGTGATAAAAGTAAAAAGGAAAATGGGAGACTTGTTTTAGCCCAACGCATGGCGACATTTCATATGTTCTGAAATCAACGTAACGTTATTCATCTCATATTTGTGTTATTCTAGCCCTCTAATGACAATATCCCATTCTAAAGAGTTAAATAATATATGCAAATTGGGAAATTTTTCATATGCTTATCTCCACCATTGCAACTGAAAACATTTTGGAACAACATTTTTCTACTTTTACTAAATTAGTTCTTATCAAATGTTCTGTATTAACTAGTACAATAGATCGTATGGCTAAACGCGTTCATATTTTATGCATCTGTTGTAAGTTTAGTAAAGAAGCTTAATTTATATACTGTTGAGAAATGACACAGATAAAATTTAACCTGGATCAGTATAGAGTCGTTCCATGCTTTGACTGTTAACTATTTTCAATATTTAACACGAGCACTCAATGCAGATGACAACGCACATGATGTTCCTCCTGACCCAACATGTATCATATATTTGGTCATCAACTGCTTGAAGCTGGTTAATGCTTTTAACGAAAAGGTCTTTGAAACTAAAAAAAATTCAGAATATAATACTGATCTGACAAGATATAATTTTCAGATAAAAAAGATACTCAAGTTGCAATGATTGAATCTCTTTTGTTTGATAAGCAGGTAATTCAATATATAGCCTGCTTGCGCCATTGTTATTGTCAACATAGGATAAGATGGAACAGTAGCATTCAAGTTGGCATATACATTTACATATATATTATAAACATATATTTCCAGTACATATTAAATACTTATGAAATAAACATATTGGTAATTATGGAATTTAGCAGTTACGGCAGCAAATGAAGAGAAGCCGAGTAAAATAATATAAATTTGTACTTCTTGATGCTATAATCTATTCGTTACAATAGTACTGATAATAATAATAATATATTAGTAGTAGTAATTGCAACTGTTCCAACAAATGTTGTAGATCCTACTGTTTGTAATGTGGTATTTCATGTCGTGTAACGAAAAGGAATAACTTACCTGAACATATATAGTAACTGTGACATTACCAGAGTTTGCTGGAGTTCCGTTGTCAAAAGCAAACACGGTAAAATTGATCACTCCATGAAAATTATCAGTCAATGCTTCGTAATCTATTTCAGATACAAGCCGAATCTCTCCAGTTATATTGTTGATTGTAAAGTTCGAATTCCATGTAGTGTTTCCAATTGTATATGCTACTTCTGAATTCTTGGTTCCATTCTGGTCGGCATCAGTTGCCTTAAAAAGGAATCGTTATAATATGTTAATGTCTATGTCTGACATTATTGCATACTATGTACCATAACTTGCTGCAAGACGATTAGATAGAAATGAAGACGAATGAATAGAGTATTCACGTGTACAATACTTTTTGAAGCCCGTATAAATTAGCATTCAGAATAATTATACTGATAAGGTGACTAGTTCAGCTTATTGGTGGATAATGGATACAATATTAAAAAAGATTCAAGAACATGACAATACGGTAATCTACATAAAGCATCTACCTTGACCTCTGCATACCTTTTAAAATGATTACTCTTTACATGTCGATTTCGAAATAATAAAACCTTTCTCAGTGTCTCTGTCATGTTCCGGTCCATTTATTCCAACAGGACAACGTCTAATTATATTTGCAAGAAAACAAAAAAATGTCATGCATGTAAAATCGCTTTTCTCAGATAGCTATATTACATTGGCTTATGAAGTCATTTGTTTACTATGTTTACTAATATTGTGACTAATCATGAAGTGTTTCTTTAGTGTATTCCATTCATTGCTTCGTCTCTCTCTCTCTCTCTCTCTCTCTCTCTCTCTCACACACACACACACACACACACACACACACACACACACACACACACACACACACACACACACACACATATATATATATATATATATATATATATATATATATATATATATATATATATATATAATATATATATATATATATATATATATATATATATAATCAGTCATGTACAAAGATAATATATTGGCGTAGGCAGTAATATGTAAAATTGCATGTGTGTGACACACATTAGATCAACATTTTTAATTTTTAATTCTAATGGAAACATTTACCTTTACAGTTAATAATGTTATATTCTTGAACTTTGGTGAATTCTCTTCAAGAAAAACAGTATATATTTCCTGCTGAAATAGTGGTGGTTGGTCGTTTACGTCAGCAAGATTGACAATTAGTTGGGCTTGATTCATTTTACCGCCTCCATCTGTGGCAATGATTGTGAGATAGATCTTCAACATCTGTTCTCTGTCTAGCTGCAACGGATGGCAGTTAGTGAAGACTTGTCCTGTTTCGGTGTTTACTGAAAATCTTTTAATTAAAAATGTAAGAATAATGCTGTAAATATTGCGACATAAATTGCGACATATAAGATGATGCTTATATCCAAACCGACTATTAATTACTGAGTCTTAAAATATGCTTTTTTCTTATACAAGTTTTGTTGTTGCTGTTGTTGTTGTTGTTGTTGTAGGGTTTAACACCATTTTTCAGCACACGATAGGCTATGAATGGCGGCCAGTGTTATTGGTGGATGAATAATCCGGGAAAATGCCCGGAAAGAACCACTGACCCACGAGAAGCTAATGGCAAACTTTCTCACATAACTAAATCAGCCGAATCTTAGACTCGAACCCACACAGACAGAGGTGAGGTGGCAATGATCCGTAACGGAAAGCGCTTTAGACCACTCGGCCACTCGGGGCCCCCTTATAAAAGTGTTATTTTATTTGTGTTGAAATAATTAGCAACTTTACATTATAAAGTGTGCACACGTTTTTCAAGACAAATATACCACGTGCAAAAGATCCTTGGCTCCTCGTAGTGATACTTATAAAATAGAAACAATTTGTAGAAGCTTTTAAACTATAAAAAAACAATGTTTTGTAGCAGCACAACTCGCTTCTGCCCTGTACTTTCAAAATAATTTAGCATATAATTTATTTCTAATGTCGGCGTGCTTTGGTCACGTACATTATAATTGCAGTTTTCGACATATAGTCAATATCTACACAAATCATTGTCTAAATAATTACACGTTAATCTTTAGTATGGTAGATACAACATACAAACTACCGTCAAAAGGGGAGCCCCGAGTAGCCGAGTGGTCTAAAGCGCTATCCGTTACGGATCAAGGCCATCTCACCACTGTCTTCGTGGGTTCGAGTCGCGGATTAAGCCAATATGGATATGTAAGAAAGCTTGTCAGTAGCTTCTCGTGGATCGATGGTTCTTTCCGGGTTTTTTGTCCACTATTAATACTGGCCGCCATTTATAGCCTATCTTGCGCTGAAATATGGCATTCAATTTTACAGCGACCGACAAAAGTTAAAATAACATCCCAAGACAATATAGAGCTTTATTGTCCTACTTCTAACTTTCATTTCATTGCGTTCAACAAAAAATATTTCAAGAGTAAGAGTTTCAGATTAAACTTATTGTTTAATCTTCAGTAGATGAAATTTTCGTTATTGTTAAAACATTAACACATTAAAACATATCGTAACGTTTGAGAATAAGTACGCGTAAGGGTTCAAACCTTACAAAAGTTGGCGCAGATATTAACTTCCACATATATTTATGTGGAAGTGACGTGTTAATGACTTTTTAATTTGAGATAATTAAGTGAGAACTGTTCGATAAAGCAAAGAATAATAAATGATTTTGTGTAAAACAAAATGTTAAATACATCGACATTGCTAATGTTAGACATATGATCATCAAGAGATCGAGAAAAAAGATTATATGTCTATTATTGGAAAGAATTATACAAAATACCGTGCATTCAAAAGCAATGGCGCGATCTCGGCAATTTTAAACGTTATATTTTATACGACACACTGAAAAAATAAATGCATCAATCAGATTAATATTATAATCAAAATTATCAAAAACAACCCTTTGAATGTAAATGAGCAGATTCTTGAAATGATCATTGCGGAACAACACCCTTTGATTTAAACAATTACAACCAAACATCATTTTCGCCAACTTAAACATACAAATTTGCTGGTGTTGTCTCTGTATCATATATTTATAAAATTCCATATATGTATAAAGCATACAAAGAACGTGTGTTTTCTTTACAACGTATGTACTTTATCAAAGCACGACTGATGTTAAACGTTTTGTCTACATCACTGGTCTACTAGTATAATACATTAGTAACCAAAAACATAACATTGTTGTTGACATTGTTAACGTTTCTAATTTTGTTTGGATTATCTAAAGCATTTGACAGTTTAGTATTCGAAATTGGAAATTCAAATTGACCTTTAAGTTAAAACTCATATTTGCAAAATAGTTTAAAGATTTGTGGCCTTTCTGCAAAAGTCGCACAATAAAATCAGGCAGAATACTGATTTCATTACTCTATTGATCAGGTTATGAAGCACGAAAAGGAAATAGTTCCGCAAGTGTGACCAAGATATAAATGCGGTATGGTCATTGGTAAACTTGATTTCATTTTCACTTTTTTAAATTTTATGCATACCACCACCATCAAAGTTCATAACGAATTTATTGTCCCACTTAATATATATTTAAATATTTCGTTCTGGAAAATGGTATAGTTATGGATAAACATTTGAAAAAATGACGCAGTTATCTTCATGCGCCTCTTCATTATATTTTGAGTAATATCCTGGTTATACACTGACCTAGAACAAAAGTGTAAAGTGCACGAAGTAGAAACAATTTCCTACCTCAGTGGTAGACACTAGGTATCGTTCCAAACAGAAATTAGTCTTGACGCCTCAAAGGCTTATTATTAATAAGTGCTTCATTACAATGATTTCAAATTCATCCTTGCTGACTTTATGTTAATCTCGAAGCCTAAATAAAAAATACTAACTTACAAATGATTGCCTCCAGACAGACTATATGTGACATTGCCATATGCTTCAGAGTCATTATCTGTAGCCTGTAAAAAGTAAATTTCAAAGTTAATTTTGTTTTAATACTATTTTACTGACCGTTTGCATAAACATAATCTGTGATAGCCAATTTAAATATATGTGTTTTGTATGCTGATGCACCTAATATTTAGTACATAAAGAGACAAATGAAATCATCAAATGAACATGAAGAAAACCCAATCAAGAGGTATGCAGATTATTATATTGTGTATCAACTAAAAATGTGTTAAACTGAAATGTATTTCATATTTTTGGTAACACAAATTGTCCACTCTTATTGTGCAGAGGTATTGTGAAGTGTGTAGTTAAACACATACACTATATTTGACGTGGAATGATCATCCGTTTATTTCAATATGTATAGGAACGACAGGGTTTACTTGCTACATTTCCAAATATTATTTCCCTTTAATGCCAACAAGTCAAGGGAATTTAGAAATGATCCGCAACATCATATCTTAACAATTGTATTAAATATACTTCTCACGTTTCCATAAAATAAATGCTTATGGCATAAATGTATATACAAAATAATATTTTGACCAAACATGTAAGATGCCCACATATTCATTAATATATTCAAGCTAATAATATACAATCTAGGAAATGATTCAATAACTCTTTTAGGAAACAATTTTCAATATTACAGTTTTAAATGTCCCGAAATATTTAATTAATTTATTTGTAAAACAATTGAGAGTTAAAGTTAATATTATAATAATATAATTAAGTATGGTTTCTTAAAAATATATTTTGCCAACTTGTCATAAAACAAGAGTTTGTCATTAACTAACTGATAATGATTTTATTGCATATGTTTTAAGTCTGCAATTACAAACGGTAAGCGTGTCCGTTACCTACAGTTTACTCAATTTAATGTTTTTAAAGCAAAGGCAATGTTTACAGTAGTTAATGGAAATATTTTACATACGAGATATACAACTTCATTCTAAGGAAGAAATACGCGAATAGCCAAAACCACAACGTGCCTAATTGTTATCAGCTGAAGCTGTCATATGCAAAATCATTAGTATTTATGAATATCAACACAAAATATCCAATTAATTTTTGAAGTGGCTATCAATGGAGAAATTACCAATTACAGTCTTCGAGAAACACGTTCAATGATTCAGACTTAGTGTAGTCGTTTGGAATGGATGCATTTTAAATTTATGGTGAAACAAATGTGTCAACCTACCGTGATATTAATTACTGGTGTCCCATTTACAGCACCTTCTGGAATGCTTGCTTCGTATGAATCATTTTTAAACTCTGGGGAGTGCTCGTTTACATTTTCAATTTTAATGATGACTGTTGCTGTATCTATATGGGATACATTATTCTCCTCCGTGGCAATGACCTAAATATGATTTGTTAAAAACCTCTTAAAAACGTCAGCATGTATCTTTCTGTGCTTAATATGTAAACAGACTTGTAATCACGAACTTCTTCAAAATCACTGAAAATGGTATTCACCTCTCACCATCTAACATCATTACAAGTATAGAGTGCGACAAAGTATAATAAATTAAGCAAAGCTGATATATACATCAATTCCCGTTCATTTGCACATTAATTAACATTAATTAATTTAATAGCACTGTCACTTAATCCAGTCGATTAATGAAGCCTATATTTGGGTAAGGTACTGTCCTATATCAGGCTATATCGCTTTACAGTTGAAAAGCAAATTGTATTGCTATATTTTTAACAATCGAAAACAACCTATAATGATTTGGTTAATTTGGTGATATAGTAACGACAACAGTCTGTAGATAATTTCACTTACGGTTATTGTCATGTTTTTCTTTCTTTCAAAGTCCAGTTCTGAGCCGTTATTAACCCTAATTGTTAACGTTCCTTTACTGAAAATATGTTTTGAGGGGACTATTGAAAAAGTCTCACAATTCGACTGATTATCGCACTTGAGTGTCACGTTAAACTTGCTGTTAATACCCTGAAATCGGATAAAAGTCAAAATTGGCAGCATTGTCAATTTCAAAAGCCATTCTGGCTATTTGTAACGAACGATAAAGGAACCATGCTGAATATGAAGGTGGAACAGTATACATACAATCAAAGGATATGAACAAAATTATTTAGATATTTGATCTTTGATATCAATATCAAAGTTTACATCGCAGTAGAACCAAATTGATAACAACGAGGATTATATGTAATTAAATGTTGGAAAATCTTAAGAAAATTTAAAAGGTTCAGATTTATTTAGACAACAAATGTGAGAAAGACTGATGTCAAGATTAATTTGAATAATATAAAATCTGTGCAAAATGTACCTTGATGAGAAAATTAAAGACGCTTTTAGTGAAATTTCTTACCTGGTCTTTGTCCAAAACTTCAATACCTGTTTCACCTCCATCGAGTAATATTGGCGTATTTGCATTCGCATTTTCCTGAATTGTAGCAGAATATGCTGGTCTGGCAAACTTCGGACTGTGATTATTTTCATCCTGGATTGACACAGTCACGTTGGTTTTCGATGTTATATCTCCCTTTTGAGACCAGTTGGATTTTTGTATTTCTTTGGCCTTTAAGTGAAATGCATATCGTTTTTCTTTGCATATTATACGTAAAACGTACGAGCATTATTTGCTGCTAAGGAAATTTAAACAGGCACATCGTTAAATTATTTTACCATCATAAAGTCAGGTCAATTTGTTGTGCACAGTGAATTGGGGCTGATAGATGGAATTAAGTAGGACCGAGGACCACCGTTCGTGTAATGGTGACACATTCTTAACACAATAGCCAGTCTTGTATACAAAGCAAAAGACATTGCAATATACCTTAAGTATCTACTTTTTGTATCTTACTTGTCTGTTTACAAAGGTGTCAGATTTTAGTGAATATTTCTTTTTTATGAGGTATCGGTATTGAATTATTTTCTAAATGGAGTAATAAGCAAATGTCTACCTGCATACGTTATTGTGTACAGTATCCGCACGACTTTATTGTAGCATGTCTCTTTTTATAAAATGGACCTAAATGTTTAGAAGACGTCAGTTGTGAGATATTTTCTTTTTCTTTTTTTTTTTTTTTTGGTATGTTTTATAATCTGAGATAGGCTTGATTAGTTCTATGCATCAGGCAGTTTGGACGTTTTTGGTGGTGCATGAAAAAGTTTCCTAGTGGGCCATACAAATGTGAAGCAAAGCAAATAATGAAAGTGTGAAATCAGCGTTTTGTGCATGTGTGGTTCTTATGTGATTTACGAAAACTATATGTGGTATTTGCGCGTTTAATTACCGTGCAGTTGACAGCCATTGTTATCTTAAGATTCTTAGAAATATCAACCTCAAGCCATGGAGCGGACCCGTAAGGTACATCCTTGGATACAATGAAGTTGCATCACCATGAATTAAATAATTTATTACGTTCTTATCTTTATGGCAGTGAAACAAGGAAGACCCTCTCTTTTAACAAATAATAATAAGATTAAAGTTTTTCAAAAGAACATTTCATGTTGCTGTATCCTAACAACCTAAACTATATGCTCTGATACAGCTACATCATTGAAAAGCATACGATTGCAATTGCTTCAAATCCTCAACCTCAAATATAATTCCTATAACAAATTATGATCCGCTATATGTCTTTAGAGCAATATATAGTGGTATGTATGTCCATTCGCATAAATGGTATGATAAGAAGATTGCTTGGCATTATATAGGAATATACCATTATATCCCATGCTGAACTGAAAAAATATTTTCTGAATTCATCTGTATTGGTACCTTCATATGAGCTAAATGTGGAGTGTGATACATGTATATAAGTGTTTGTTTGAACGAATATTTATCATAGGTCAGTGAATTATAACTACCTCCACTTCAATATTGCAAGTACCATAAATGTCCAGCACGTCCTTCACTTCCCAATCAAGATATCCGGAAACTGTGATATCGCCGGTTGACGAATTTATTTTAAATAGATTGCTACAAAAGACACACCCTGAGTCGTTCGCAGAACATTTTGTCGCTGCAATGAAAACAAAAAATTAATGAGTCGTGACCTGTTCCCAAAAGCTGTGTAACTTTTTATCTATTCTTTGAGATGCATGATTATAGCAAGTGACTGTATTGGCGTTTAGTAACATTATAGAAGGAATGCAAAGCGAACGTGTGTCGTAAATTACGTTTTTATAGTACGTACCTGATCACATTACAATACTTTTGTTGCTACCTCCGAATCCAGCACTCCTGGAAACACTAAAACATGTTTCTGTCTGTATGCTTTATTTGCGAAGAAATGCAAATCATAGGGGTTAAATGCTCTTTCTACGCGTGAGACGGAAACCGTTAGATCCGGTTTAGACATGGTTTTACTTGAATATCATATTGTATTATGGGACGCTTGTATTGATGAAAAGGGTTGGGACAATTATAGTTAAGTAATACTGGAGACACAATTTAGAACAATATGTACTCTGTCTAACATGCACATTACCTGATCGCATTGCATTGAGAGAATGAGGAACTACTAAGCATCCTTTAGGTATATTTGTGACCTTGTAGAGGCATGATTGCTCTCTAAACGAATGAACGTCTTCCATTACTAGTTTAGTACAGTAAGAGACATTATATTTATACATGTGTACAGGAGATCACTTGTGGGACATGATTATTATATAACCATCAAAGATCTCCAGGCAAATCTAGCAAAGGTGGCAAATTCGGCCATGTTTCATGACAAGAGAGTTGTTACTGTCTGTACAGCTACCACAAACCCAACACAATGCAATCACCCCTAGCAGGATCACTGATATACACGGAAACTGTAGGAGATAGACTGAGCATGTGGTTCAGTCAGCTGCTCTGCTCTGTCCGGAATCTAAACTAGGCGGTAAGTCAAGCTACGCTTGTGAGCTTATGCCCTGCACTCCTGCCTACAGTGGTAAAAACACCCTTTAGAAATGGTGCGGACGTTGATGCATCTAATGTATCATTTGAGAATATGTCAGGGTCCTGCAGCTTTGCTTCTTGTCACAAATTATCTAGAAGAGAGAGCGATTAGTCATTGTTGGCGGACTAGTAACAGCAAGCAGTTCTTAAGAAGAAATCAGGTTGTGTTCTTAGAAGGACCTAACCATCAGAACTAAACTGCTTCTAGTTCGTCTGTACGGCTCAAGTATGTAGCTAACTCACTATGAATGTATCTTTGATAGATTCCATTGGGGATTAGTTTGAGTGAGCGTGGTCTGGATATATGTAAATTGGACTACAATGGCACATTATCAATTAATTAGGATAGGAGAACGTTTTTGTCTTCTAGAGAACAAAAAGGAAGTTCGCGTTTCGGAATGGGTGCTGAGAATGGTGGTATGTGACACAAGATTAACCCTTGTCTGTCTCAATTGGAGGAACCGCAGCTGCTGTGATCTTCTCGATTCAAACTCAGATTTGTTTTCGATCAGGATGTCCCTAAAAGGAGCCAGGAGGAAAGGTGGAGTATTGGAAACATCGATGGGATAGTTGCCATCTCGACTTCTTGATTAGAGTTTAGTTTGCTTAGATCCGTCTGGGTACGTCTGTCGCTAAATTGGTTTAATTGTTTATCCAGGATGTTTATTCTTCGTGGGGCATTCAGTGTTATAGCAGTTTGTGTCCCTCATTTTTCAATTACTTTCAAGGAATGAGTATGCCTATATTAACTCTTAGCTGTTGAAACTTGTTGGTACGATACGACCATTCTGAGTCAGGGAGGAAAGAAATATGAAGTATCAGATGGTCAACTCTGCATGAAGCGGTTGTCCGCGCTTGATAAAGATTCAGACAGTGCATTTAGCTGGTCAGTAGTGTGCCAGTAGTTACAATTACCTAACATTGCGTGATCTACGAAGCTATTTCCCGTATCGTGAGGAAAAGATTTCGGTGATATCTCCCCACTTGCAGAGGTACGTTTCGACAACAGAAATATCCCTCACTTTCAGGACCCCTATTTCATATAAAATATTCTGCACACGCGTGTGATACGATGGGACTGGCTTTCATTCCCAAGACGTTAAAAAGAATTGCCTTTTCTTAATCCATATATCGCAGGTCCTTCGCAGGTCCAGTAGCACATTGTCATTATAGCAGGTCAACTCCAGTAGTAAGCAGGCTGAAGAACTGTAAGAAAAACTTTGCCTAAAACTGTCTTGTTTGAAGCTTTATGCAAAGAATGAACTATACTTTCATTAAATGTGTTAACATTCTATATATATATATATATATATATATATATATATATATATATATATATATATATATATATATATATATATATATATATATATATATATATATCTAGGATAATATGTTGTGCAATTGAAAGATCACATATTTCTACACTAGTTATCTACGCTAAATTTCGAATGAGAACACAACACAGTACCAATCTATCGATTTTGTCTTGTGACGAACAGTAATGTCCGCCGTATTTAATGATGACGTCCTGATTTGGAAACTGGCCTGTTGTAAAGTATTTGTGTAGGTTTAACTTCAACATTTTGATGATATTGTCTGACATTCCTGCAGGGTTCCATACTTAGATGGAATAAACTTTTGTGATGGGACCAGATTCAACTTTTCAAAATTGATTATTCACTACACAATGATGGTAGTAACATTGTTCAAGTCCTGAACCGAATAATAAACGTACATGACGTTTATTAGGTGTCCCGTGCAGGAAGATTGGCATCGCGGACGTACTGAACTTGGAATGATTGTCCAAGGGCTTAGAATAGTGTCATATGCATTGTTATATGGACGGAAACACCAGACATGTCAAGACTGATCCGTAATCGTCAATATACATCACATTAATCAATTGCTGTTTGACTTCATAACCAAGGTTGTTCTTGTTTGTCCGGACTTTGTCGGTTTGTTGCCCATCGTTTGGCGAAAATAGATGGTCGAAAACATACGTAAAGTAGATAGTCAAGCACCTCAGGCTGGTCGCCATAGATCGTGAGTGACTGTGTATTGCTGACAATTGACGTAAAGCATATAGACTGGATAAACTATGTTATCCTCTCTTCTCTTCCATCCTATATATGACAATATGACCATATTACCTGGCCTCTTGTTGCTAAGGATCGCCAATGAGAATTATCTGGCGGCAACCGATTCGTCTCACGTGTGTTACCTAACAATGTCGAATTGAGATAGTGAATTGCGCTATGTTTCTTGTCTTACCTTCTAAATTTGACACCCTAACATGAGTGGATAACTGAGATGATGTCATGGGGAAAAGGTAATGGTCGTTTGAAACTTTCAAACTGGACGAAAAATATCGTCAGATGCGTGAAGTCAAGTAGGAAGGAAGTCGACACCATTACTGATCTACTTTTACACAAGGTCAAAGATTTGTCAGTGATCTTTATCAACATCGAGATAACTTGTCTTGGGAAAATATCCCTATTCATGATGTTTTTCCCGTAATAAGTTATATGCAACTGATTCAACATGAAAAGTCTTGAGTTACTCTGGTAGCGATTGAGTCCAGAGATAATTTCAGAATAACGAAATGGATTCATTACCGTATACATGTACCAAGATAGTGATGATACTGACCTTGCATGGGAAGGATGGCATTCCGACGGAGAAAAAAATCTATCAGATTTATTTTATTGCTACTGCGAGCTAAATTTCCCTCCTTTCAAACTGTCGCATGGGCATATTCTGTATTTCTGTTGTATTACCTTCAGCAAAGAAACATCATAATGACGTATCATTAGCAGGCAGTATTATTTCGCTTCCGCGTGGAATGTTTGACTAGGACAGACGGCTTCATAAGTTGTGTCGGTATGCAGTGAGTTTCACAGGAATAGTCGATTCGGTCTGTCGGTCGGACGACTGCCTCACCAGTCTGAGATAACACAGTCAAACAACTGTAAACGTGCATAACTCGGTCGCACGACTGGACCATTCAGTCTGCAATCAAAACAGCTTACCAAAGATATTATATGCCATGCAGACGGGGTGGCTGTTGTAGTATGATCAGTACGGCAACACGTCTATGCAATCTGTCTCGACATTCAGCTTGGTGATCGAAGTTTAAAAATTCCTGAGCGCTGTAATCGACCATAGCGCGATCTTTTCGCTGGACTGGTTATTTGACACTCGGAACAGCGTACCAAAAACGACATATCCTTACTGTACGGCCGGTTCGTGCGGCATATTCGGTAAGATGCATCCTTCCGTACTATCTCTGTACATATAATATTGTTATGGACCATATGCCCATGCCGTATTGGTCAAATTGTAGATCTTCACCTATGGCTTGTTTTATTGATAGTTTGATTGCAATTCCTCGCGTATCTTGGGTTTTTCCATCCTTGTTGGTGAGCCAAAGGCTTATAGCCAGTGAGATTACAAGATATATTCAACATCACTCATTATACTACTCAACGATGGAACGGCATACATGGCTATTGGCTACATTTGTTAATAGCACTATTCTGCGTTTTATGGATTGTGGATAAGGCATTTCGATATCACCCATCTAACGAATCAACAAGCTTACACCATTCACGGGTCCATTATGTTCTGGTGCTATTTCTGCATCGGAATAAGAAGTGGAGAGTGTATCTCGCTATCATCCATGAGATTAACCAGCGAATAAGACGTGCGATATAGTCCTGCTCATTTTATGTGGCCCTTTATCTACGTTTCCAGTAGGATAGTCACCGTATTTTCATTCCAAGTTCTCAAACATTACCTGTGTGTGCAAAACGAAATTGTATGCGTCTTGTGTGTATTATGATGTAATCCGCCTCATAGACACGAGTTAGAAGTGTAATAGTGTAATGTAATAGTTCACAAGTACAGCGCCAGGAATCTTTGCTGGAGACATTGAACTTTATCGATTGAAATCGCTTGTCACAATAACGAATGGTACGCAAAGTTATAATACATTTACTGGCTTATGCAAGTAATATTGCATGAACATTATGAAACAACATCTTGACTTACCGTACCAAAGAAAATGAATTGTGGATATTACATTTAAGCTATACTTTAATTGGAGTGTCTGGAAGAAAGGGAAGCAAACGTGAAATGGATTTAAAATGGATGCACTGGTAGCTATCTAGCGGTTATAAAGGAAGTTATCTTGTAGCATTTGCTTCTCTTCGCCTATGTAATACATTGAAAGATGTGGTTCGTCTTTCCTCGATTGCTTGCTTTTGAAGCAAAGAAAGTTATGATAATATAATGTGATCACATAATGTGTTTGCCAGAGAAAATACTTGTACATCATGATTCAGGAGTTTCATTTAACCCTTTGAGAATCTTAGTTAGCAAAATACTTAAGTCCGCTGTTACTTTCTATAATGCTGAATCAGTTTAATATTTACTCAAATATTTCATTTCTTAATTTAAGAACTGAATTAGCCTAACTGAAATGATACAAAATCAACGCATATAGTGTTAGTCCATGCAGACATCTTTAAAAAGTAGCAAACGTTTGAGAATGACGTGTCAGCATATCAGATTCTAATTGATGATAATAGGTTTACATAGAAAATAGCATGTACCCATGCTAAAAATGTGTCAACTTAAAAGCACAATACTTACTACTGACTAATGAATATTCGACTTTATTTGGAATACCTAAGTCCCCATCGAACGCCTCGATTCTCAATACCTTTTCGTTCTGGAAAACAAAAGAAAGTAGCATTCTATGACAGTGCTGTTTCACGTATGATAAAATATCCTGTTTATCTCGAAGTTTAATTCAAAATTCTCAACATTGGCAGAAATGCCTCGGAATTTAATGGGTAGGCATCATAAAGATCTAAGTATGAAACACACTCTCAAGCAGAATCTGGTCTTCTACATAAGATCAGCTATTAGCGATCTCATGCTTAAAGTATACGATGATATAGGCATCATTTTACGGTGGTTAAAACTCGGCGTCAATGTATTGGGTACTTACACTGTAATTTCCCTCAAGAATATTTCTCATGTAAGGTAATCCTATAAAGAAGGGTGGTTTATCCTGTACGTCCCTGACCCGAATTGTCAGATTGGCTGGCACTGCAGTGAGGTTACATGTATCCTGGAAATTAAGAAATACAATACCGAAATGGACATATATATATCTCAAAAAGCCCCCCCCCCTCTCTCTCTCTCTCTCTCTTTTTTCTCTCTCTCTCTCTCTCTCTCTCTCTCTCTCTCTCTCTCTCTCTCTCTCTCTCTCTCTCTCTCTGCCATCCTATCAAGATATTGAGAAACATTCGAGCACAAATGAAAAAAGAGGATTATCTCTTGTTCTCTTGCACAACGTCGTCCGACCCATGAAGATTGATGGTAAATGTTACGTCACACTGACGAGAGAGACAGAGACAGAGACAGAGAGACAGAGATATAGTTATGGTTGGAATTACTGCTAGTTAAAGGAGAATAATTACTTAGATCAATTTTAAATATTGTTACGTGTTTAGGCTATAATAAACATTAATACATAACAAGTGAAAATATCAAGCTTTGTAAAATTAAACAAATAATATACTTTCCTTGGAAGACAATGTAAAATTGAAAATAAGAGAATTTACGGTTCTAGGGATCAAATCCAAAAAAAATTCAAGAATAATTCACGAATTAATATTTTTAGTCGTTGTAATTAAATGCTTTAATGAATTCAATTAATTTCGAGCCCAAATGAAAATGAAAGATGAAAGACGATGATGCATAATGTGGGCTGTATAGTATTGTATATACAGTTCCTTGTATAAACACAATAAATCAGACTTTTTCTAAATCCAAATTATCTGAAGAAACATTAAAATAAATCGGAAACTGGCTACAACAGAAGAACTTGACATCAAGTATAAAAGCCCGAATCTAAGAAATTCTTATCCTAGCATCTGCATTAAGCCATAGCTACTGCGAAATACAGACGCCCGTATGAGGATCACTTGATCATGTTCCAGAACCTCATCGAAATTATTTACTTGTATAAAATCACGTACACCCAGTACGGCACTGAATATGACCAATGAGTTTTCACTCTTGGAAAGAAATAAAAAGTATTGTTTACCAGTTCAGGTCAAGAACTAGGTCAGCTTTAAATAGAAAGTTTCAAATATTATTAGCTATTCAAGTAGTTTACGTCTTAAATTTAAAAATCAAAACCTGCACTCTATACTGGAAAACTTTACAGTATCATGAACTAGAATTAAAAAATGCAAAACTATCAAACAAACATTTAATTTAAAAATAAAATATAATTTAAATCAGATATACGTAACAATATATTAAAATGCTTTAATTACCCCTTGCTGGTTCATTGTTTTGCTTAGATTCGATTCCACGATAATTGTCTTGAACCTATACGACAATACATTGATGAATGTTCCGTTTTCAAGAATATTTGTGCTCTACTGTCTTCATTAAAACAACCTTTCATGTATAAATCATATGTTTAACTTCAATTGATTTAACCAATGTGAATATAAATTGAAAGTCAAATCTGAAACCAACTTATCAATGCCACAAGGTGGTTGTTGTAGAGCATACACTCGACAGGGATGCGAGTTCAATTACCCAGTCAATACACAGTTGTCCCTCGTCAATCTGACTCCGTTCAAATGTCAAATATATTTATTTCTATATGATATAAAAAATATATGTATACTATATACGCTGTGTTAATGAAATATACCACTCGTTGTATAAATCTTTCATTGCAACATTAAAAGGAAACTCGGCAAGCCTCGTTTCTTTTAATGAAAAATGTATGTATCTCGTAGCATAATCATTGATACAGCGTAATACTGTACAGATATTCTCTCTATTTCCTTATGTATGTATGTATGTGTATATATATATATATATATATATATATATATATATATATATATATATATATATATATATATATATATATATATATATATATATAGTAAGAGAGATATTTCATTGCAGTCCGAAGAAAAACTTACATCAAAGCTTAATTTGGATATAATGAAATAGATAAGATTCAAGGGCAAACTCACGGAATATTTACAAGCATAACGAGTTTATAGTACTAGAAATCACACTAAGGAATCCTGCCACAAAGACCGTATTGTGGATTGTGATATTCAATTGTCATGTGTGTGTGTGTGTGTGTGTGTGTGTGATTTGGACGTCTAACGTAGCTTTAACTATTTTGCAGTCATATCACTGCGATGTCGGCAGTGTGGCAGTTTATAAGGATATCTAGCACTAGGGCATACAATCAGTAGACATGTATAACCATGTCCCATATACTCACATTATCTTGACACCAGGCCGACCAGTCCTAATACTAACCTCATAATGCCAAGTATCATGCAAGGCAGCTGTTAGTACCATTTTTATCATTTGTTTGTATGAATCGACCGGGAATTTTCATGAGCCTATGAAAATTATTGATGACAGGTTTGGAACTATTGCAGAATCAATTTCGTGACCCAATGGTGAACACTTGAATTTGTTTCATCCGCCTAAGAAATATCCTCTTTTTTTGTGTTGAGAAAAGTTTTCCGTTTCTTTTTCCTGCTTTACATCTAGCTCCTACTCCTAAGGTCAACAAATAGTGATACATAATGATTCAGAAATGTTACGGAAAAAGTCTAGAGCATTCAAGTAAAATCTAAGATCTATTTTAAAAAATGTGATATATGTGTTGCTTGAGTGAGATGGAATAAATAAATTAGTTTAAGAAAAATTACATACGTGCGCATAAAGAGTAAACTGATAAAAGCTGTTGTTCTCGTAATCTAGATTCTTCAAAAGATACAGCAAGCTTCCATTTGTAGGCTCAATTCGGAACGTTTCTTTGTATATCGCCCTCCAATAGTCAGACTAAAAAAATATGACAAAATATAAATATTGAAATCATGAGATACATGTTAGGTGAGAGAGAATTTCAAAACAATTTTTAAAAAGCAGCTTCTACATTCTATAAATTAATTAATCAACATGCCCTTTTATAGATATGGGATATACTTTTCAGCAAAATGTTTCGTTGTCTTGGTTGCTGTAATCTTGAAGCAGTTATAAAAGATTTGAAGTGTCTTCAAAATCTTGCTCTCTCGCTTATAAATCGGTTTACTATACAAATTAAGAACCAAAACAATTTGATTGTTGAATTCGGCAACCACTATCGATAAATACTTAATGCTACAAGGAATTATAATTTAATGTGACTAAATGGTACTACTACTACTACTACTGCTACCACTACTACTACTACTACTACTACTACTACTAATAATAATAATAATAATAATAATAATAAATTACACCGTAGCTATCAAAGAATACAATGTTGTTAGATTTCAAAACAGAAATTCATCAAACAGATCTGACAATTTCTTTTCTTAACTTAAAACTTGTCTCTGGCCATTCTCATGACCAAATATCTTAGCAATTAATTCGAGGGTATTTGTAGCAATTTTGCGTATTCCTGTATTCATATAAATGTAACAATATATACTTTTAATACTGCTTGAAAATTTTAATTAACTACCGATAAATTATATAATATCTTTTCAGTGAAGAAAATATTATATTGACGAACAACACTTTTTAGAAATTCTCAGATATTTTCTTTACTGTTCTTAAACACTTCTTTTCGTTTCGAGAGTACGGTAAATACAACACCACACGTGCAATATATATTTGGTGTATGACTTAGTATCCCAGCTATATAAGTGGCACTGATATAAATCCAAATATTGGCATAAAAAATAACAATTAAATATTTCTTGTCGGTATTTGTTTTGTACATTTAAGGTTTTACGTTGCCTACTGAGTGTACGTTTCTGAGAGCGAGATTTATATTATATAGGATTATCTAGTGAACTAGATCTAATGCAAATTGTTCTTGATATGCCTATATATGACAATCGTAACTAAAAATTATGTTGCAGTCTTTTAGCAATTTGATAGGATTATAACCTTAATTTGTATGCAAAAGCATTCAATATAAGACATAGCACCAAATACTTGCATAGATTATTTGGGTATTTACTACTCCCTTTCACTTATAATGTTATCATGATCCACACACTTTCAAATAATAACGCTTAATGGGATAAAATCATATTGCTTAATAGACAACGATGTCCTAATACGTTTTGAAACAACAAAATATATATGAAATTCTATTGTCCTCAAATGCATGGACAAAAGACCTATGGAACTGCGTTAGTTACGAAACAATAGCGATTTTATCACAAGCAGCGTTTGGCGCGATAAATATAACAGAGACAGACATACAGACGGACAGACAGAAACAGATTAAGAGATGCCTAGAGTTTTCTTACCTCTGTTTTCGGCTGAAAACGTAAAGGATGTTATTAAATACGAAGCATAATAACTAAGAAATTTAGAGATTTCAAGTAATATTTAACAGCTTAGAATTATTCAAGGATTACTTATTTCCGAACAGATAAAACAGGTTCAGTTTTAACATCGATCGTTCACGGTTGGCATACACTTCCCAGAATCAACAATTGTTATTAGTGAAAGTTACTTTGTTGTATATCTACGCAATTATGTTACACTGAGTATCTGTTCATAATGCTCATTTATAGGAAAAGCAATAACCAACTTTCAACCTGTCTGCTTGAGATTGTATTTTGGCTACGCTTTCATCCATTTGTGAAAAACATTAAAGATTATCAGCAGAAAGGATGTGCCCACGTTTGATGCAACGACGTTTATTTAAAAAAGCTCCCAACGAAAAAAGAAGAAAATATAAGGTGAATAACACCAAACCAAAGCTTCAAACTGACTGAGAGCATATCTAATTGGGTCAGTTTGGTTGTTACTTTATTATTCATTGTTAGTACTTCTTAAACTTTGGTATGTATTTGTTTGCCCATATAAAACAGATCATACAGGTTCATGTTAAAATTCCTATATTAAATCATGTTTTCAGCCTTAAACAGTCAGTTAACCAACCCACCCATAACGTGGTCACATTTTAAAATAGATTCTTAATATACCTAATGATAATATTTTGCAATCCACACTTGTATCCCACAAACTTGCATCAGATCACCTCTGCATTATAAGCCATCACGACGTATCAGTCCCTAATCCTCCACGAGTATTTGCTACTAAGAGAAACCTCCGAATGATAAAAAGAACCAAACTAATGCATGACATCCATGAAAACTTAACAACTTGCTTAACTCCTACAGAACAACTCGATAACTGCCTGCATTCATTGCTTGAAAAACATGTTCCAGCCACCTAGTGCAGAGCATCAATAAGAGAAAGAGTTATCCGTGATATAACAGTGCTAGAGACCATCTTGGAACCGCTAAAATAAATCGCCGTAAAGCAGAGAGGCTTTGGCTTTCCACTAGACTCACTATATATAAACAAATCTTTGAAGCCGCTCAGAAGAACGTTACCAACATAATCAATTTAGCAAATGTGTTCCACTGCAGTACTACGATCATGGAGAGTTTCAGCTGCAAAGAGCTCTTCAAGATAACTAACAAACTAATGTCAAGGAACAAACGTACACCACTTCCAACTACATTCTATCCAGTAAACCTTATAGACCTAGACTCGTTGTCAGAATACAGTTACGATACAGAATTTCAGTAATAACCTTTGAACCTGTCTCTATGGATTTAGTACGGACAATCATGAAGAATAGTGCACCAAAGTCATGTGAACGTGATCCAATTCTATCATCGCTGCTGCTTGAGTTCTTAGACCCAATGTTTCCTTCACTAACTGATGTTATTAACATCTCTCTTTCATCAGGGGAATTCCCATTATTTTTCGAAACTACCATCGTAAAGACCCTGTTGAAGAAACCAACACTTGCCCATAACGAATTAAAGAACTACCGCACGGTTTCTAATCTCCCGTATGTATAAAAAAAAATTAGAATAAGTTGTTCTAACCCAGCAGTCTTTTTAGCAATGTACAGTCTGCATATCTGGATAGCGGAAAGAATACCGTCTTCAGCCTCCTTGATTTGTCTGCAGCATTTGACACAACAGTCCATGATACCTTGCTTCACCGTCTCCAGCATGTATTTGGCATTCACAATACAGCTTTACTGTGGTTCCAGTCCTAATTAGTCAACAGGACACAAATTGTATCTGCATATATAATACATTCCAGCCCAGGTCATTCTATGTTGGGGTGTCTCACAGGGGTATGTTATTGGACTCGTTCTCTTCATTGTATATACTCAGCCGCTCTCCAGTGTCATAGATCATCACCCAGTGTCTCACCAATTGTACATTGATAACACCCAAATATATAAGTCTAGCCACACAACTGAAGTTGATTCTACCATCCACGTAGTATAGAGGTGCATTTCTGATGTCACATCATTGATGCCATGTAACAAGCTGCAGATGAATGATGATAAAAATGAGGTCATTCTGATCACAGGACAAAGACATTCTTATTCACATCCGTTACCTCAAACAATACATATCAGCAACACCAACATTGAATTCACATAGTCAGTACAAAAGCTAGGTGTTACTCTCGACAGTACCCTCACACTGCACCAACATGTCATAAACATCTGCAAGGCTGCGAATCTTGAGCTGAGACGCATCGGCTCCATTCGCAAATATCTTTCAGTTGATGCCACTAAAACACTTGCGTGATCATTAATACTTTCAAGACTGGACTATTGTAACTCAATTATGTCATGTTCGTCTCAATATCTACTCCAGAAATATCAAAAAGTTCAAAACACAACTGTTCGGATCATCTTTAGAGTACCACAATCAGAGCACTGCTATGTACCCTACACTGGCTATCCATTGGATCCAGAATCAAACACAGAATTTGTTCTCTGTGGTACGTTTCGCTGACGGTCTCCAGTCCAACATACATATCTGGTTTCATCCATGTGAATACCCCAGCAAGATACGTACGCTCCTCTTCTGACAATCGTGGACTCATTGATAAAGACGAAGTCATATGGACAACGTTCTTTTGCATATCACAAACTTAAAGACCTAATAATGTTTCGTACCATAAATATTTTCAGGATTTTCTTTTGTATGTGTTCCAATTTCATGTTTTTTGTTCTTTGTTTTTCTGCAGTCATATTATTTTAGATGTTGTAAAGTGCTTAGAGCGTCTAAAGATTGTGTGGTGTATTAAGTCCTCATTATTATTATTATTATCATATAAGGTCTCACTGAGGTCGCACCCTCTCTGCTTCTGTCTAGGTTTGAGTAATTAAATCATTACTATATCAGACTAGCTATTATGGGGGGGGGGGGAAACGTTTTTCATTCAGTTATACTCCATTACATAAAGTCTGATGAATATTTCTTAAATCATGTGTATCAACTCCATTAAATATTGTTAACATACTCTGATAAATTTAGATATTTATGTATATCTGTATGTAAAATAAAATATTTCTGTGTTTTTATGTCAGCCTTAAAAATCAATTGTCTCTACCTGGACCCACGTTACGCAATCAACCTTAATAAATCTAGTCGCCGTTTTAATGACCAGGTTGAAGGAATGCATAACAAGCCACCAAAGATACACTTTTTTCTTCTATCACAGTGTCAGCTACAGCAGGAGAATTTTCAAGGCAAAACAAAATATCGCATGCCACTGGGAAGCAACCTTATGCATTTTAACATTCGATGAAGTCCACATGTCACGGAATTGTATAAATCCTTCTTTTGTTAAATACCTGTACTCGGGTTTCGTTTTTGTGTACAACAATACCCGTTGGTAATAATCTTTTCATTACGGAACGTCTTCTCAGTGAGTGATATACTTTAAGGACTTGCACATCTACAGCTGTAGAGGTGTGTGAGACATTAATTTATTTTGAATAAGTTATAACTATTGTACTATCAGGTTGATCATTGTATATTTTCTATGTAAATGCGGTCTTCGTGGTATAATGCAAATAGTTTATATTATTGTTGTGACATACCAAGAGATTTATATGAGCAATATAAAACAGCACTTTAAGAAACGTTAAGTACTGTATGAATCTTTTTGAGTTCGCTTCTAAACTTGTGTAATTTTTGTACTTACTGTGCCGATAATTTAATCTGTATTGATCACAGTATACAAGATCTTTGCGTTTTATCATATAGCCCGTGTCATGCATAGTACAAGGCTTTTTATATATTTTCAACTGAACAGTGTGAACAGAGTGACTAGAGGGAGCAGAGTGATAGGATTCGACGTGGTATCAGCTGCAGAGCTAACTATAAAGTCGACCATATCAGCTGTAAAACAGATCTACTGCAACTGTATGGTTTAATAGTGTTACTGGTCGAGTAGCAGGTGACTGATCTTTGCTAACTGAGATTAGTGGAAGCTGATCGCTTGATAGACCAACCTAGATTACTGACGGCTTGATTGGCCAATGTGACAAACGACGAGTGTGCTGGTGACGGAGTGTATAACTTCAGATATATACTATTTTAGTCATGGGCTACTTTTTGGGGTTCGTAAAACCCAGTTTGTTTTTGGAATTGCAGAGAGAGTTTATATATCTGTTCATTTTTGTTTACATAATTTCATTATTTGAGTGAATATATTTTACTATGTGAGTAAATTTCTATACATTCGTTTCGTGAAAAAGAGACACGTTACCCTTCCAATCTCAAACAACATACTTTCACAGATCTAACCGTGAGGAAGGTTCCAATATTTCGTAGCCTAATCGGGAATATTTGCTATGACGAAATATGGATCCAACAAGTGGTTTTAGGGGACTTGGTATCACGTTCAACCCAAAGTCCCTTCAGCTGAAAACAGAGCAAACGTCATTTTGTCGACATCCGAAGCGGATGCAATCAACACTTTTACGTTCATGTGTTCATTACGGATTGCAACACTAGCTTAGAAATGTGGTCCATTTGAGATAATACGTAGTCAGTGTAGACTAGCGAAAGACGTACCTTCACGTCACGTGATTCGGATACAAAAGCAAAAGCTAGGTAACAGCAAGTAATGTGTTTTTGGAGCAAGGCATGACATGATTCGTTACCCCCATTTCTCATTCTCAGTACCCTTGTTAATAAGGATATCTTCAACCGCATACTCTTTTAAGATTTTGGTCGGCTAGGTCTGGAACTCAGCAATCAAGTAATCAGAGTATGTCTACCCTGGAATGAAAATTGAAGTGGTGCAATGTTATATCCATTGCCTATACTGAATATTCGATCTGCTAGACGATTTTATCTATTGCTGAGATTGGCACAATGCCACAGCTAACGTCTTAGTCCCAGAGCGCCTTCGTTGTCTCACATTGCAAAGATTATATGATTGAAATGGAGACGAACCTTTTGACCATTGGAGCAACTTTATCAATCTGCACAATATGAGGTTGCATCGCAAAGGAGGAGAACCATACTAGATTCTCGTCGTGTACGTATCTCCAACTACAACATTTGGTAAGCGTATTGTTTACGTATATAAAGGCAGATGATTGGAGGAAACGACTCGTCTTAGTCCCGTATATATAAACATTCACAATTTCTAAATATACTTTTTATTTCGCAACGAAAGTATTGGAACTTTTTAAATTCAGTATTGCGCATTTTATCGTTTCTTTTATAACTTATCGAGCTTTTCGCGAAAAGTGAGCAAAATCATGACACATACTTCTAACTACTAAATTTTGCACAACAGAATTAACCATAATGGATATAAAATGTGTTTTAGGAATGTCAGACATAACTCCATGAGATAAATTAGAGTTAAATTAGGATAAAATCCCAGGAATAATAAATCTTACCTCCATTCTATATGTAATTTTAGCGTTGATACCATTGTCTCTGTCAGTACCATGTATCTCGCGGAAAACTAATGTTGGTTCAGTTATATTCATCTGGAAACAAATGTATCGTTAGATAAATGCCTTGACAATTGATTTCACCAAGAGCTAAGGTTTTCGGGCAAAATAATGAATATACAATCAACTGTGGCGAGTGGGTCGATTCATTTAAAGAGCAATATTTATTTAGGTTTGCTCTTCGCGTCTTGATAATAGTAAATTAATTTATATGTATGGAGATATAGAGTGGGATAAAATCATATGACTGACATATACACTGTGTACTGTATGCATATGATCGCTGATATGCACTCATTGATTTTAGTATTATTTCTTGTTTTAATTATTTCAAATCGTTAAAGTAAATAAATAAATAAACGAAATAAATAAAGTATAACCATCACTGTAAGTTTGTTTCTTTCATAGCCAACATCATAATAGTGTAATTCATGAGCCTCAGCTACTGACCCACAATACAATAATTTTCTACTAATAATAAATGGTATGCATATATAGAAAGATAACATAATAAACATAAAAATATTATCTTATATACAAGACTCTTTGGCACTGCACTTTAACATTGATCAGTGATGATGCATTGAGCATATATAGTTTGATGGAAAGGTCTGTCGTATGGATACCAGCGTCAGAATGTTGAATATTTGTCTTGTGTTGTTATGATGCCAGCAGAATTAACCATATCACTATATATGTTCAACATCTTTTTTATGTCGTATGATCGCAAAATGCCAATACCTATAGGTCAATCATTTCAGCGAACAAACAACGGCGTATATCTAAACAAACTAACATAATTTTAACACCTTTAATAATCCTCATTATCATGACGGGAGACGCTTGAATAATATGTATAAAAATCTTAGCGAACATGCTCATGAAAAACAAACTGTACATTGGGATTTTGCAAGACCTACATCATGTGAAAGATGCTTACCAACAGAAACAGTTACTGATCTGAAACAATATTTTACTCCAGAACAATTCTTACTTACAAAAAAAAGTTAACTCTTAAGGCAT
This sequence comes from Unio pictorum, assembly GCA_030141615.1. Lineage (NCBI taxonomy): Eukaryota > Metazoa > Mollusca > Bivalvia > Unionida > Unionidae > Unio > Unio pictorum. The sequence goes on along the minus strand of JARLTB010000062.1, from coordinate 475,142 downwards.
GATGGAAAAGCAAACCGGACAAACCATTTTAAATGATAGCAATGCACTTATAGAAAAATGAATATGTAAACTCAATCGAAGTGTTAGGTCTTATGTATTATTTACCTTAGATGGTTATGTTCAAAACACAATAATACGCTTTTTATTTTAGCTGTACACTCACTAACACAGCCTTCATTGTACCATAGGTTGCACACAATGTTTCGAAGTTAAATCGTCAGTGATGTCGGTTTCCAGCCGCACATGCAATGGTATTCCACGTCAGACCATATTATTCCCCCCCCCCCCCACAAGCCTATTGTATGTTTCGTTCTGCCGATCACTCTTTTGGTTTTGTCTTAGGCCCAGCGGAGAGCTATTTCATGGCTGTGCACCACGTGACATTTTGCATATAGTTGGAAAAAATAGACAGAGTAGAAGTACAATGTCAGTTTGAACTTTGCAGGTTAAATGAGTTAAATATCAAAGTCTTATTTACAATTAGTCGAGTGATTTGTCTAGTAAGTTATACTAATTAAATATAGAATTAAGAGACGATTACCTGTGAAAATGCCTTTAAGATATTTGACTTGGCTATTTAGGTTCGAATTACCTATTTCGCTGCTACGTGTAGTTTGTGTAACAGGTTAACAGCAAGCAACATTGTGTGGAACAAAAGTAGCCTATGTTTCTCTTAGTTTTATGTCTACGTTAACAAATATATTCAAATTACGATAGCGGATAGCATATCTTTGATTTAGGTACTGAACTGATCTGCTCATTCTAATTTTATATAATTGTGTCTGCATCATAAACCAGTCAGCAGACACTGGCAAATTTAGTTGTTATTTGCTAAATGTAAGGTTTTAATAAAACAGTGTTGCAAATATGTTGATGTTGATAAATCACCATCTAAAAAGCCACACAACTTTTTTCATCTTTTTATGATTTATAACCTATGGTAATTACTTTCGTTGATTGTTAGCAGATTAAATAGCCCAGCCATACATCTTCATTTCTGCTGTGCAAACCATGAATAAGACAGATCGTCGATTATCATACATTATCACATTTTATTATCATACATTATCACATTTTATTATCATACATTATCACATTTTATTATCATACATTATCACATTTTATTATCATACATTATCACATTTTATTATCATACATTATCACATTTTATTATCATACATTATCACATTTTATTATCATACATTATCACATTTTATTATCATACATTATCACATTTTATTATCATACATTATCACATTTTATTATCATACATTATCACATTTTATTATCATACATTATCACATTTTATTATCATACATTATCACATTTTATTATCATACATTATCACATTTTATTATCATACATTATCACATTTTATTATCATACATTATCACATTTTATTATCATACATTATCACATTTTATTATCATACATTATCACATTTTATTATCATACATTATCACATTTTATTATCATACATTATCACATTTTATTATCATACATTATCACATTTTATTATCATACATTATCACATTTTATTATCATACATTATCACATTTTATTATCATACATTATCACATTTTATTATCATACATTATCACATTTTATTATCATACATTATCACATTTTATTATCATACATTATCACATTTTATTATCATACATTATCACATTTTATTATCATACATTATCACATTTTATTATCATACATTATCACATTTTATTATCATACATTATCACATTTTATTATCATACATTATCACATTTTATTATCATACATTATCACATTTTATTATCATACATTATCACATTTTATTATCATACATTATCACATTTTATTATCATACATTATCACATTTTATTATCATACATTATCACATTTTATTATCATACATTATCACATTTTATTATCATACATTATCACATTTTATTATCATACATTATCACATTTTATTATCATACATTATCACATTTTATTATCATACATTATCACATTTTATTATCATACATTATCACATTTTATTATCATACATTATCACATTTTATTATCATACATTATCACATTTTATTATCATACATTATCACATTTTATTATCATACATTATCACATTTTATTATCATACATTATCACATTTTATTATCATACATTATCACATTTTATTATCATACATTATCACATTTTATTATCATACATTATCACATTTTATTATCATACATTATCACATTTTATTATCATACATTATCACATTTTATTATCATACATTATCACATTTTATTATCATACATTATCACATTTTATTATCATACATTATCACATTTTATTATCATACATTATCACATTTTATTATCATACATTATCACATTTTATTATCATACATTATCACATTTTATTATCATACATTATCACATTTTATTATCATACATTATCACATTTTATTATCATACATTATCACATTTTATTATCATACATTATCACATTTTATCACCATCATAACCCTTGATTTCTTCAGCATAACTGCTTGATATCAGTCTGACAAACAATACTAAGTATGCAATTCTATGTCTACCTAATTTATTTATGTTTCTAAATTCCTTAATAATGCCACATGACAGTAATGTATCTTTGCTTACATGGCAGACAGGTATGTCAGCATTAATCTGATGTATATCTGATTTGTACATATTTATTTCAATTTAATTGTAAGTTTGAACATCTAATTTATCTTTTATTTGATTATATGTCCAAATAATTTAATTATGTTTACTAAGGATTTGACAATTTTGAGAAATCTTTTTCATCTGACGTTTAGACGTAAACGCCTAAATATTACTTAGATCCTGACAGTGATTCAAAATTAGTAGCAGTCAGATAAAAATGTTCTATTTTTATTTTAAAATTATTGGTCATGATGGGACTACAAGATGTAAGATGTACACAATTCTTTTAAAATTCTATATTAGTGCGAGTTTCATATGGACTGAGACCGAGTCTATACTGCTTGCGTGGTTGTTGGCAAGTAATTCAATACGAAGACGATCTAGAATGATCAGGTTACCCTCAAGGATTTCCGAAAATGCGTCTTATTTTATGATACAACCTTTGCTGTAAGAGATATTTCGTCAGTCTGAACTACTTTACACTGGAAAGTGTCTGTGACCAATTTTCGACTTATTTTAATTTTTCTTCAGATCATTTGGATTTTAAAAGATTAATTTCTTTCGCGGGAAATACTTGATGTGCATGTACACAATTCTTGGACAAAGGCAGTTTTTCAAAGTTTTATTCGGAATTCCAACACCGGAGTGTCTTAATTTGCATTTCTAGAAGGAATTTAGACAAGCACCGTACTGACTACAACATACGCCATTGTCTTTCATTTTCGATTTTTCATCAGGACTCAAAGTTGAATTTATTAGAATATTGCATTACTACGACTTTTGGAATGTGATTTGTGGATTATTCATGGATTCATTTTGGGTTTGATTCTTAAAACAGAGAGTTCGTTAATCCATTTTTACATTTTTTTTCCAGTTAAATAAATGTTTGGTTAAAATGTAAAAAGCTTTTTGTTTTCATTTGTTCTGTGTTACTGTTTATTAGAGCTGAACAAGGAACAACACAATTAAAGTGGATATTATGGCATCAATAACATACGGATAATTAGCTGCTTCGCAAATTGTGCTAATCTGCTTTAATCAATCCCATCAGCTTGAACTTTAATATACTTTTTATTGGTTAAATTGTAGTTGAATTAAACTCTCGAAAACAAATATGCCTATTAAGAAAAATACATATTTTAATAGTCTGCTTGCATAGGTACGTCCATTTTACTTAAATCCTAAAGTTCTTTGGATTTCATTTCTACATTGTTACATTTTACTAAACTACATTGAGATGACACAATATAGCCACTAATTTGTTGAGGTGACGTTAGAAGCTACTTCATTCCTGCGTATTGATCCTCCAAAATGTTCTATTGTTGCAGTAAATGTATCAGCGTTAGAAAAAGCAAAGCAAGTATTTATGGTAATTGATTCAAACGTTGACAACTATTGCTTTATCAAAGTTTTCTTCTCCCATCAATAATTTGCCTTCTTTTGCAAACCATTATACTATAAATTCTTTATAAATGATATGCAGTTTTCATCATTGATTGGTAATTATGATATTTCGTGATATGTGCCAGTTTCTACCACAGTCTAACCAATCAAATCCGGATCATATCAATATAAATTATGAATTAGTAGTGGTGTATATGTCAGATATTAGTAATTTAAACTCTATTCTACATTGCAGAATCACTGTGTTTGTAAATTAAATGCTCGTGAATTACTATTTTACTGCAGACATACTACGATCTTTCAACAAAAATAAAGATCCACATCTGGTGTGGGTAATTGTTAACTTAATGAAAAATTAAGTTCTCGGGCTTTGGAAGTATACTCTATTTATCGCAATTTCTTCGCTTAATCTCTGCATTCAGATATATCTGGTATTTCACGTGCTTCAATAAACGTCCTACCCATACCTTTTGTTTTTATTTAATATCTATTGCAACATATCATCTAGTAAGGGGTATTTTTGAGCGAAATTCTCGATTTGTTTCCTTTCACGAGTCTAGACATTTTCACTTTCAATACAATAAATTATTTCTCAGCAAATGCTGCTTGATTTATAGTCTAGTTCTTTAAATAAAACCTGTTGGGTCATTGGGTTATGGTTGTTGCTTTAATGTTTCAGAACATAGCTTAATATTTCAGTAAGACTCATTTGTATGCACATCTAAGCAAAGTTATCTCATTTTCACACAATATAGATGCAATTCAAACCAGATTATGGAAATAACAAAGATCTGATTTCATTTTCGCTGGCTTAACAGCACTGGTTACACATGATAAAGTGTATATTGCCGTTTAAATGGGAGCAAAGTGCCTAAGCGCAAAAATTATTCACTTAAAACAATGTCACCGCGCAAGTCATTCTTGTCATCCACCTAACCGATCTCATCACCCACTAAAGTCATGTGGGAACAGACAAACGACGATGCCACAGGTGTGGCTAAACTGGCAGCCGTAGCCATTAGGGCCGTTCACCACTGACACGGAACTGCAATGGAGTTCGGAAACCACCTGAGCGACTAAGCACCCCACTTCAGGAATGCACTGCTAACCTCACTGGCATGAGGGTGGAGCTAGAAAAGGTGCCTTAAATAATACATGCACCAAACGTCCCTAACAAGTATACCGCGCCTGGCGGGGACCCTACTCCACAAACAAACCAAGAAGAAAACAAGAATTGTTCCACTCACACTTGACACATGGAATATATGCACCTTACTTGACAGAGACAATGTGGAAAGACCCGAGAAGAGAACCGCTCTAATAGGAAAAGAATTCGTAAAATTCAACGTGGACATTGATGCCTTGAGAGATACCCGGCATGCAGGAGAAGGCGGACTCTGTGAAAGGGAGCCTGGATACACTTTCTTTTGGAGTGGTCGGAGAGGTGAATAGCGTCGTAGGCTGTTGTCGGATTTGCGATAAAGACAACACTGGTTGGCAAATAGGTTGGACATCCGAAGGAAGTAAACGACAGACTCATGCCCATGAAACGTCTTCTCTTGTCTGAAAGAAAACACCTTGCCATCATCAGGTCCTATGCTTCAGCCATGACCAACCCAAATGAAGTGAAGGCCATGTTCTATGAGGATCTTCATTTCGTCGTTGCTAATATTCCAATGTCAGATAAGCTCATCATTCTTGGCGATACCAAAGCTAGATTAGTCAATAATCACGCTGCCTGTGATGGAGTGTTGTCAATGTGCTCCATACATGCGCCGATCATGAACTGCTGATCCGCGATACAGTGTGCCAGATCCCTACCCGTAAACGGATGTCATGGATACACCCTCTCTATAAGCACTGGCATCTCATCGACTACGTTATTGTCAGGAAGAGGGACAGGCACAAAGGAAAGAAGACTCCGTAACGACTGAACATAACTAAGCTGTAAAGTACCACTATCAAATAGTCTCTCGTGGATGCCCTGGATAAACGTTTAAAATACATCCATCTCGACAATCAGAATGTGGCGACAGACTGGGCGGCATTCAGAGATCAGGTCTACAGCACAGCTTCGGAAATCCTAGGACCCTCAACCAGAAAGCATCGGGACTGGTTTGATGTGAACTGTATTTCCAGATCTAGAAACACCGCCTCCTTCAAATATACGGATGTCCAAGAAAATATATATCCATGTGCAGCAATTCCACGATGTCATGCAGGCACGAGTCAAGGACAATGAAGATAAATCTGAGTCATTACCTGTAATCAATGGCATCAAGCAGGGTTGTCTTCTGGCACTGATACTGTTCAGTCTATGACTAATTGTGTCAGAGACGGAGAGGATGGAGGATCAAGTACCTTACAGATGTAAAACTATTCAATCTTATGGTTATGACAGACACCATCAGGGATTTCTAATTTGTTTTTTGCTGCACCCTCAACGCTGGCTTATAAGTCGACCTGCAATACTGCATTCACAAGTTCTCTAGCTCCTGCACACGTTTTGTTTAGTCTCACCATCAGTAACAAAACGAATGAAGTACTGCATTAACCGGTCTTTGGAAAGCCCTATGTTTGAGCCCAACATCACCGTCAACAGTCTAAACCTCAACGAAGTGAACCGCTTCACCTTCCTTGCCAGTACAGTGTCACAGAGCGTCACTAATGACAACGAGGTGAACCTTCGCATTGCCAGAGCAATTACACCTTTTAGGGGATTGTACACCAACGTCTCGAACAAAAGAGGCATCAGCATCCATACCAAGCAAAATGTCTACATGGCAGTTGTGCTCCCCACACTACTTTACACATAGATGTGGACGTTGTACCAACGCCATCCAGACAGCTCAATCACTTTACACCACAAGTCTAAGAAAAATCATCAACATCAAGTAGTAGGACTATATTCCAGATGCTGAGGTACTCGCCCAGGCTGGTCAAGTTGTACGAATCTTGTCGGACAAGAGCTACAGAGTTGAAGAGGCAAGCCAGAAAAAGCAAGTACCATAAATTCTTCTGGAGATGTCCCACTCATTCTCTGTCCCTTATGCAAACGAAACTTCCGTGCAAGGGTTGGCCTCAACAGCGACCTGCGCACGCACGGAACAGAACAAGCTCTTCCAACCCTCGGATGACTAGAGAAGTCTTCGTTGAATCGACGGACGAACACAACAGCAACAAGTACCTTTCCATAGGACCAACTCGTGTTGGCCGAGGCAGGTATCCTTAGACTACGAGACTATTAACTGAATTACTGGCCATCCCTAGAAATAAAGAGAACGTATCTTAATACGTTCGCAAAATAGAACTAAATACCGAGCTGAACAGACATGATTTATTTTTTGCGTAAAGCTGTCTATATGTATGTACGTATGTCAGTACCTGTGGTGGAGACACTACTGTAGACATAGCTAATACCATGGTGATGTATGCTGTCGGTACGTGTGTATACGTATGACTGACTGTACATGTGGTGGATCCATGAAGAGTGCGAGTCTGGGTCAACGCAAGGGACGTGGTGAAACTGTGCGGTTTATCAGTGTATGAATCGTGTGACTGTACAAGGGTCAAGACGCATA